>OW285236.1:51135057-51677557 GCA_935421215.2 Melolontha melolontha
AAGAGACTCGAACAGAAACATTTCTGAAGAGATCTATTGGATCTTACGAGGCTACTCAAATTTTCCCTGAGAAGGATAGTGGTTTTCGGCGAGGACACAAGCCTAACAGAGTGCAATTGAGAGATCTATTGGGAATGGTACAAAGGACACTGTGCTCGAGTGCCTGGACTTATTGGGGTCCAACCCAAAGAATTAAATAGATAGATTGACTGAATCCACACGTAAACTTATAGACTCCAGATTTCTTATTTTCATCTGTTCTATCTTTATTGCTTTTAACGTGTTTGGAAAAATTATTATTTATTTTGAAAACAGTGTTTATATTATTTTTTTTAAATACAATGAAATACGAGGGTCACCTTTTATATTTTTAAAAAATCTGGGAAGAAAATAAAATTTTTGGGAACAAACTATTTTATTGTTTCTCAAAATATTCGCGTTTATGGTCTATACACTTTTGCATGCGTACGAACCAGTTCTGAAAACATATTTTCCACTCTGAAGGTAGGTTCTATCTCAGAAACATGGTTTTCCAAGGCTTCGACTGCTTCTTGAGGTGTTGAAAAGCGCTGTCCGCGCATTCTTTGTTTCACAGTTGGGAACAAAAAGAAATCATTCGGCAACAAGTTAGCTGAATATGGACAATGAGACATTATTTCAACACTTTTCTCCTTCAAATAGTCAACTATACCATTCAGCGTTAACAGTTTTTCGATTCTCTAAAGGAATTGTTGCGATGGGTCCTGTACAGCCGAAGGAATAAGCGATCATTTTCTTGGAGGTGCTCCTTGCACGAACAACTTTTGTGGGGTTCGGTTCGTCTTGGAACACCCTTGCTGCTTGGTATCCGGCTCATACGCATATATCTATGTTTCGTCATTTGTGACGATGTTGTATACGGATTTTGCGGTTCCTACGTCGAATTTTTTGCGCTTCTCTTTACACCAATTGACACGAGCTGCTTTATATCCTTATGTGGAATCCATCTGGAACATATTTTTTTTACAAATAAATGTTCATGTAAAATCGAATGAATTGCAGTTTGCGATATGCCAAGAGATGCCTCTACCTCATCGTAAGTCACATATCGATCGTGTTCTATCATTTTCCGCACAGCATCGATATTTTTTGGAATCACAACAGTTTTTGGTCGACCTTTACGTGATTCATCACTCACTGATGCACGACCATGACGAAATTCTGCAAACCAATTGTAAACTGTATTCTTTGATGGTGCTTCATTACCAAAACTTGATCGAGGCGATATAATGCATTCTTGTGGCGTTAGGCTTTTTTTATAATCGTAAAAAATCATCCACCGAAAACCTTAACGAGTAATCTCCATTATTTTACAAACTCACTGTCTTAAAACTGTCACTGTCAACAAACTACTGCCTCAATTTCTAGGTTGTCGCGGATTTCTCATTGACAAATGTCAAACGTTAAGAATACAGTGATTACATATGTTAAACACACCATCTAGTGGTCGATTGTAAAAATATAAAAAGTGTCCCTCGTATCTTCATTAGGTTAGATATGTTTAGTACCCAATAACAGTAAAGGCTGACTAGATAGACATAGATGGGTCACACATTTCTACTACAAAATTGGATGCAAATTCTCAAATTTTTAAGACATTGTAAAGTAATATTAACCTTTTTGTACTTATGTATACTGATGTTAGTTTGTAACGTGTTCTACTAAGTACCTACCTGACGAAGCCACTGTGCTAGCGAAACAATTGTCATTTTACGAACAAATATCAGTAAAGTAAAGATTTTAACTATTAGTTTCATTTCTAATTTAAAATGCATGCTTAAGTTAACTGTAGTTAAAAAAAAATTAACAGAAAATTCTATTTAAAAAATTTATTTTATATACTAATTTATACTTTTATTTCATACTGATGGCAAAAATAACATTTTTCGGATTATTTATTGTACAAAAAATGGAACATTAAAGTCCTAGTACTTTAAAGCAAAATATTAGAGTACTAGTGCTCTAAAATTATACGAGAGTTGTCGACAGAAATAATTCAAATTTCTTCGTATTGATTTCGTGACTTATGTGGCATATAATTCTTCTTCGCGCGATCAGCTTCATCCAGAATATATTGCGATATCTCATTTGTATCCATTTAAAACGAATAATCGAATAAAACACAGAAAATTGAAGCGGCTTTTTCATTATTTGTAACAAACTTCCATCACTATGGAAATATTAGTTACCACTTTCTTAATTTTTATGAATAATTTCTGCGAAATATAAATGTCATTTTCGACATCAGTATGAAATAAACTCATTTCTTTTTATTTAAAATTCATTAAACTTGCAATATGAAATAAACCGTTGTATTCGTCACGAATGAAAAGTGTGTTTAAAGGTCTTCGCAAGTAATTCCTTCCTCGGCTGTCGCTTCGACCATAAACAACTTTCTCGCTCTTAAAATGTCACTTTTCGTTCTTAATAAATAAAATACTATTTTAGCTTTGTTATTATTATAGAAATGGATAGTATTTTATTATTTGACTACTTTAAAAAAAAAACGTAACGTATCATACAGGGTGCGGCAGGGAAACTTGCTGATTTGAAAAGTCAATAAAAGAAAAAGTACTTCATATATCGATTTAATTCTTTTTGTATCGTATAGTACACATTCTGAATTTTTGTTTTAAGTAGTTTTAAAAATGACATCGGGCAAATGGCGGCCCTCATTAGTGATACACTGATCTACTCTTGATTTGAAGTTGCGCTCCACTCTTTCGAGCATATCGACGGGAATGTTGGCGATGGCTTGGCGGATGTTGTCCTTCAGGTGTTGCAGGGTCCGGGGTTTGTCGTCGTAAACGATGGATTTAAGATATCCCCATAAAAAAAATCGCTGGGTGTCAAATCGGGGGAGCGCGGCGGTCACGGTACGTCACCCCTCAAGGATATAAGGCGATCGTGGAAGTGTTCCCTCAAAAGCTCCATCGAAGTTCTCGCTGTGTGCGCCGTGGCTCCGTCCTGCTGGAACCATACGTCCCCAAGTTCCATTTCTTCAAGTTGTGGAAGAAAAAATGTCTCAATCATTTCTCTGTAGCGAATTGCATTCACAGTAACAGCGCGTTCATCTTCCTCGAAAAAATGAGGCCCAATTATTGCAACTCTCGACAATGTACACCACACAGTAACACGTTCACAATGAAGTGGCATCTCATGAAGTTCGCGGGGATTGACATCACTCCAATACCGCATGTTTTGTTTGTTAACACAGCCGGAAAGGTGAAAATGGGCCTCATCACTAAAAAACACGAGAGTGTCGTCTGGCAAGTTACTGAGCGCCTCACATGCAGTTTGGCGAGAAGCGAAATCGCGTTCACTCAACTGTTGGACCACAGCAAGTTTGTAGGGATGAAACTGGAGTTCGTTGTGAAGAATTCGTCTCACTGTGAGATCAGAAATCCCTAGAGCAGCAGCGTGATTACGCGCCGAACGCCAGGGAGAGCACAAAAACGACTCCCTCACCCTTTCGACGTTTTCTGGAGTTCTGGATGTCCGTTGACCTCCTGGGCCTTTTTTTTGCAACACTCCCACTTTCCCTGAATGTGTCCACCCACGAAACAATCGATTGCCGGCCAGGAACGGGACCTGCGGGATGAATATTGAACCGAGTTCGGAAGGCACGTTGGGTGGCGACCACCGAATGACCGTTGGAAAAGTAGGCCTCGACGGCGAACGCACGCTGTTCCTTTGTCCAACGCATGACGACAACTGGCTTGTGGGGTAACAAAACTTCAGAACCCCCTCTTTCTAATGAGACTCTCCCCACCCCTTTCTGACCACGCCTCGCTCATTGGCGTCCAATTCAAATCAGCAAGTTTCCCTGCCGCACCCTGTATATTATTTGATATATTAATTTATCAATTTAGTTTCTTCGTTATTTATTCTTAAGTTGGAATCTTTGAAGCAACTATTTCAAAAAAGTTTATGTATCCTGTGACTATAAATAATTGAAGCAAGTTTTAATTTGGCAACTCTGAGAAATTGACTTGTTCGATCATTCGCTTTAGATTTACCTTTTTTGGTTGGAATATTTTGTATAAATATGGATGACACATGGTTAGAATTACTTGCTTGACTTTTACGTTACCAAATTTTTGACAAATTTGAGTTTTAACATACATTTGCAGAATTTTCTTAATAACAAAGGTTTTAATCATTTATAAGTAATTTGAAAGTTGATGATTTTTAAAAAGAAACTATATAAAGTATAAAAGCACATATAATTGTTTCAGCCTTTACTTGATGCAATTCCATTATAACTATTATCAGGATAAAATAAAACAAATTTTAATGAATTTTACTTTTTAATTGACACTGCAACGATCGTTTCGCTCCAACCTGAGCTTCATCAGACATATAACTAACTTATTTACAAATTTTTTAACACAAGTATACGGTAACAAACACATGTTTTATTTTAAATATTTGAAGGAATGGGTACTTTTTATTACTAAAATGTCTATTCACAAAACTTTCACTTCGGTTTATACAATACTGTTCTTAAGTAATAAAACTAGGGGTTTACATTATATTACAGGGAGGTAAAGAAATTCTATGGAAAAATACAATATGTGACTGTCTGAGTATCAAATAAATAAATTAAGTAAGGGTGAATTATTTGTTTCTAATTGATCATTTAAGATCTTGTCGGTTTTCTTTAATTTATTAATTTCAAGTGACTCTAATAAATTAAGTTTTTTGCCCTTATTTTCTACGTGTAATATTTTAAATTCTCTGTTAAAATTGTGTTTCGTTGAATTAATATGAGACGCATATGAAGAGTCACTTTTATTATTTCTAAATGAAGAAAAGTTGTTTTATTTTATCCTGATAATAGTATAAAAGCACTTTTCTTAAGTATTGGAGCTACAGATTCATTTAAAATTATTAGAAATATTAACAATATCAATAAAGAAAATAAAGATGATATGTTGACATTTACAAAAAAAAATCAAATTAATCAACGTTGCGAATAACAGGTAGAATGGATATTAGTTGTAAGGAACAGTAATAAGAAACTTTTAGTTCAAAGACGGCGCTCATCAATTCAGGTCCTGATGAGTTGCAAAGTGTTATTTTTTTCTCGGTGGAAATGACGGACTGGCAGTGCGGTCGTCGCTATGCGAAGAAAAAAGCTTTTAGTTCGTGTGTCGATACAGAAATTGACGTTTTAATGTATGTGGGTGTTGCCCGCCGTTAGCCGAGCGTTTGCTTCAGACGAACGAACAAGCGATCGAATAAGTTTTTGAAGGACGAGCGAAATAACAACGCCGCCGCTGTCGCCGTGGATGATCCTGGCGACGATAATATTGAAGATATTCATGGTTGACGAACAAATGACAGCATTATATTTTTATAAAATTATATATAATACCTATATATGTATGTTTATGTCAATTACGACAACTAGCAGGTATGAGTAACGCTGTAATCCACCGTGATTTAACAAGAGTGTCACAGCAAACATAATGCACATAGAAACTAAAAAATATATAATATGGGATTGTTTCAGCCTTTATTTGATGAAATTCCATTATAACTATTATCGGGATAAAATAACACAAATTTTAATTAATTTCACTACTTTTTACTTTACACAGTAACGATTGTTTCGCTCCAATATGAGCTTCGTCAGACATATAACTAACTTGTGCATATATTTTTTACACAAATGTACCATAACACACACATGTTTTGTTATGAATGGTTGAAGGAATGGGTATTTTTTATGACTTAAATGTCTATGCACAAAACTTTCACTGCGGTTTATACCATACTGTTCTTAAAGTGATAAAACTGAGAGTCTACATTATGTTAAATGGAGGTAAAGAAGCGCTATGGAAAAATAAAATATATGACTGTCTGAATATTAAATAAATAAATTGAGTAAGGGTGAATTATTAATTTCTAATTGATCATTAAGGATCTTTAATTTATTAAATTCAAGTGGCTCTAATAAATTAAGTTTTTTGCCCTTATTTTCTACGTGTAGTATTTTAAATTCTTTGTTAAAATTGTGGTTTGTTAAATTAATATGAGACGCATATGAAGAGTCACTTTTATTATTTCTAAATGATTAATAATTAATCTAGTTTGTTTCTTTTCGCTAAAAAGATTAGCAGAATTT
Organism: Melolontha melolontha; assembly: GCA_935421215.2. Taxonomy (NCBI): domain Eukaryota; kingdom Metazoa; phylum Arthropoda; class Insecta; order Coleoptera; family Scarabaeidae; genus Melolontha; species Melolontha melolontha. The sequence goes on from OW285236.1 coordinate 51,141,230, forward strand.
CTTATACATGTTTTTTTAAGAGTTTGTTGAAATTTTGCTGCAGGATTTCTCTTAATTATTTCAAATTTATTCCGTACTAAAAACTCATTCGTTTTATTCAAATAATCTACTTTATTCATTGTCACAACCGTTTTCCCTTTATCCGCTCGAGTAAAAGCTAGAGAATTATGAGTAGATTTATTCTTTATAGATTTGATAATCTTAAGTTCTCTATTATAATGTTTGTTTTCAGTTTCCCGTTTAAGGATGTTCGATGCAGCAAATTTATTGGACAAATTACCAGGGGTATTTATTAATGCGATTTCCGTCTCTACAGCTAAATAATCTAAGGTATTACTTTCTCGATTTAACGATTACTAGAATTAATAACAAATGTAACTTTGCAATTAACCACAAACCGTCAAATACCGATATACTATTCATAACTCTTCTTGCCATCCGACAATACAAATTAGCTACTTATCACAGTCTTATACAGGGTGGCCAATTAGTGGGAGGAAGTCCAATATTTCGTTTATTACAACACATATCAAAAAATGTTTCAAATAGAAGTTGTAGCAAATGCAACACTGCATATTTTTTTAAATGGCATGGTAGCTATATTTTTACATTATCGCAATCAGTATAACGGTGTACATAAGTCACTAGATTTTTTCGACAAAATTAACCGCGTTGCCAAATTATTGCGAAAAGTATGAAATTTTAGAGAAAATTGCATGGTCATAAATGTATCTCATAAAAGTTTACTAAAAACATGTAAAACGAAATTCTTCTTAATTACAAAGAGAAAAAGTTTATTAAACATATGGCACAAGAGTTTTTTTTTTCATACACAGGCTGTTTAATATGATGCTCAAAATGGCCACCATTTACTTCTAAACAATAATACATGCGGTCCACAACAACATCTTCAGCGGCGAGGTCGAAGTATTCTCCTTGGTTTCTCGTCGTCGAATGATATCGGGACTTGGAGATCGACGGTATTAATAGTAGAAGTAGGGATCCGGGTGATTTCGGACTGGCCAATGGCAGAAGTAGGGGTGGGGGTGACATTTTCTAATTTATTATTATACTACTGTCAAGAATAAGTAGTTTACTATACCTACTCTACATTTCGTGTTGAACTTCGACAATCAAGAACTGATAGATATGATTTTTGTTCTGGGTGAAAGTTTAAAAAATTGCTTATTTGCCTCAAGATTATATCATGAAAAATATCCACTTAGAAGGCAGCCTCGAAAAGATGCATTTGAAAGTTTATTGTTGAGATTTACACAAACTGGAAATGTTGCATATCCAAAAGGTGAAAGAACAAAGACTGCAATAACAGCAGATGATGAGATGACAGTTATGTTAAAGGTTATAGAAAATCCTCACACATCTAGTAGAGAAATTTCGCATCAGACTAACATAAGTCGCACTGTTGTCCAACGAATTCTGAGCAAAAACAAGATGCATCCATACCACATACAAATGATGCAAGAGCTATTACCCGATGATTTTGAAAAAAGAATAACGTTTTGTGAATGGGCTTCAGGAAGAATTGAACAAGACAGACAATTTTTCAATCATGTTTTATTTTCTGACGAAGCGACATTTCACAAAAATGGATTTGTCAATAGACATAACTTTCACTATTATTCCACCGAACAACCACATTATGTAAAGACTACTAGTCAGACAAGATGGTCCTTGAATGTTTGGGGTGGAATAATAGGAAATTATGTGATTGGGCCGCATTTTTTTGATGGGAAGGTAACTGCTCAAATTTATTTGGATTTTTTACAGATCCATTTACCCCATTTAATACGACATTTGCCCAATCAAGTCAAGCAAAGGATGTGGTATTTACATGACGGAGCGCCAGTTCATCATGCCGGTGTAGTCAATACGTTTTTAAATAACTGGCTACCTGAAAGATGGATAGGCAGAGGAGGGCCAGTTAAATGGCCACCCCGTTCCCCGGAATTAAACAAAGTAGATTTTTTCATGTGGGGTTATCTTAAAAGTCAAGTTTACAAAACATTCGCAACAACAAAGGAAGATATGAAACAAAGGATAAGAGACACTTTCCGAACTATTGATGAGACTATGCTAAGAAATGTTAGCAGAGCTTTCAATGACCGCATGTATTATTGTTTAGAAGTAAATGGTGGCCATTTTGAGCATTTAATAAAGTAACTGTTTTGTAGATATCTAGAAGAAAAGAAATTTATGTTTTTATATTTTACTTAGGGTTAATAAATTTTATAAATTATGTCGCATTTCGCAATTAATTTATGTAGAATAAGAATTTCATAAAACGGTAATTTCTCTGAAACTATTGGTTTTAGAGGCTATATGGTATATACATAAATTGAAGGGATTTAGTAGCTTTACAAAATTGTGCAATAACATACAGGATGTTTCATTTGAAAAAAAAAGTTTTGACCTATTAAAATGTGATGATTTTGTGCCTTCATATTAAACACCCTGTGTATGAAAAAAAAATACTCTTGTGCCATATGTTTAATAAACTTTTTCTCTTTGTAATTAAGAAGAATTTCGCTTTACATGTTATTAGTAAACTTTTATGAGATATATTTATGATAATGCAATTTTCTCTAAAATTTCATACTTTTCGCAATAATTTGGCAACGCGGTTAAATTTTGTCGAAAAAATCTAGTGACTTATGTACACCGTTATACTGATTGCGATAATGTAAAAATATAGCTACCATGCCATTTAAAAAAAGATTTCGGTTAAATGCCTCGACTAATCTGAGCACCCTGTATAGTTCCAATTATTTTACAAATATGCAGTGTTGCATTTGCTACAACTTCTATTTGAAACATTTTTTGATATGTGTTGTAATAAACGAAATATTGGACTTCCTCGCACTAATGGGCCAGCCTGTATATAGATTAATCAATGAACCAAACAGATTTCGAAAAAGAGTTAAATTTAATTAAACAAATTGCAAGCAGCAATGGATATAAAAGTAATATAATAGATAACATTTTAAATAAAAAACTCCTTACAAAAGCCATATCACAAGTTTACCCAATATTAAATAATAATAACACCCAAAAATTTAAAATGATCACGTTTATAGGCTCTTCAAGCACAAAAATCTGTAAATATTTAAGAAAGTTAGACATTAATACAGCGTATAGAACTAACAACAATTTATCTAAATTTATAAAAAACAATAAAGATTTAACAAATAACAATAAAAAGTCAGGAGTCTATGAGTTAACTTGCGGTAGTTGCCCCATGACGTATATCGGACAGACAGGCAGATCGTTTGAAATACGCATCAAAGAACATTTATCTTCATTTAGAAATATGCGTCTCATATTAATTTAACAAACCGCAATTTTAACAAAGAATTTAAAATACTAAACGTAGAAAATAAGGACAAAAATCTTAATTTATTAGAGTTATTTGAAATTAATAAATTAAAGAAAACTGACAAGATCCTCAATGATCAATTAGAAATTAATAATTCACCCTTACTCAATTTATTTATTTGATATGACAGTCATATATTTTATTTTTCCATAGCGCTTCTTTACCTCCCTTTAATATAATGTAGACCCTCAGTTTCATCACTTTAAGAACAGTATTGTATAAATCGTAGTGAAAGTTTTGTGCATAGACATTTAAGTAATAAAAAGTATCCATACCTTCAATCATTCAAAACAACACATGGGTTTGTTACGGTACATTTGTGTAAAAATATATCCATAAGTTAGTTATATGTCTGACGAAGCCCAGGTTAAGCACGATCGTTACTGTGTAAAGTAAAAAGTAGTGAAATTCAATAAAATTTGTTTTATTTTATTCCGATAATAGTTAAAAAAATGTAAAACAACTTACTATTACGAACGATATAAAAGTCTCAGAGATGAGTGCAAGTCTCTAATAAACGATTCACATACGTGGAGCAATCCATTTTACAAGATCCTACGCAACTTTTGGAGTTTTTTAACAACAAACATAAGCAAACGCGAACTCTAATAACTTAGGCTACAATTATTTAAAATGTAAATTGTTAGACACGCGCTCTTTTGACTCTTTGAATAAGTATAGCTCTCAGGGTTTGTTATGGGGTTCTCAGTAACTAGGCCTAGCATCCAATGTAATACAACAAGATATCAAATAAAATTCGCAATACGAGTGCTCACTAAACACTTTGTTTCGTCAATGTACACACTGCCACATGAGCATGGAATCCTGTAAACACCAAGAGCTTCTAGATCGTTGCAGAAATGGAGTGATAATATAGAATTGGGTTCAAAGATTACACAGGTCTACAGTGATTTTGATGTCTGAAAGCTGTTTGCTAATTTGTATATGTTTGGGGGCCCTTATTCCAAAAAAACGCCATATTTTTGCTCTATCACGTAATTTTTTTTTATAGCGCTCTATATCTTAAAAATGTTAATTTATTAATATACATACCTATGACAAGAATATGCTTGTTCCATGTTAGGCATGATTTTTAAATGAATTGGTTTTTATGAAATTAAATGTGATTTGGCAACACTGGTTAATATTAGATTTCTCAGCAAAGCAACAGAGTCGGCGCAGAAGCGTCAATACAACGTTGAAACTTGCTTTCTGGTGACCTTAAAGTGCTGTGCATGCTACTAGGACAACAAGGAGGTTATACAACATTTCCATGCTTTATTTGTGAGTGGAATAGTCGAGCAAGGGATAGACATTGGACTCAAATAGAATGGCCCTCTAGAACAAGCCTTACACCTGGTAGCAAAAATGTATTAAGAGATAGCTTGGTTGACCCCAAAAAAGTTTTACTGCCTCCTTTCCATATCAAACTTGGCTTGATGAAGCAGTTTGTTAAAGTCCTAAACAAAAATGGACAGTATTTTAAATATTTGTGCGAGACATTTCCAGCCTTATCCGATGCCAAGTTAAAAGAAGGTATTTTTGTTGGGCCGCAGATAAGAACATTATGCAAAGACAAGGATTTTCAAAACACAATGACCAATGTCGAGAAAAACGCCTGGGTTTCATTTAAAGAAGTAATTGATAAGTTTCTTGGGAACTCTAAGGACGAAAACTACGAAAATATTGTTCAAAATATGTTACAACACTTTCATCGTCTAGGTTGTAATATGAGTTTGAAAGTGCATTTCCTGTTTTCAAACTTGAACTATTTTCCTGAAAATCAGTCAATCAGTCAGCGAAGAACATGGAGAGAGGTTTCACCAAGACATTAAGGAAATGGAACGGCGATACCAAGGCAGATGGAGCATAACGATGATGGCGGACTACTGCTGGATGTTAAAACGGGATATTTAAAAACATACAACCGAATGTCCGGACAACGCAGCTTTCTGGCAAAAGGACAAAGATTTCACTTAAAAAAGACTGAGTAAAGTATTTTTTTTCCACTTTTTTAACTTGTAATTCCACCTTTCTACTCAATAAACAAATAAATTTTTTTAGAAATATCGTTTTTTTCATTTAATATTTGCAAAAAAACCTTACGTGATACAAATAAATGCATAGAATTTTTGAAATCAGCCTACCAAAATTATATAAAATCAGTTCTCAAAATAAAAACATCTGTCAAAAAGTTTAATTTTGTAGACCTGTGTTATTTAGGTTATGTTTGAGAAGGATATAATCAGTGACATCTTATACATAAAAAAATGAGCTTTAAAAATGGCAGAAGTGTGTTTAGAAACGGAACTTAACCGTCTTGGGTTAATAAGATGTTTGTTTATTGTGCGTCGGATATCGTGCTTCGAATATTATTGATTAAGGTATTGGTAACATGATTAATATCTTGGAATAAGGAATTATGTTCAAATATGGAGAAGGCTATTTGTATGAAAGAGTTTATGACACCATGTTTTTCTTGCAGGATGACGCAAGTTTACAATTTAAATTACTTAAATTAAATTTATAGATCACGCAATACGAGAGACCTTTTAGATTAAGAATATTTGTATTACAAGATGTGTAACGAGGCAATCAACATGTAAGCCAACACATTATTAAAGCAAATTCTTGAACATATTGCTGTGTTTTAGTTGAAACTAGTCACTACCTTAACAAACCATTGTATAATAGATAAGAGTGGGGTACGGTTAGATGACGACAAAACTTGGGAAATTTCCAAAATTACCGATTCCTGGTAAAATGCATCTACTGCAATAATAAACGTTGCAAATGCATAACAACTTATATTAATTATATACTGGTTGTAAAATCAAGATAAAGTTATAATAATTGCATTGCATAATGAAATAATGCATAATGCATAATGAAATAATGAAATAATTGTAGAGTATCTAGTGAACGTGAATTTAATAAATAATATCAAGCTTACGAAACGTGTATTAAACAGGTTCAAAATAGTGTAGAGTACAGACTATCTAAGAAAATAGTAATAAAAAAAGACCTAGATTAGATTATTTGTATGTAGAGTATTACAAGATATGTAACGAGGTAATCAAAATGTAAGTTTACACGTTATTAAAGCAAATTACTCAACATCTATGTGTTTTATCAGAAATTAGCTGCTACTCTAACAAACTATTGTATAATTAATAACAATGGGCCATATTATCTGTACGGATAGATGAGGACAAAGCTTAGGAAATTTACAAAGTTACCGATACCTGGTAAATTATGTCTACTGCAATAATAAACGTTGCAAATGCATAGCAACCTGTATTAATTATGTACTAGATGTAAAAATAAGTATAAAGTTAATATAGTTGCATTGTTCATAATGGAATTAATTGTAGAGTGTATAGTGAACTTGCATTTAATAAACAAAATTAAGCTTACAAAATGTGTATTCAACAGGTTCGAAACAGGATAGAGTACAGGCTGTCTAAGGATAAGCGTTATAAAATAAACCAAATTTCGCAAATATTGAAGATACCACTCCTTGGTTGCGATTTGTAAATGGCCATTGAATATTGATAAAATTATAAATATTATGTTTGAATTGTATATCCTATTTTTAGAATTACTTAAATTTCGCCCTGTCAAAGTTGAAACTTTCTCCTAAATTTATTTATTATCGGCTGTATCTATACGTTATTTATTTAATATAGAGAAACTCATTTCAACCTGACGAGTCGTCGCGACATTGAACATGAACATTCTAGATTCAAGTATTTCCAAACATATATTTCCAAAATATTCGCGCCATATGACACAAAACTTCATCCCGAAAATATTTTAAAAGCCCCGAGTGCGTTGTCGGTAAGTCGACAGTCTTTCTCGCGAACGAACCGCATTTAAGGTACGGAGATATAAAAAGGTCCTATTAACTTAAGAGCTCGTATCCGTCAAATTAAGGAGAGTTCGACCGGCATAGCGGCGCGCACAGGAAAAAGTGTTTACACATTTTAAAACGCATGTGAGACATAAAAGTCAAGTGGCGCTAAAGTTGAGCACCAGAAATAAATATACTACACAACAACACACCTAATACATTTTTATAAATATACACACGTTTAGATGCAAACGCATGTAAAAGGTCTCGATGTAATTTTTAGTGAACGAGATCTTGTGGAGAAAAGAAAAATAAAAAACATAGACAATTAAACTTACTTTATGTTAGGACTTGATTTTTAGTTAATATTTAAATGCGTGTATGTATAAATATATACCGGCTGTCCTTGCAATAAAAAGACAAAGTATGGAAAATGGAAAGATTAAATTATATAGAATATACAGACTGACTAATTTTTGAGCGTCACCATAGGGATCTCGATTATTATTGGAGATAAAGGGTAGGTTTAAATTTGGTAAAATTTACAAAAACAAATTTGTATATCGATGCGAGAGCTCGCATCAAGCGTTGTTACAAATAGAAAATCTGCATAAAACAAATCTGTATCTGTACATCGGCGTAGTCTGTTTTGTCTGTCAGATGGCACGAGGTTATCTGGTGTCATTTGATAGGAGAAAATTTACTGCTTGACCAGAAGGCGAACTTCGGTCGGGACTTCGTAAAGCCGCATTGATAAAGTCGTTAGACAGAGACGCATGCGTCTATGGTTGAAGTTAGCGCTAGTAAATGCGTACTGTGTTACCATGTGTACAGATACAGATTTGTACTATTTGTTGGTAAAGTTGCTAAATTTTGTGTTTGTTACGAACCCGAAGAGAAAATGGACCTGTATCAAATAACATTCGAGATTTTTTTTTTAAAAACAATAGAAGCTCATTTTCTTCTTTTACCTCTTGCACGTTTATTTGGGGTTGCAAAGGAAAACTAAAAACACCTTCTCGAGGCCACTTTTGATTTACTATCTAATGTTAAACTCGAAATTTCCATATGACGTATCAGTTTTATTTGGCCATCATCAACTTTCTTATTTCTTATGGGCACAAAAGGGAGGTCCAATTGGAGCATCATATAGCTGCTCTGACAAGGGTTGGATAACAGAAGAATTTTTTTTGAAATACTTACAGCACTTTCAAGAATTTGTTAAAGCAAGTCTGGAGGATCCGGTTTTGCTTATTATGGATAATCACAGCACCCACTGCACTCTTAAAGCATACAACTTCTGCAAAGCTAATGGGATTATCCTTCTGACAATTCCTCCGCATACTTCACATCGACTCCAACCCTTGGACGTCACATTCTATGGACCTTTGAAAACTGCCTTCAACTCAGAATGTACAAAATACTTGAAAGATCATGCACATGAGAAAATAACACCCTTCGAAATCGCAGAACTTTTCAATAAAGCCTGTATGAGAGTTGCTACTTTGGAGAACATGGAGAACATGGTTGCTACTTTGGAGACATGAGAAAATAACACCCTTCGAAATCGCAGAACTTTTCAATAAAGCCTGTATGAGAGTTGCTACTTTGGAGAAAGCAGCAAAAGGATTTCAAGTAAGTGGTATCTGGCCGTATAATCCTGATGTGTTTTCCAAACAAGACTTTGCACCAGCTGAACTGCACAACCCGAATGTCATACCTATAGACCAACAAAATCCTCGTGAGCCTCAGGAACAAGAACCTCAACAAGGTCCAGGGTTCCAACACTCTGCAGAACTTCGAATAGCTCAAATGCGACCATATGGACACGCGATTCCAGAGATAGAAACCTCTTTCGAAGAAGTACTGCCTCTACCAGGGCCATAAAAACTTAATAGTCAATCAGTTACACGTAAACGAGTTATGAAACAAACATCTCAGATAATAACATCTACTCCAAACAAAGATGTTTTGATCGCAAAATCGAATAAAAAGTCGATTAAGAAATCCAAAAAGAAAACGGAGGTAGTCAAGAAAAACCTGTTTTCGGACGACAGTGCCCGAGACGATGACAGCATGGAAGAACGACAGAAGCTGCCAAGGAGCTGTAGGATAAAGGAGAGCTACCAAAGTTCTGCCTCAGATGCAGAATCCAATGATGATGAAGTCCAAGATAAGAATGTGGAACGCCAAGACTTATGTCTCGTATGCGGTGAATTTGGGAAGAATAATGAAGTATGGTTAAGATGTATTTTGTGCGGAAATTGGGCGCATAAGAATTGCACTGATATGGAGAAAAAACTTTATGTTTGCGATTATTGCACTTAAACATATTTTATATTGGGGTAATGGTGGCGCTCTGACATCATTACCCCAAACCGTTGGGGCAATGAGGGCCACCTTCTAGTTATGTAAAAAATTTATATTACTTTATCGTATATCCTTTGTTAAAATATAATTAGAACATATTAAACGACACATTTTTCTCTATTTATTGTGATTTTTTCGATAACGTTTAATTAAAAAATACGGGTAGCAGAAGTAAAAATGCTTAGGGGGCCACCATTCCCCCAACTTCCCCTAATCCAGATTTGTGAACTTCCGTGGATACAGGTTTATTAGGTAATATTCCTTCCAAGACAGAACCTCTATAGAAGTAGGTGTACAATATCGGCCTCACATATCTTCATTCAAAATCTGACAAAAATCTTAAGAGATATCACAACAAATAACAACTGAAGAGACGCAATAAACGCGAGGATACATTTTTTGGTTGGTAGGTGTAAGTTTAATACGAGATGTAAGAAGTATGTAATTAATAAACATTAAAAAAAACTTGTTTTCTTTCGTTTCAAATTAAAATATAAGTTTTCGGTTGTTTGGGTTGTTGAATTGAGAACATAATATAAATGCACACATAAGACATAAAAATTTCTAAAAATACACCTTTAACACAACTACATAGTACTTTCGATTCACTTCGAACTGGAATTCCTCATTCTGTCTATATAATTTATTGCCCTTATCGTGGGATGGGGGTCGTCGTTGTTGTTAGTAGTTTTATAAGTGCACGTGTCTGGTTTTGGGTACGGAGGGACGGACGGATAGATGTATAGATGGCGCTTTTGATGATGGGCCGCCGCGTCAAACCGAGCTGGACGAAGATAGAAAGTCTGCGTTAAATTCCACGAAATGGGGTGAAAATTGGGTCGAATTTTTAATTTCCGGAAGGAATTATCGTTTTGACGTTGCCACTGTTAAACGACGATTTGGCGTTTTGCGTTTCTGAACGACTTTCGAAACTTAAAGTGACGGAACTATTAAGGCGTTCATAATGGAAGTTCATTAATATTCTAGAATTGGAAGTCACCTAATTAGTAAGAGTACGTTGGAATTTATGAGATATGCGCGTGAGAATTTAGGAAATTGTCTCCTGTCACAATTAGCATGCGATTTTCTTATATACGACCATTATCAGTTTGTTTTAGGTTGTGTATATATAAACACATGATAAACGATATTTTTTTAGTTTCTCCAAGATTTTTAAATGCTGTCTTTGTAGGATATTAAGTGCAGTTTATATTTAATATCAACACCATTCTTCGGAAGGAGTAATCTTGCCAGATTGTAGAACCACCGCAACAAATTAAGCGACAATTGCATGTGATATGAGATTTGAATAACTATCAATTCTCACATGCAATAAGTTCATCAACACCATTGTTTTACAAGAGCAGGTTAATTAATTCGTGCGACCATACAAAAACAAAGGAATATTTTAAATAAACAAACTCAATTTTTCACATAATCTCCTCTTAATTCGATACATTTGGTCCATCTGCTTTCAAGTTTCTTTATTTCGTCTCGAAAGTGATTTTCTTCTAACCCGCAAAATAATCGTCCACTGTTGAAGTTAGCTCTTCATTTGTGTAGAATTTTTTGCATCCGAGAAAATCTTTTAATTTAAGGAATAAACAAAATTCAGATGGTGCTATGTCTGGCGAATATGGAGGCTGCGGTATTAATTTGACCTTAATTCTTCAATATTTTTTTGCAGCAACCATACTGGAATGCACAGGTGCATTACTTAGTTCTCAGAAGTTTACTTGTTTCCTTTCTTTTCCGAAATACAGTGAAAAGTGGTAACAATAACCGCTGTCACCATACAAAGACCAAAGCTTGGATCCAAACCTCCTTGGTTTCCGATGGATGAATTATTTCAGTCCATGACGTCGATAGTATCTTACTATCATTTCCACCATGGATAAATTTTATTCAAAAACGATTATTTTGAAAATTCTTATTTACCACAATGTATTAATGGTCAATTTACCCAACGAAATCCTTCTACATTAACGAATTTTCATTGATTTACATTGGTTTAATGCAAAAATACAGAGGATAAAATTAATGTAATGCCTGTGTTGGGCAGTATTTCATGTATTTCATTTTATTGTATGTGTGTGGGTTCTACAGGCCCGATTACATTGAGGTTGTTGTCTTGTGCTATTTTCTTTAGTTTTTTACCGTTTTTATTGGCTACTTTCGAGTTCCAGTTTTGGTGTTTCGCGTTAAAATCTCCCGCAAATATTGTAGGTGTGTTTTGATTGAAGATCGTTTGTATGTCTGATTCTACTATGTCTAATCCGGAGGGAAGATAACTTGCGTAAAGGTTTATCGGTCCCCTTTTTGTGTTTACTTGTATGCCTGTGTTTTCGATGATATCGAGTGTTTTGTATTCAAGTTCGCTATGTTTTATTGTTTCGTGTACGAGTATAGCGGTTCCGCCGCCTTTTTGTACCGGCCTATCGTGTCTGTATGTTTTGTATTTTTGTATTTTTAATGAGTGACTTGGTTTTAGATGTGTTTCATTTAGCAGCATTACGTCTATTTGGTGTTCGTTTAAAAATACGTGTAATTCATGTTTTTTGTGTGTTATGCTTTGTGCATTCCAATAGGCTATTTTAATGTTGTGTTTGTGATTCATTGTCTGCGTGAGTGGAAAAGTTTTGTAAGTTCATTCGTTTGTTCGAAAAAGCTTTGTGTTTGTTGGGGTGTAGGGTTTGTCGAGCTGATTGTTAGGAATAGTTTCCCAATCATGAGTGCAATTGTGTCGTCAGCTTTTTCGTGTGAGTTAAGTGTTGGTTTTGGTGTATTTTCCCGGGTTGTGGGTGTAGTTGCGGTGATGTTATTTGTCTGTTGTCTTTGAGTCCACGCGTTGTGTTTTGGTAGTGGTGCTTCTATGAGTTTGTGTGTTTGTATTGGTGTGTTTATTGGGTTATTTGGATTCTTTTTGCATGATAAGCTGATCGAAAGGTGAGCTCCGCCACAGTTTGCGCATTTAGGGGGGTGGTTGACGGCTTTGTGCATTCATGCGTCGAGTGTGACTCTCCGCACATCATGCACGCGAAATTCACGTTGCAAGTACGCTGTTGGTGACCGAATTTCTGACATCTCTGACACTGTACGATGTCTGTTCTAAGTCTGAGGGACTCTACTTTTACTTCTAATCCGCAAACTGTGTGGATGTCGAAAATTGACTTGTATTGTTTGTCTATTTCTATTAAAATAAGGGGGGCTGGAAGGCGGTCTTTACCGTTCATCCTAGTGATTTTTGCGATCGGATAGTTTCTAGAATCTAGATCGGCTTTGATGTCTTCGTCGGTCAAGAATTGGGGTACGCCTCTGATGACGATTTTTAATTTTTTTTCACTGCGGAGTTGGTATGTGAAGGATTGAATGGCTTTTTCGTTGAGAATTCGGTTGAGATTGCGATAGTCTTGTTCTGTTGATGGAGTGATTTGGACTCCGGCCGGGACGAATCTACTTTGTGTGTATTGAATGCTGTGTGTTTTCATGATCTCTCGGACTCGATACCATTGTGTTGGGTCAGTGATTGTAATTGGGGAGATAGTGGGCATTTTGGGTAATTGGTTTGTGTTGTTTGCTGTTTTTGTGTATGTTTTGTGCTGTTTGTGTGTTTTGTGATATTGGTACTTACCCCGGGTTTCTCTGCGGAGGTGGAGGCTGTCGGTTCTTCTTCGCTGCTGTCCATTGGCGTCGTTTCTTCTTTCTTCGTCGATCGTGCGGAGTGCTTCGTACATGTTGCTCGTTTCTATATCCGGTGATTCTGTCTTTTGTCGTTTGTTGGATTTTAGTGGTGGTTTTTCGTTCTTCTTGAGCTCGTTCATCTTATTCTCGAAGGCGTTGTGCATCATCTTGACAAAGTTTTCCATTGTATTTTGTAGTTCTTCGTAGGTGTTGATGTTCTGCAATCCAGTGCTATACGTTGGCCGTTGTCGTTGGTGCCAGCCATTTCTTCTGGTTTCGCTGTGTTGTGGAAAATATATTATATTATAATATAATATACCGGTTGATGTATTCTATTACTACCGATGTGCTCAGAGCAATCGATAGCGTGCGAATGCTATGACAGAGAGCGGTACAACTTATATAGGGGGGGGCGGGTCAGATGGTGGCCTGCTATTGGCTGGGGACAATGAGCCAATGGCATGCGTCGTATGGGCGTGGTGATTCTTAGTAAAGTTCAGTAGAGTTTGCCACGTCGGATGTAACGTATAGCCATCGTCTCTATTGAGATTCCGGGGATGTTTGTAAATTTCAATAGATTCACGGATTTTCCTAGAGAAATAATGCGATTCACGGGACAGAAGCTTGACATCTTTGAATAGAATTTGATGACCGGAGTTTAGTTTGTGTTCTGCCAGCGCTGAACCGCCTATATGTAACAGTCTAGTACAACGTTTATGTTCGGACACACGCACGCCGTGGCCGCTTAGTTTCGCCAATGTACACACTGCCACATGAACACGGAATGCGATACACTCCTTGTGCTTGGAGTGGAGATATTTTGTCTTTAACCGAGGGTAAGAGGTCCGAAACTTTAGAATGGGGTCTGCAGACAGTTTTGATTTTATTTCTATGTAGAACCTTTCCTATATGATCGGTGATACCTTGAATATACGGTAAGAAGGCGGTGCTGATGTTAGGATCGGGTTCACTTCGAGGTTTGGGGTTACGATGTCGCACTATAGTACGGTGTATGTCGTGGGCGTTATAATTATTCTGGAGTAGGGTGTTAGAAACATGCTTAAGTTCGGAGGGTGGTGCCCTAGGTTCTGAGATAGAAAGCGCGCGATGTACAAGAGTATGGATGACCGCTTGTTTGTGTGCCGGGTGATGATGGGAAAACCCGTTCAGATATCGGTCCGTATGAGTCGGTTTCCTGTAAATCGTGTGGCCGAGTTTGCCATTGATATTGCGGGTCACTAAGACGTCTAAAAACGGGAGACTTCCGTCTGATTCCACCTCCATGGTAAAGCGAATGTCACGGTGCTGGGAGTTTAGAAAAAGTAAGAATTCATCTAAAGACTGCCGCCCATGCGGCCAGATGACGAACGTATCGTCTACATATCTAAACCAACATTTAGGTTTGAAATGAAAGGAACTTAAGACCTGTTGTTCGAACGCTTCCATAAAAATGTTAGCGACAACCGGGGCTAACATTTTTATGGAAGCGTTCGAACAACAGGTCTTAAGTTCCTTTCATTTAAAACCTAAATGTTGGTTTAGATATGTAGACGATACGTTCGTCATCTGGCCGCATGAGCGGCAGTCTTTAGATGAATTCTTACTTTTTCTAAACTCCCAGCACCGTGACATTCGCTTTACCATGGAGGTGGAATCAGACGGAAGTCTCCCGTTTTAGACGTCTTAGTGACCCGCAATATCAATGGCAAACTCGGCCACACGATTTACAGGAAACCGACTCATACGGACCGATATCTGAACGGGTTTTCCCATCATCACCCGGCACACAAACAAGCGGTCATCAATACTCTTGTACATCGCGCGCTTTCTATCTCAGAACCTAGGGCACCACCCTCCGAACTTAAGCATGTTTCTAACACCCTACTCCAGAATAATTATAACGCCCACGACATACACCGTACTATAGTGAGACATCGTAACCCCAAACCTCGAAGTGAACCCGATCCTAACATCAGCACCGCCTTCTTACCGTATATTCAAGGTATCACTGATCATATAGGAAAGGTTCCACATAGAAATAAAATCAAAACTGTCTTCAGACCCCATTCTAAAGTTTCGGACCTCTTACCCTCGGTTAGAGACAAAATATCTCCACTCCAAGCACAAGGAGTGTATCGCATTCCGTGTTCATGTGGCAGTGTGTACATTGGCGAAACTAAGCGGCCAGTCGGCGTGCGTGTGTCCGAACATGAACGTTGTACTAGACTGTTACATATAGGCGGTTCAGCGCTGGCAGAACACAAACTAAACTCCGGTCATCAAATTCTATTCAAAGATGTCAAGCTTCTGTCCCGTGAATCGCATTATTTCTCTAGGAAAATCCGTGAATCTATTGAAATTTACAAACATCCCCGCAATCTCAATAGAGACGATGGCTATACGTTACATCCGACGTGGCAAACTCTACTGAACTTTACTAAGAATCACCACGCCCATACGATGCATGCCATTGGCTCATTGTCCCCAGCCAATAGCAGGCCACCATCTGACCCGGTCGCCCCTATATAAGTTGTAACACTCGATATCATCGAAAACACAGGCATACAAGTAAACACAAAAAGGGGACCGATAAGCCTTTACGCAAGTTATCTTCCCTCCGGATTAGACATAGTAGAATCAGACATACAAACGATCTTCAATCAAAACACACCTACAATATTTGCGGGAGATTTTAACGCGAAACACCAAAACTGGAACTCGAAAGTAGCCAATAAAAACGGTAAAAAACTAAAGAAAATAGCACAAGACAACAACCTCAATGTAATTGGGCCTGTGGAACCCACACACATACACATACCAACGGGTACTACTGACGTTTTAGACATTGCAATACTTAAAAACATAACCACAACACATTCAATAGAAACTATAAACGAGCTCTCCTCAGATCATTTTCCAGTGATATTAACGCTTGACATGGACACAACTAGAACGAAAAATACATTTAATAAGACAGACTGGGGAAAATTCAAAGAATCCCTAGTACTCAGAACAGTAAAAATTCACAACGCGAAAGACATCGATCAAGCAGTGATCACACTGGAAGATGACATAAAAAACGCAATCGCACAAACGACAAAAACTAAAACCATCGACACAAAACTTAACATCCCGACTGAATTAAAAATAAAAATACGACTCAAAAAAACATACTTAAAGAATATAAAAGAACGCTAAATCCGGTAATAAAAACAAAATTAAACGCGATAACTAATGAAATAAAATCTGACATGATCGAACACTTTAATAAAAACTGGAATAACAAAATTGAATCCCTTAATACGCAAGATCAAACACTCTGGCAGATGACAAAAGCCCTAACAAACAAAAAAAACAAAATTCCACCGCTAAAAACCGCAAACGGACCGGCAATAACTGATAAAGAAAAAGCAGACGAATTCGCGAACGCGTTAAAGAGACAATTCGAAACGAACCCAACAATACCGAAGCATAACACATTTACAAACCAAATTGAATGGCAACGAAATACAAAAATCGATATAACAGATGGAGAAATCGACGCCACAAATACCGACGAAGTGGAAAAAATAATTAAAAACCTTAAAAACCGAAAAGCCCCGGGAGCGGACGGGATAACTAACTATGCAATAAAAAACCTACCTAAAACCGGTATACAAATTATAACCGACATAATAAACGGAATAATAAAACACGGACACTATCCCGCGATTTGGAAACACGCGCAGATAATAATGATCCACAAACCTGGAAAAACAACAAAAACAACCGCAGATTACCGGCCAATCAGCTTACTTCCGTCAATAAGTAAGCTGGCAGAACGCGTAATACAGACAAGACTTGAAAATGAAGTCGAAAACAAAAACATAATCCCAAATTTTCAATACGGTTTCCGGAAAAACCACTCAACTACACAACAGGCACTAAGACTGACAGAACACATAACCGAAAAAATGAACATATCGACATCAACGGGCGCAATCTTTCTTGACATTGAAAAGGCCTTCGACCGGGTTTGGCACGCCGGCCTCATACACAAAATGAAACGTCACAAAATATCAAACACATTAATCAAAATAACCGACAACTATCTAAAGAACCGTACATTTAATGTCACAATCGGAAACGAAAAATCGACAATCGAACACATAGCAGCAGGAGTACCACAAGGATCCGTTCTCGGACCGCTCCTGTATAACATATACACTTCGGATATTCCCACAATAGAAAAATGTAATATCGCACAATACGCAGACGACACCGCTATATACATAAGCAGCAGACGAACATCGTACATACACAAGCAGTTACAAAACAATCTAGTCCTCCTAAAGGACTGGTACGACAAATGGAAAATTAAAATTAACCCATTAAAAACCGCGGCAATTTACTTCCAACACAGAAAACGACACAAAAGGCAGGGCGAAGTCAAACTCGAAGGTCACACAATACACTGGCAGGAAAAAGTTAAATATCTCCGGGTCACAATGGACTCACAACTAACATACACGGCACATATTAAAGAAATAAAACGAAAAATAGGGTTCACAACACACGCACTGTACCCGATACTAAACCGCAAAAGCAAACTAACACTGGAAAATAAAATATTAATAATAAAAACGATAATACTCGCGGGCGCAACATATGCCGGAGAAATATGGTATCAAGCCAGCGAAAAGCAAAGACAATCGGTACAAGGGAAAATAAACAAGGTTATTAGACTCGCGATAAATGCACCGCGATACATGACAAACGCGCAGATACATAAAGAGACGAAACTCGAAACACTGGAAACAATAATATGCAAACGAACACTAAAAACAATAGAAACAATAAAGTCACACGAAAACTCCACAATAAGGAAAATAATAAACCCAAAACGGAGACTAATTAAAAAAGACGGACTTACACAAATTAAAAGACGCGCAGAGGATCCAATTAGCCGCGAAAAAAATCAAAAATTAACAGATAAACGGAGGTCAACACAAACACACAAAAATGTAGCAAAACACACAGCATTCCATATAGGATAAACAATCGTAACACACAAACACACAACTACACACAATAACACAAAACATACACAACCCCGGGTAATGAAATTGGAGTGGAAATGGAGGCAACTTCGACCACCAAACAAAATCAAAAGGACTCATATAAAACGGTCATAGCATTCTTCAAGCTACTGCGAAACGACGAACATCTACGTACAGCCCTGAAGATGTTCCTTGAAACAGTGGACGAAACGTTGGCAATTACGCCTAACTCGACGCGGTTCCAACCCGGAAACCGAGATCTACAATAATGTATGTATTTTACAGGACGTACATTATTATAAAAACAAAAGCTTAATACTTTCAGACAGATAGTAGCGCGAAAAATTCATAGAATAGAATTATTAGAATAACATTGGAAACAAAAAGAAAGGAATTTCGTTTTAAGCGAGTCTAAGTATAATATTCCATTTTCAAACGTAAGTAAAACTTTTGTTTTACAGGTTTGAAGAAACAAATAACAGAGCATTCTTAGTTTCTATTATCAGAAAAACTGTCAGATATGTACTTTTTCCATTTTTTTTTGTATAACAAAAACAACACCTCAAAGCATACACTAGAAAAATAAACCAAAATAATAAAAAAGAGAACTCTTATATTTTTTCCTTTTCACCTATTCACCAATTCAGCGCTTTTGTGAGTCGTCGTTGCGTTCATCCCACTCTACGAGGAAAATAACGTAATGTTGGTATTGATGTAAGGACGCTTCTGTGGCTGTTCCTTCTTCGTCATTTTCTCTTCTCGTAGTCGTTTTCGCACAGCGTTACGTCTGGATCTGAAATAGAATAACAGTGTACACACACACAGATAGGCATACACACAAGGGGTTACGTTTGGAGGGCGGAAGAGGAGGCAGCGGCGACGACCGGAGGGACCGGATTAACACGAGCACTTAGCGCTAAGAGCATGAGGGAGCCGACCCACTTCGTCATCCTTCTGTACCTTATACAGTAATGTTAGCTTGGTTAGTTTTTCTCTGTTAAACATACAATATTTCTATATTACGAAATTCAAAAGCTGTAAAAGCATATACCACTAGTGTAGTACACACATATGTAATTAGCCGTTTAGAATTTATCTGTGGAGTATTTGATCACAATACCACGCATACTTGCGATGTAAATCTACTCTAAAAAACTTCATTACTATATAGGATGATTCGCTAGCCTCTTTATAAACTTTGGCAAAGCAAACTAGATGTAATTTCACGACGAAAAGTTCATATGAATGTTCAATCTTTCTTTGTTAAGAAGTTATAAGGTGTTCTACACTAAGGTGTTGAACACTAATAAGAAATAATCTTTAAGAAAATCAAAAATATGTATTTTAGCCAACTGAAAGCAACACTGAGACTATAGTAAATGTTCAAAAATTAGTCCATACTCCTGAATACACAACTGGCAACGACGAACTAAATTTCCTTGCATACGTACGAAATTCATATTATTTCTAATATGAGTTACAGCATCTCGAATTCTCTGAAATAATTGAAGATGATAATTTAATTCTACGGTATAAACAAGTTGCTTGAAGTTACTCCATAAATAAAAATCGCAAGAATTAAATCGGGTTATCTAGGTGGCCATGGTATAGGATCTTCGTTCTGAATCCATTTATTCGGAAAATGATTATGCAGCCATTTGATCATTTGTTTTCCTCTGAGAGGTGGTGGCCTGTTATGCTGATACCACATATGCTGCATCAGATAGAATAGAACGTCTTCCAGAAGATCAAAAAATCTGGTCTGAAAATGTTATGATGCCTCCATGCATCTAAAGTTCCATCAAATACATTCACAAATAGTGCGTTCTTAAATAAACCACCTCAAATATGTACAATAAATCTTTGCTGAAAATTACGTGTTCTAGTCGTATTTGGATTATTCAGATATCAAATATGGTCATTAAGTTTTCCTGTAAGTTTAATTAGTTCAGATTTTCATTGGTTTTTATAAATTTTGTATGTACGAGGTGCATTCAAGTTCTAAGGTCTCCGATTTTTTTTCTAACTAACTACTCACCCGAAAACTATGAAACTGGTGTTACTTCTCGATGTAATCTCCCTGCAGACGTACACTTTTTCACAACGTCGACGCCATGATTCCATGGCCGCGGCGAAGGCTTCTTTAGAAGTCTGTTTCGACCACTGGAAAATCGCTGAAGCAATAGCAGCACGGCTGGTGAACCACGGACAGTGTCTTTCATTGTTGGAAACAGGCAAAGGTACTAGGAGCCAAGTCAGGTGAGTAGGGAGCATGAGAAATCACTTCAAAGTTGTTTTCACGAAGAAACTGTTGCGTAACGTTAGCCCGATGTGCGGGTGTGTTGTATTGGTGAAACAGCTCACGCGCAGCCTTTCCCTGACGTTTTTGTTGCAGTGCAGGAAGGAACTTGTTCTTCAAAACATTTTCGTAGGATGCACCTGTCACCGTAGTGCCCTTTCGAACACAATGGGTAAGGATTACGCCCTCACTGTCCCAGAACATGGACACCATCATTTTTTCAGCACTGGCGGTTATCCGAAATTTTTTTGGTGGCGGTGAATCTGTATGCTTCCATTGAGCTGACTGGCGCTTTGTTTCTGGATTGAAAAATGGCATCCACGTTTCATCCATTGTCACAATCGACGAAAAGAAGGTCCCATTCATGCCTTGGTTGCGCGTCAACATTGCTTGGCAACATGCCACACGAGCAGACTTGTGGTCGTCCGTCAGCATTCGTGGCACCAACCTGGAGGACACTTTTCGCATTTTCAGGTCGTCATGCAGGATTGTGTGCACAGAACCCACGGAAATGCTAACATTGGAGGCGATCTGTTCAACTGTCATTCGGCGATCCCCCAAAACAAGTCTCTACACTTTCTCGATCATGTCGTCAGACCGGCTTGTGCGAGCCCGAGGTTGTTTCGGTTTGTTGTCACACGATGTTCTGCCTTGATTAAACTGTCGCACCCACGAACGCACTTACGACACATACATAACTCCATCACCACATGTCTCCTTCAACTGTCGATGAATTTAAATTGGTGTCACACTACGCAAATTCAGAAAACGAATGATCGCACGCTGTTCAAGTAAGGAAAACGTAGCCATTTTAAGTATCTAAAACAGTTCTCATTCTCGACGCTGCCGCTACAATTCCATCTCCCGTACAGTGCTGCCATCTGTGTGACGTATTGACAACGAGCGCACGCTCATTTTAAAACAATGCACATGCTTCTATCTCTTTCCAGTCCGGAGAAAAAAATCGGAGGCCTTAGAACTTGAATGCACCTCGTATTTTATGTACATTAACGGAGATCCCCGGTAATAATTATTCTCCTCTCAGGAATCTCAAACCTTTAGTGTAATCCATTTTTATATACAGATCTGTTTATGTTTATATATTTATTAAGACATTTTGGGGTAAACGTATTTAATAAATATTGTTATAGTATTATGTCTTTGTGTCGTTATTGATATATATGTTGTATTTGAATTCCCTTTACTAACATTACATCTTGTGGGTATACGTTATATGATATATGTCCTCCGTGAGACGTGAACTCTAATTACAAGTTAACCGTAATTCACACTGGCGCCCTTATTCACGTTGAGAGAATTCTCTTATCTATTATAATTGTAGTGAGATACTCAACAACGTTTCGATTAAAACCCCACACTGTCTTCACTGATCGTAGCCCGACTACTGGCTAGTTAAATTGTGTTTTCACCATCAACCCACCCAAACACGTAACTCTTTGAACCTCTGCAGTATTTTTGTATTATATCATTACGCATGTGTAGCTAGTTTTGTAAAATCTATTTTTGTTATTTACCAGTAGCAATGCTCGACCCGAAGAACGATAGCTAACGGTCTCTAAACTATAATATTCACTAAACCCCTTTCACTTTTTCGAAGCATACGCTACTGACCTAACGGTTGTAGAAACAACTCTAACACCAGCATCACTTTTGGTTTCTATCGCCATATGACTGCTGTTACGTTTTAAATTTTGTCATATATTTATTTAACGTTTTATCGCCCGGTATACTAGTTTGCGTCACGAGTTGCTTCCATTTTCATTTTCACGAGTACGTTGTCACCATCTGTGTGGATATTTCTCACCGTATTTCTCACAGAACGTGAACGAATGTCCCAAAGCATCGCCAGCGGTCGGGAGGGGGCGCTCGACCGCTGGGACATTCGTTCACGTTCTGTGACTGAGATCAGTTGGGATTGTACGAAGTGCTTTCGTTTACTCTTGAGGTGTTAAGATTTATGTAATTCTGCGTGGAAGTCGCATATTGCGGATAAGAACGCAGAGCGTAAACAGTTTGGAATTTGCCGATACCGTTCCGTTTGTGAATTAGAAGAGGAAAAGCAAAAAAAAACTTCTTTTTCCCTGAGTTTCTTTTGGTCGGCAATTCTTGGACGTAAATATGGACCATCTGCAAGCCCTCTGGAAGTCGTAATCGAGGATATACATATTTGTAGTTACTGAAATCCATTTTTAATTTGATTTCAACTTTATTTGCTTTGGTGTTATAAATATTAAATTTTAACGTAATATTTTCTAATCTGATTTTAGCGCATATATATTCTATTTCTTTTAAGTATATCCTAAATTTTTTTTTGTTATCGTTTGAATTTCTTTTCGTAAGTGCGAACATCTGGCGGCACAAAAAAAAATAAGTTTCTCTGAAAGTCGGCCAGGTTATTTCTTACTATATAAAAAATTTATTGACTTAAAATTATTTGAGATATAAGTAATACAAATTATATTATATTATGTTAATTACTATTATTCGGTAAAGCTTTAGTTTGGTACCTTAGAGAAGACTAATTTTTGTCCTTTATAACTGTAATCTAGACTTTGATGTCTTTTAGTTTTTTTTATTGTTAGCATAATATTCATTATAGTTTTAAAATTTATTTTAATATTTTTCTTTATACTATTATTTATAGCTTATTTTCATTCATTTAATCACCCATTTATTTTTTTTGTATTCAACATTTCAGAATTTTCAATTTGTCATATATACAGCGTGATCCTTATACAGCGTGTACGTTTTGTTTAATTTTGAACAGAATTATGTTCCTTTTTTTATTATGAACAAAAATTAAAGTGTTAATGTAGGAGTTAACCGTTTTCCAGCACTTTATTTTTACCCTCGTTTATTTTGCTTTATTCTCTCTTTAGCAGGTTGGAATTTGACCGTATATTTCTTGATTGCAGATATTTCGTGCAACATTTTGCCGTTTCGTCTTTGTTTTAGTGTTTGCATTTTTGTAGTCTGTATGCACATGCGACTAAGATCGCGCAATCCCTTTTTAGATCTGAGCTTCCGTAAGTAAAACCGAATGGCGCTACCTACCATCTTTTATTTTAGTCACCCACACCCGTTTCTACTGACTAAGGGCATGCACGATAAATAGAAGCTCCCAGACTATTTTGCGATACGAGTACCGTTTTCATTTTGATTTTGACCATTGCCAACACTGCGCTTGCGCCCGCCGTAGGTAACATAGCAATGGAGTTTTTCTTTTACAATTTCTTTTTCTTCATTTGGATGTAGGTTAAATCATTATATTAATTGGACGTGTATGGATAATCTTTTAAGGAGGTGATGAAACATTTGTTAGGCAACAATAAATAAAAACCCTGATTAAATAGTGGCGAATACGATTGCAATTTACGCTTAATGGGCTGTTCTATTAGCATTAAACTTAATTTCCTGAATTCGCACAGTTACTGCTTTCCGGAAAATTTAGAAGTCGTTAGCGAAGAGCAATGTGAAATATTTGAAAGGTATGGAAAAGAGGTTATTAAGGAAGGTGGAATACAAACACGTTGGCGGACTATTGTTGGCTGCTGAGGCGAGATGAGCCAAACCGAAAATTTAGGAGAAAATCTCAAAATAGAAGTTTCGGAGAAAAAAGGAAAAGTGACATGTTTACGCAATAAATAAGTAATCGTTTATCAAATTTCAATAGTTTTTAAGTTCTAGAATTAAGTACTGTGCGATTATAAAAGGTATCAGAGACGATATCTTAAAGTTGACCGACAATTAAAAAAATAATGGCTTTGTTGTTGTCCATCTCATTTAGCTGTTACGTATGCAAACATACGTTATAGCGTGTGTGTATGTGAGGTATTTATTATTTATACACATTATGAATATTTCGAATTCATAGGCGTCTCGAAATACAAGTTACGGGATGTTTTTAAAATTTTGAATTTATATTATAGATACATAATTACAACTTTCCATATATCATATGTTGTCTCTTTATTTCAAGGACACCATGTATATACTATTACAAATAGCGGGGGGTGCTGGCTATTTATAATAATAAGATTATTTGATAGAAAATAAAATAATTACGGATGCTGGTGAAGTTCCTTCAAAGGTCCAGGACGTGCGTGGTATTGGTTAATTAAAATAAATATACAACAACTTAATACATAGAATAAAACACAGCGGCGTCCTTAAATTTTGTATTTATATTTACATAATAAATTGAAACTCGATATATTTAAAGCAATTAAAACAAAGTAATATGTACACGTGGAGTGGTGGATAAGTAGATTAAAATTAACACAAAAAATACTCTGAAACGAACGTTAAACGGGGTAGTAAATTAAGGGTTAATTAATATGTATATAAAATAACCTCTGTATAGAACAATACAGTTTACCTTTATGTGGCGATGATAGTCACGTGGTCTTCGAAGATATACCTTGGGCAAGTATATGCAGAGCGATGTTTTACCGGAGGAATAAGAAATTAATTAGTTTACATTAATTTGGATTCACTTAAAAGAGTAATGTATAGAACAATACAATTTACCTTAGAAACGGAAGAACACCTGGTCGGTGTGATAGCGTCATGACTTGGACAGTCCGATGAGCGATGTGTGTATTCACGAAAGGTTCGAAAGCGAAGAAGGAACTGTTAGTTTTCGTCGATAGAAAATGTCTAGAAACGGTTGGATTTTGATGTATCGAAGAGGGGGTCGATATCTTGAATTATAGTGAATTAAAACGCGCAACTTGAAGACTTGGTCTGTCGATGTCAGAATTATTCTTAAAATAACCCTTGTGATATAAGCTTCCTAACGATATCAAACAAGACATATAAAAGAAGATGTAAATAATCTTAAATTAAAACAATTTAAAAATATGGAATTTATCTAGAAGAAATTCGACATTAACGTTAGGGTTCTGAGTCAGGTAGAAAGAAGGGTCGTCGGCGGTCAGTTCAAGATAACAAAAGAAAATACTTTCTCTTTGTAAACGAATATACAAAAGAAATGTCTTAAGTTAAAATATAATTAATATGAGATATTTAAAAAACGAATATATGTGCATTTAAATAAATTAATTAAACTTCCATACGCTAGGCGTAACAATACATTTTTAAGTAAAGGTGCCCTTTTTTTGCAATTTTTTTTCTATGGCTATTCTGAAAAATCTGGACATGATGGAGACAAACTGAATACATATTCGTAATCAACGTATCAAAATATTTCAGAATCAGTCATCGAATCAAAAGGGGACAACGTCATGGTTCAAAATTTGCAGGCCTGTGAAT
This sequence comes from Melolontha melolontha, assembly GCA_935421215.2. Lineage (NCBI taxonomy): Eukaryota > Metazoa > Arthropoda > Insecta > Coleoptera > Scarabaeidae > Melolontha > Melolontha melolontha. The sequence continues at coordinate 51,167,161 of OW285236.1, forward strand.
TATTAATTGGAGGAAGATATAAATAAAAACAATAGTTTATTTCTGCATTGTCGTTTATTTCTCCATAATTTCATAGAAAAAGCTACAATGGTACAAAATATAATTACATGGCCATGTATGTATGTATATATTATCAATACTTTGAATACGATCACGATTAAATAAACGAAATACATATAGTTACACATAATAAAAATAGAAGGATAAATCGAAAGAGCTTTCCTGCAAAATTATTACATATACAAAAAGGAATAATTGCACATAATTTAAACTTAATTTATATAATTCAAGATATGAAAACAGCCGAGACAAAAACTCCTTCGATTTATTCAGACGTACACAAAATAATACAGATTACAATCGATAACTCAACATGTTTAATCTTAAGTAATTCATTAAAAATAAAAAAATAATTAATTGGCCTAATTCTTTCAGATACTAAAACTGATTAATGCTATTCTAATATAATATGAAAATATTTTCTCTCGCTCTATCACATAGATACACAAAGAAAACAAAATATATATACCTATAGGTATTTAATGTGGATCTAATAAATATATTATGTAACCAGGTCAAAAAGAAAATATCTAAGTAATAACATTAAATTTGATTACTAATAAAGTGAACAATAAATTACTTTTTGGTTAATTGTATGTACTTATGTATTAAAGCTTGTTTTTGCCGTATAATATTATTGTAATAATAGATGATGTTAATGTGAATTAATTGCACAAAATATGCTTTTCGTTTTTAATTTCGTAAATAACTCTATTATACAACAGGTAATATTAAAGCTTCAAATAATCTTAATTTCTTAATGTTTTTATTTTATATTACACGTTGTATACCTAATACATAAAATCCGACAATTTAATTAGTGCCAGTGCTTTCTATTGGAAAAATTTATACTTCATTTCCTTATAATCGCTTTATAAACTACGAAAATGTATTATTCTAAGAAGGGTTTAAATGAAAATATAATTATAAGTTCGACTGGGCGATCCACAAAATTTCTCCAGCTTATAATTAGAGAAGGCAAAAAAGTGCGACGATTCATAACTTATGAATAAACCTGGACAAAGCGAAGGGAAAACGACATTATGCATGTCACTTATTGTACATGTACAATCCAAACAAACAAAACTTCTGTAAAACACCGCTTTTAAGTTGAATGCTTCTATTGTACCGTGATATACCAATATTCGGACACGCAATCCGAATTTAATGGTTCTACTGTGCCCTAGATTATGGTTCGGAAAACCAATATATAACAACACAACGGAGCAGCATCTTACAGAAATTTCACTTGTGAGAAAAAGAACATATCTATTCAAATTGTTACATGTACACAAGCCAGATACAATAATGTCACGTCGTATATCCTTTAGTATGTCCACGTTTACTTATGAAAGTTGGCACATTTTATGCCTTCTTTAATTATAACCTGAAGAAATTCTGTGAATCGCCTATTCAAACTTTTAATTATACACACACACAAGAAAAGTCTAAGGATATTTGTTTTAAGTTATGTCAAACCTCGATCAAAGAGTTTAATAGTTTTCATAAGCTATATGTTAAAGCTAAGCTTATAAAGGCAGATATTAATTTCTTGAAACGGTGTAAAAGTAACTATGTTTTTCCTAAATTCATGAACGTAAATGTAACGACGAATTGTAGAAATAAAGATAAAGTCATTACATATGCAAAAATGAAATGGTTGAACCTAGAAATGAAATATCTGTACAGTAAACGAAGTAAATTAGAATTATATAATTTGCATTTAAAGTTAACTAAAAGCACGAACAATAATAAATTTGAAGAGTGGTGTAATTTTTATAGGAATATAACGGAAATTAGAGATCATAAATTGAAAAATAAATGTCTAAAACTAAATAACAAATTCAGAAATTTGTCCACCAAAAAAGTATATACATAAGTACATATATACAATTTTTGGAAGAGAGTTATTTTCTCAAATGAAAAAGTTTTTCAATCCACACGTAACGGTAGTGTAAATGTTTATCGGCCATCAAAACAAAGACTTAGCGAACGATTAATAGTAGTACCTAATAAGAGCAGGAGATTTTCTGTAAATGTGTGGGCATGGATAAGTGGCTCTGCTAATAGTATTTGTTGGAGAATCGGTGAACCGGTTTACACTATAGGGAAATATTAGAAAATGTAATGATCTTATCCCTTTCAAGTATTTTTCGTAATTCATTTTTTAATAAGTAAGATTAAACACTGTATAAAATAGTTATTTATGTACCAACGGTATAATGAGGATGTTTATATTCGAGGGTAACAGTTTACAAAACCGTGGTCCTATGGCCCGAGGTATTATAAATTGCCCGAGATTTATAACATCGACTTATGCCAAAAGTTCATATATCGTTTTATTTTTCACTTTAAAATTAATTATTAATTGACAAAAAGCGTATTAATACAAACGAAGTCTACCACAAATCTACAAAATGTAGTTTGTATTTGTACGTTGGTTTGTATCTATGACGATTGGGTGATTTGTTTTGTTAGTGAAAAAAAAACTGTGAAGTGTGTTACAACGTATGTGATGGAAGAAGAAATTCCGGAAGTAATACTCGAACGAGCATTAAAAGCTAATGGGGAATTACTCCCTGAAAATCACGACCACTTTATGAGAGAGAATTCCAAAAATTTGACGACTGGAGAATAAAAAATTCTGTCAAAACTGTCAATGAAACAGTTTTAATGGGATATTTTCATGACCTGGTTGAATATTTTATTACTAAGATATTAATGGTTTTGTGTGTACAGCTCAACCAGTTGGTAAAAACAATTTTGGTAGCGTACCTTCAAAAGGCGCAAATTTTCTGGTTTATCCTAATGCTAATGAGTACACGGGACATTGTCTACGTCGTACATCAGCAAATCTATTAGTGGATGCTGGTGCTGATTGAGTGATATGTTGACATTGAAAAAACATGGAAAGTGGAGTGATACAGTTGCAGAAGAATATATTGAAGACAGGGTGGCGTCTAAGAAAAAGATATCGCAAATGATTGCTGGAGGTGACAAATGCGAAGTAAATAAAGTGTGATAATTTAGTGAACACGTAAATTTAGGAAATTTATCCCATCAAGGAGGTGATGTTAAATTTAGCGGAACATTTTCTAATTGTGTTTTTAATTTTAAAGATTTGAAATAATATATGAAAATACATTAAAATAAAAAATAAAAATGTATTAAAATACAGTAGTACCCCGTTATCCGCTGACTCCGTATCCGCGATTTACCTATGATGAGCAGAAAACGCGTTATATCAATAAATATAAAAGTTATAGGAGCATTTGTCGATATATCGTCGTATATATGAGTCATCCCCTGAAATCGGTGCTCTCTTATGATAAGTTAAACAAGTTGGAACGTGCTTAAGATGCCACTCGCTTTTACTTGTACATATAAACGCTCCTGTTAACTATGAGTTTAGTACTATTCGAATTGTCGGACAAGACAGTGCTTGCAATAGTTTTTAAATAAAGCAAGTAAATTTGAAAATCATTTTAAAATGGCTTCTAAACCAAAAAGAAAACGTGAAATGCTCACTATTAGTGAAAAAATAAAAATCATTAATATGATTGAAATAGAAAAAAAATCTATTGCAACTGTTGCTAAAATATACAATAAAAACGAATCTTCGATACGAGAAGTGTTAAAAACAAAGATAAGATTCGAGCTAGTTTTTCTAGTGCACCCCAAACTGCAAAAGTTGCAAACACAATACGTAATAAAGTGTTACTTAAGGTAGAAAATGCCTTAAATTTATGGGTGGAAGATATGACAAGAAAACATATTCCTATCGATGGCAAAGTGCTACAACAAAAGGCGTTGGTTTTATATGAAGATATGCAGACCCAAGATTATACTGAAGAGGAAGGAAAATCATTCACAGCAAGTAGGGGGTGGCTGCATAGATTTAAAACTCGGTTTAATCTAAAAAATATAAAAATGACAGGGGAATCTGCGTCGGCTGATCATGTAGCTGCTGCCCTGTATCCAGAAAAATTTAAACAAATTATTGCAGAAAAGAATTATCATCCTAAGCAAGTTTTTAACTGCGATGAGACTGGTCTTATGTGGAAAAAAATGCCTCAACGGACTTATATTCATAAGACTGCAAAGAGTGCACCAGGCTTTAAAGCAATTAAGGATAGACTTACCTTGATATTTTGTACAAATGCAGCTGGTCATATGATTAAACCCGGACTTGTTTACCGATCACAGAATCCACGTGCTCTTAAATACAAAGATAAAGCTTGCCTGCCTGTGTTTTGGCAATCAAATCGAAAGGCGTGAGTTACGGCTGTTCTATTTACACAATGGTTTCATCAATGCTTTATTGCGGAAGTGAAAAGATATTTGGAAAAGGAAGCATTACCATTTAAAGTGCTGCTGATACTAGACAATGCTCCTGGGCATCCTATGTCACTAGGCACAGAAGATAAAAATGTTGAAGTGCTTTTTTTACCACCTAACACGACCTCATTGCTGCAGCCCCTTGATCAAGGTGTCATTAGATGCTTTAAAGCCATATATATTCGACAGGTTTTCGAAATGCTGTATACAATGGCTAACGAATGCTCTGATATCTGGCTCATGGAATGCTGGAAGTCATTTACAATTGCTGACGCAATTCTATTTATCAAAGGAGCGATGGAGGAATTAAAGTCAGAAACGATAATAGCATGTTGGAAAAATCTGTGGAATGACATCGTTCTTAGTTCTGAAGACACACATCATATTAATTCACATCTAACAACGATATTTAACATATCGCAGAAAATAGATGGAGAAGGATTTAACGATATAACCCAAGAGGAACTCAGTGATTACATAAACGAAGAGGATCAAGTACTCACCAACGAGGAATTGGAAGACCTTGTGAAATCTTCTCCAGAAGCGAGTGACGATGAGGATAAGGGTCAACAAGAACCGCCAGCATGGACGCTTGAAAAATTTTCAGCGAGATTTCGAACTGCTCAAACATTAAAAGAACAGATAGTATAATATGATCCAATAATGGAACGCAGTATAAAAATTACTAGCACTATAACAGAAGCCTTGAAACCTTTGGAGGATTTGTTTATTGAAATGAAAAGACAAAAACGACAACTACCAATAACAATGTTCTTTGAAAAAGTCGACAAAACACGATAATGCACAGCCATCAACATCGTTTGCTTCGGATCTAAGTAAACAATCGACTGCTAACTTGGACTTGGAGGAAGATGAATGAATATGTAGCTCACGATGATAAAGTTTTTCTTGTTGTATATTTTCTTGTTGTGTATGTAAATATGTACTACTCGTATATGTACATATTGCAATGGATTTTTCCCCGAAGAAAGAAATTAAAAGAAACTATAAAAGACTATATATTTATGTACATTTTTTCCAGAAAGATAATTATAAAGATATAATATTTTATGCAAAAATTTATTATAATGTGTATTTTTGTCCACATCTGTAGATCGTTCGGGTCTGTGTGATGTTTGCAGTTCCCGCCACTTTGGAAGTTATAGTATTTGCATATTGTAGCTTTTTTGATTTATTTTATGTTAGGTATGCTGATATTTTTCATTTCCGCAGGGAAGAAGATTTAGAGATTTACTTGCAGTTGTACAGATAGGTCGAAGTTTTTTTTTATCACTGAATAAACTTCTTTTATTCAGTTAGATTTTGGATAAATTCGGTTTGTGTTTTTTGTGTGGTGATATTGATTTATTTAGACTAATTCTCGAGTTATTACAAGTCTTTAAACTTGTAATTTGTAATTTATAAGACCTATCTGAAATAAATCTCTCATTTTAGTGAAGTGATAATTACATTAATTAATGTACGTATATTTCTCTTAATATATTTATGTCCTTAGAAATAATTTAATTATATTGAAGAGCTCAGTAAATTCAACAATTTTAGGTTTATAAAATTGTTGTAATCATCTGAATATTAAGAAAATTTGCCAGATTTTCTTTTGAAGTTTTTTTTAAGTAATATTCTAGAAGGTTTAGAAATTGGTGGGAAACTTGTATTTGTTTCATGTTCAATGTACGCATGAATTAAATGTAGCTGCGTGCGCATTACAGATAATTTTCTGTTTTGACGTTTGAAATATTTGGGTTAACGTAATTTAAAAGTCTGACAGTTGTTCTAAATATTTAATTTGAATTTTGCTCGCGGTCATTTTGGTGAGTTTTTTTCGCTTTTACTTTCATTTAGTATCAAAGTTTTTCTCACCTTCTGTTTCATTGTATATGTTTCAGTTCGACGTTATACTTTATAAAGTCGATTTTTTTTTTTTTTTTTTTTTTTTTGAGTAAAAGAATTTGCGGGGAAAATTATTTGTTTATTTACCTAATACCTATTGTTTTAATTTTATTCCACGTATCCATGAGGATAAACTCTGAAGAATGAAGAGCTCCAGGAAGGCGTATCAGACTGAGTATAGCAGGGCAATCTACTGTGCATAGTGAATAAAAATTAAATAAGCAATCAACTTCATAATTCACTGCAATATGTATGAACTTATATATTTATTAAACTTAAATTCTATTTGTTCCACAGCACAAGAATATTTATTTATTTATTGTTTATTTATTTTAAATAAATATTATATAACTTATTTTTTCTTGTTTCATTGTTTTAACTTTGCTTCATATTTCATATTGTACTCGAAAATAAAGCGTTCGCTACTATCCGCGGTTTTCAGTATCCACGGAAGACCACAGAACCAAACCCCCGCGGATATGGCGGTACTACTGTATTCAGATTGTTGTATTTTTTACTTATTATTAATAAGTCAAGTCTAGTTGTACGAATAGAAATAAAACATTTATTTATTGGAAATTAGTAGTAAGATTGAAAATAATATTTTTCGGTATACATGTAGTGTTAAATGAAAACTCATACATACTTGTCAACTAACTAGGTAATACGAGGGATATACTGAAAATTTCGGGAACCAGTTGGTACCTTACCTATGATTTATACAATTTCGGCTAACTTATGTGACTTTATGTGAGTGAAAACAAGTGACAGAACCAAAAAATGTCAAATAGTTTTTTTATGGTGACAGAAGTTAGCGATACAAGAGAACACTATCGTGTGATGATTTATTTTGACCTTCGAAGTGGTTTAAATCAACAAAAATATATCCAGCGAATGAATACTGCGTTTAGTAGTGAAGCACTATCTACAACTACAATATTTCGCTGGTTTCAAGATTTCAAACTTGGACGTGATAGTCTCAGCGATGAATTGCGTGAAGATCGATCATCAACAGCTGTTGTTGCACAAAATGTCGATGCCGTTCGTAAAATGATTAAGTTTGATCGACATGTGACATATGCTGAAATTTTTCGTGCATCCTTAGGCATTGGCATGACTGCAATACAAATAATTTTGCACGATCATTTAATGTAAGACAACTGTGTGCGAGGTGGATCCCACATAATCTGTCAGCAGACCAAAATGAAGCTCGTGTGAAGTGGTGTAAAGAAACACTGAAACGCTTCCACTCAGGTTCATCAAAAACTTGTGTATAACATCGTCAGTGGCGATGAAACATGATTCTACTCATATGAACCTGAAAGAAAAACCAATCTGCTGTATGGGTGTTTCAAAGTGAAGCAAAATCGACGAAAGTTCTCCGAGCTAAACAAATGATTCCTTGTTTTGTATCTAAGGCTGATCACGTGGTTACGATTCTCTAAAGGAATAGTGACTCATCACGTGGTCATGATTCCTTTAGAGAATCGTAGAATTGTAAATACAGAATGGTATACTACCATTTGTTTGCCGCAAGTTATTGCAGAGTCCTACTTCACCATGACAGTTGCAAATTCGCACACTGCAAAACTAACACTTGACTATTTGACCGGCAACAATGTTGAATTACTCAGCCATTATCCCTAGAGCCCGGACCTATCCTCCAATATGACTTCTTTACGTACCCCAAAATTCAAAGTAAAATGTGTGGACATAAATTTTTATCACCTAAAGAGGCAGTTGGGGCGTATGAAATACACATTCCAAACATACCATCTTCTGAGTGGGATAAATGCCTTACCAATTGATTTATACGAATGAAAATGTGTATAGGACTTAAGGTGATTATTTCGAAAAACAATAAAGTATTTCAATCCGTTAACATTTTATTTTATTTATGATTTTCCCGAAATTTTCAGGGTACCCCTCGTAGTATTAACAATAACCTAACCAAAAATGTTTGTAGTGTGACAAGTATACTTTACGCTAGGGAAAAAAATGTTTAGTTCGTCGGTCCATGGTCGCTTTCTACCACGTCGTTCTTTCGGCATTACTACACTGCGTAATACATTCGTTTGCACGATTGTTATTGAATTCGGCTGGCTGTCCCATGACACAATACATCTCTGCCTCTCGGACAAAGTGCACAACTCTATTTACAAGACGCGCATGAAAAAATATGCAAGAAAGTTCGATAATCTATTCAGTCTATATTCTGTTATTGACTATTGTGTTATGGTGATTTGTGCGCTGTTTGTAATTATGTCACAATTACATAGGCCGAAAAAAACGAAACTTTATGTTGGAAATCTTTAGCCCATGCTTAAAAGGCTGTTTCACAACGTTTTATAAATTATAACTTACCATTTATTTTATTTCGTCTTCTCTAGTTATAATGTAATAAGAAAAACTGACATACTTTTCTAAAGGAAAACGCGTCTATTATACTAGGCAAGTTATATTTTAGGTGTCACCCTAAGTAATCTATTATTTTTAAAGATGCTATTTGTGATTAGTTCTGAGTCGACAAACCAAATGAAAGCGCGTTTTCCCTTACAGTGTTTGTTGAAGCAGTTTATCAAAGGACGGATTTTATTTCTCCTGAGGATCACATACGTAATGTATGCTATGTGATATCGGGTGGGATTTAATGTTACAATAACGACAAAGAAAATTTGTGTTACTTATAAAAATGTGCTGAATGTGAACAAGCGTCACGTTAGTTCAGAAAATATGCTGCCTGTGATTATGACGCGACTAACAGGCCTCGGAATGGATGGCCAGTTGAATTGGATAAAAATGCCTTAAAATTTCTGACTTCGGTTGAGGTCAACTGTATAGACACCTACATGGAATTGGCAAGATATATACACCAGGAATATGGGCTCCAGTCCAATTATCCGAGGTCAGCAAAGATCTTCAGTGAACAATTTGCACTTCATTGCTTACCAGATTAGATAGAAATCCATTTCTATCAAGAGCCGTCACCGGAGACGAAAAATAAATTTTCAATAACATAAAGCGTTCCAAACAATTGCTATCTTCAAAGCAGACACTAAAACTGACAACCAAGCAATTTTATTTCTTCTCAGGTGTTTTTTTGAGAAAAACACCTGAGTTTTTTGATCACTCTGTAAAAAACTAAGGTGCTAAGTAAATGATTTGTGTGTCTTGAGGCGTTTCGGTCTTAATAGTTTTATCGAAATTTTTCATTAAAAATAAAGTAAAATAAATAACAACATTGTTATACAACACAATGTTTTCCTGTTTACTAACTTCATTTTCAAGAACAATTTTTTTTTAAATTCATAAAACTGTAATGGTGAAATAAACATCATTAAATGTTCATTTTACCATTTGTAAAATAAAAAAAGAATTAGCTCTTGAAAATGTAGTGAATAAACTGCAAAACATTGTGATGTATAGAGCTGGTTAATAGCGCTAATAGGCAGCGGTGTAGATTCAACAATAAGTGGTGGGGCACCGGCTGTGATACAACCTTCCGTATTACTTCGACTCTGTACGAGATCTGTTATATATGCATGTATGCTGCCGTAAGTACTATTTCGTACCTCTACGTTTGTTTTAAAAATGTCGCAGTTACATACGCGCGAAAACGACCAATGTCTGACACTGTTAAATACTTTATAGCAGTGATTTTCTTATATTAAGACAAATTTGTGAAGGTGCGTCTAAAGACCCATTAAGTTGTTTCAAAAATTATTTTAGATATGCAAATAAACAATCACTAGAAGTAGAATGGTCGTTTTCGGCATTAAAAAATATTTATTCCGCACGTTGACTGAAAGAACTGTAGAAACATATTTAATGATTGAAATATTTAACAGATGTTATCTTTGTAATTTTCCAGAAGAATTCGGTGTTTCAGCACGTTTTATAATTTATTTCTTAGCATTTATTCTATGTGTAAATTTTTATGCGGCCGCGACTGGCTGTTGGTGCAAATTCGTCAGCCCTAGTGATGCATATGTAACAATTTTTATTTATTTTTCTAATGAATAACTTAAAAAAAAATTATTAAGAACGAAAAAATTAGGAATTATCAATTAAATAGTTTCGAAAGAAAACAATGTTATTATAAGCAAACTTAGTATAAATCGCAAAAATGTAAATTAGCACTAATTCAATTGTCTGTTTGAAGTTTTCATATGAAAATTACAATTTGTATTCGTAAGAGTTTCCCTCACATTTTCATGACGTTTCTTTTATCTAATAAAAGAGATTTTGATCATTTAAATATTAATAGCTTTTTGAATATAAAACTCTTTTTTAATAACCTTAAGCTTTCACATCATTTTAATGGTGACATAGGAAAGAGACAATTCCAATGACGACTATCAACATACGAGTATAAACCAGATTAACGGAATTCTATAACATTTTGTGCCTGCTTTGATTTTTGTAGTGGTTATAACGTGAACAAAATGTAAGTTTCGTATAGAAAACTTGTAAATATAAGTATTTCATGCAAAACAAATCTAAATTCGAGACAATAAGTTCACTGTAGTACAGGAATGTGGATAAAGTTTTCATATTTTACTTTGTTTTATGCGCAAAAACTATGTACAGTAAAAGTGCTATGATTATTTCTGTTTTTAAACTGACATTCAACTTCTATCGCTAAACAATTAACAGTGTAAAAACTAAATTAAATAAATGAATTGTAAATTAATATATAAATTTCACATTATGTAAAGGGTACTTATTTGTCATTGCATTAAACTAAGCAATAATATAATATTTATTAATCGTTTTATTAATTATGTTTTACATGAAATACCCGATGTATGTACATATAGGAGAGAAAAATATCTGGCAATTTATCAGGTTTTGAAATATAATATATTTTGAGGCTATTGCTTTTAACGTTTCTGCATTTTATTTCTTTAAATATATATATATATATATATATATATATATATATATATATATATATATATTTACTTATTTGTTCAAGACTTTTATTAAGCGAATTTCTTTACTATCTTCAGATTTTCGAAAGTCCTCCAGGAGCTGAAAATTATAAATATATAGATTTATATTTTACGTATTTACAACTATAGAATATACACTACTTTGTAGAAAAATAAGTGTTACAATTTATATAAAATTATATATATTTAACAAAGTAATGAAAAGTCGTTAAACATATACATATATTTTAATAAGCAGGATGAGTCAATATTCACACCCCAGCCCTTGGAAATATGTTCTACAATTAAAAATAAGACAGAAATGAAGAATACTAAAATCCCGAAAGCGAAGCCGTTTTCTGGTAAAAACAACACATAAGGCGAATTCATATTTTATATATATATAACGTTTGATTAAAAAGTCTTTGGATGGCGATAGCCAAGAATTGTAAAAACCATCTATAGAATTATTCACTTCTGCACTTCTTTACTTTGAAGTACACATAAGTCACAAATAAAATAGATTTTAGGTTATGGTAATTAAGTTGCATTTTATGCATATTTCATAACATTCATAGAGAATACAGTAAGATATTATTAATAAACAACGCTTTAATAAGCAATACAAAAATCAGGTTCATTACAGGAAAGAAAAGAACTCTAACAATGAAACAATAACATTCAGGCAGGTACACTGTTACAATAAAAAATTATAAAAAAAGATGAAAGTGTCTTCCTTTTTCTTGAATACACAGTTAACATGTCGGCCCATGTTATTAAAAATTTTAATTAAAAGATCAGGTGTTACTAAACGACAGTTTGCAACAATATGTTCTTATAATTCGTCTAAAGCAGCGATGCACATACCGCTGCCCGCGGGCCCACTGTCGATATTTATGCGGCCCGCCAACGAATTTTAAAAATTGTTCGAGAAACTACAAAAGTAGGTAAAAATTCATTCAAATCAATATTTCTTAACTTTTTATTTTTATTCTAACTTTTGTAATTGTTAGTAAGATATGTATCTTTCTTGTTCAGGTTTACTACGTAGGATAGGTATGCTCTTCGTCGTTCCAAGCATATTGTTACGAGACTAGAATCTGTCGAACCAACTAGATTACTCGAAGATTCGCGAAACACGTCGGTGTTAACCCCGAACAATGTGGTAGGTTCTCGATGTTAGGTAACTCGTATAAGTACAACGCATCGCCAGCTATCGGGGCAGTTAAGTTTTAACTACGGACAAGCGAACATTATATTGTTTGAATTGTAATCTGTGAAGAATAAATATTTCGTCGTTCGAACTTGACATCTACCTACGTAACAATATAATATCAATTTTGATATGGATAAACCAGGCCCCAGTAAAAAACGTAGTCGTAAGGTTGAAGATGAAAATCGAGAGTTTCAAGATATTTGGAGCGAAAAATACTTTTTTATTTCATCGCATAACAAAAGTGTGTGTTTAATATGCAAGAGTAGTGTTTCTATTCCGAAGGAATATAATGTGAAAAGGCATTATGAAAGCCAGCATCATACTTTTGCCAAATTAACCGGCGAAAATCGAACGCAAAAAATTTCCACTTTACAAAGGGAACTAAGAGGCCAGCAAGCTATGTTTACAAAACCAATTCAAGATGCTGAAACAGCTACTGGAGTTAGCTTTTAAATATCTCGAATAATAGCGAAAACTTGTCGGCCTTTTAAAGCTGGTGAGTTTAAACAGTGTTTAGTTATCGCCGCAAAAAAAAATGTGTCCGAAAGATGCAAAGAGGTTTTAGAAAATTCAACTAAATCGGATGACTGTTCAAAGAAGACTTACCATATTAGCAGCTAATATAGAAGAGCAATAAGAAGAGCTAATATCGAAAAGTTTGAGTATTTTTCTATAGCACTCGACGAATTTACAGATATAAGTTCCACTGCTCAACTCTTAATATTTTTACGAGGTGTAACGCAAAATTTTGAAGTGAGTGAAGAACTGATTGGTATGAGTTCTTTGACAAGTCAAACCAAGGGGAGTGACATGCTCAAAGCTCTAATGGAAAAATGTTCTATAATGGATTTGGATTTAACGAAATTATCTGGAATTACGACTGACGGAGCACCTTTAATGGTTAGAAGTAAATCTGGGATAATAACTATGTTAAAAGAGTATTTACAAACTAAAAACATAGATACCAAGCAATTAGTGCAGTTTCATTGCATTATACATTAAGAGGCCCTCTGTTCAAAATTATTGGGATTTGAAAATGTGATGAAAGTTGTAGTACCTACTGTAAACTTTATAGAATCACGAGGTCTCAATCACCGAAAATTCACACAATTTCTCGAGGATATTGAAAGCGAATATTGGTGATCTCCTGTTTTACATTGAAGTAAGGTGGCTAAGTCGTGGGTTGTCACTAGAGCGGTTTCTTAACTTGATTGAAGAAATAAAAATATTTCTGGCGGAAAAGAAAAAGGATGTCTCCGAACTCGACAACCCTGATTGGCTGTGTGACTTAGCGTTTCTTGTAGACATCACAAATCACTTGAATATTTTAAATACGCGACTCCAAGGCAAAGATCAATTGATTTCGCAGTTATACTCTCATGTTTCGTCCTTTCAATGCAAATTGAGTCTTTTCAGGACACAAATCAATTCAGCCAATTACATCCATTTTCCGAACTACAAAAAAATTATGGAGAAATTCAATAAAACTGATGCCAATTTCGCTTATGTTGAAAAAAATTGATATTTTAACTTTTTTACTTAAAACAAGTTAAACCTCTATTAGACATTTTCAGCAATCCTTTCAACATTTCACCCGAAAATGCACCGGAATCAATACTGCTGGAATTGATAGACATGCAAAATGATGATAATTTACGAAACAAGTTTAATGAAGGTAATTTACTCAACTTTTACCGTTGCGTTGACAAAACCGCTTATAAAGAGTTGCGAATAAATGCATTGAAATGCGCAAGCTTATTTGGATCGACGTATATTTGTGAGCAAACGTTTTCAGTGATGAAACTTAACAAAACAAAAAATCGAAACCGTCTGGCAAATTAAAATCTGGAAGCAATTTTACGTGTGGCGACAAGTAATGTGGAGCCAAACATAAACAAAATTGTTAAGTCAATACAATATCATGCATCAAAATAATAAAACATGAAATATTACATTGTAATGATTAGATTACATTGCGATTACATAATTACAACAAACATTTTTGAATGTTCTTTTATTTTTATCATTTGTAGTAATTCATACTATTTAAAAATAAAAATATTTGTGTTAATAAGTATTCTCTGTAGTGGCCCGTCCTTGGCTTATAATTTTCCCGAGTCGCCCCTGTTCCCTATAAGTCTGTGCATCCCTGGTCTAAAGTGTGAACTGGGGTTTTAAAAATGGTATTCTTAAGCAATGGGAATAAGAAATAATCTAAATGACTTAAATCACAAGACGTAGGTGGGTAACGACTGTCTGATCTTAACCTTTCGTCATTAAATTAACTTAAATATTCCAGGGTTACTCGAGCAAAATGCGGTCTCGCAGTACCTTGCTAAAAGAATCCATTATGTAGCTCATCATCGTGCAATTGATTGATGAAAGGCTCAGTATTTGATTTATATATCTTTCAGCGGTTATGGGTTGTTGAAAAAATATTGGCTCTATCATTTGTCTACGGTACATTGCAACCCAAACACTAATCTTAGGACTATGTAGAGCAGCCTCACTAATAAAATTATGATTATTTTCGCTCTACATACGCATAACTTGTTTATTAACGTATCCAGATAGGTAAAAAAAAGGTTCGTCTGTAAAAAACGCTAAGTCAATGATATTATCTATATGGTCATTAAACCAGGTAGAGTACGATCCTCTCTTCTGATAATCTGGTGTCAGTAACTCCAGATACATCTGCGTTTTATAAGGAAACAAGTTTAAGTCATGCTTAACACTGGTTTGACACATCTCATAACTTAAATTGGTTTCTTGTTTCAATCTATGCGAGGATAAGGTAGGTTCTTCCTGCATGCGTTGCCCAACCAGATCAATAACATCATCATTTCTAACCCATCTTTTTCCAGATCGAAAACGGTCACTGATATTATCAGTTTTTTCAAATTTGTCCACAGTTCGTTGAAGTTAGATTATGGCGAAGTTCTCTCATGGAACTCATTCAAACATAAACGAGGCGAATAAATTGAATTACCATTTTCAATAAAAATTTTATGTTCTGTTTGAAACATTTTGAATTATAACCAGCTGACTTGAAAGTTGTCAAATAAATGTCAAAACTAATTGAAATAAACAATTTCATAGATATCTCGTAAATTCCACGGCAATAGCGATCCAAAGACTTTTTGATCATACGATAATATTATAAACGTTATGGGTCTAAAGTACGAGAGAGATTAGGTATAATAATGACGCATTACATTTAGAAACATTTAGTTTTATTAAATTTTACGTAACAAAATCACAATTATGTGACCAGTAAGTACTAACGATGAAGTTCGGGCTTTTTTGGACCTCTTTGGGGTAATGAATTAATTATTATTCTTATGTCAGACGCCTTAAAAAAATAAAATAGAGTTTCTGTAATCATGCAGTCAACAACTGCTTCATCATCAGTAACAGTAATCACTCTTCTAGGATACTCCTGGTCGACGTATACTACGACAAGACAATCTCCTAAAATTCTCGACATTTGCCAAGGAACCGAATGACTCCACGCTTCCTCCCGATGAAGTCGTGTCTAGTGATGATGAATAAACATACGAATCAACTCTCTCTTTCCGTTTTCCTATCTTACAAGGAAGTTTTAGCTCTAATTAGTCTGGCATTTGCATACGGGAACATTCAATGTCATCAGGATTAATACTCTGGCCGTGCGGGACAGCAAATTTTTTCCTTCGGTTGCTTTTTAGAGTTATTTCCATTCTTTTCTCTTTAAAGTCTTTGCAAGAATATCTCCTCTAGTAAGCCAGTATCAGCAGCAGTGCAATCCTGATTGGCAAACGATTTAAAATTTAATCTTTGTTAATCGGATAAATTTCCGCTTTTCTAAAACCGGATTTTAAATTTTGGAAAATTGTGGGTTCAAGGTTGTCGAATGTTTTTTGAGCAATGAAGAAAATTCATACTTTGGTAAACAATGGGCCCTTTTCCCTTGTTTTGATTCCTACCATGCTGTGAAAGCTTGCAGAACTTTTGACCCAGGCCAAAGTAACAAAGAAACTAATGTGTGTATGTGATAATAGTTATGCATTATATGAAACAAACACTTACACACGTGGAAGTTTGGCGATTAATAAACAGCAGGTTTAAGTCTGCCGATATGTCCATTCAATTACTCCATCTATCGTAGGTTATGAGTAGCTCTAATACATATGTCTGCTTTCATATAGATTCTAGTTAGTAGTTCTCATTGCAACCTAGCCTCTGCAGATACCTGTTTATCTTACGGCACTATTTAAAATATTTTCGCGTAACGGGCCAATGGACAAAGTAGTCCTGTTTTACGGTACTAAAAATATAACAATTGTTCATTTGAAAAGTCAATCTAGTAGCATGTGATTTACTGAGAACATTTTGAAGTATGTCGTAAATTAAAATTTACTACTTAACCTACGAAGTCGTATATTTTGACAGTTTCATACATACAAATAAATAACAAATAATAGGTATTTATTGAAAACTATAACAAATGTTGAAAATGTTGTCCTTCAAGATCAATGCACTTTAAAATCCTCCGTTCAAAATTTCTGATGATATTCTGCAACATTACTGGATTGTTATTAATTTCCATGCGTTTCTGTTCGATTCTCTGTAGCATATCATTCAAATTCAATATCGGTGTTCGAAATATGTTATTTTTTAAATAAGGCCACAAAAAGAAGTCGCAAGGTGTTAAATCGCATGAACGTGCAGGCCAGGCAATTTCAGTATTTCGACTAATTATACGCTCATCAAAAAATTCTCTTAAATAATCCAAAGATTCTGCAGTACAGTGACAAGGTGCTCCGTCTTGTTGGAAACATGCATTTTGAAGTTCATCATCATGCAACTGATTGACAAATGGTTGTAAAATTTCCGTACGGTGCCTATGAGCAGTTAACGTTCCTTGAAAAAATATTGGTCCAATGATTCGCCTTCGGCTTATCGCTGCCCAAACACCAATTTTCTCTGGATGTATCGATTCTTCATTAATTACATGTGGATTTTCACTACTCCAAATTCTTGTATTTTGTGAATTTAGATATCCCGTTTTATAAAATCATGCTTCATCAGTAAAGATGACTCTTTGCGAAAGTTCTCCATTACAGTTCATATTTACAAACCAATTACAAAACTGTAGTCTACGTGGGTAATCAATTTCTAACAATTCTTGTACTGCTGTGACACGGTATGGATAAAGTTGCATATCTTTTTTTAATAACTTGTGAGTTGTACCAACAGAAAGGTTTATTTGTTGACTCAAATGTCGAACAGATGTTTGTGGATCATTTTCCATTATTTCTTCAACACGATTGACAACTTGAGGTGTACGTTTCTTAACTATACTATACTATATACTATACAGAGTGCTATTTAAAATACAAACAAAACAAGTTAGGGTCGTTTCCGGTAAAATCGGAAGTGAAAGAATATAAACATTAGGCCCAATTTATAGAACATTAGGTGTATATCAGATGCCGCAAATTTCAAATTTTTATTTGATTATATAATGGAGGTACGCCATTGGAATAACATAACTGAGACACCCGGTATAAAATATGTATCAGACCCATAATAATCTATGCTATGGAAACAAGGACTGAAAATAAACGAACAAAAAATATATTACGAAGAACCGAGATGAAAATACTGAGGAACATATGGTGGTACACACTAAGAGATAGAATTCTGTGTTTACTTTTTTCATATTGTTACATATGTTGATGCAAAGTATTCTGTAGGCATTCGGTTGAAATGTTTACGCCATTAGGTGTCTCAAACATTTTTGTTCGGCGGTTGCTTTTTATAATCATATGGACTTTATTGCCTAATAATTTCTGGAGAAGTTGCTGTAAACGAAGGTGTTGGACGTTAGACATCTTCTGTGTCATATGACTATTTTTGAAAACAGCAAATCATTCCATAGGAACGAGCAGATTCATCATATTTTTTTCTTCAGTTTCTTTAAGGGTTTGTCCAGGTAAACATTTAATTAACACACGAAATTCTTCTTCTCCATGTTAAATAAAAACAACAAATAGTTTAGTTTAAACGATTGTAACAACTTATCTTTTTGACAGATTTGGGCCATATTTTGAAAGTAGGTTTCTAAAACGAGGCAGAAGTCAGCAATATTTTAATCATTTCGAAAATATTACCAACTTTTGAAAAGTTACCCTCCCGTCAAATCACCCTTGTATACATGTATGTACGCAACGAACTACAAAATCTAGTTCTAATATAACCCGAGTACCTTTCATTTTCTGAATAAGACTAAGGAAATTATAAGCAGACAGAACTTACCTCATAAGATAATTCTTGCTTTAATATAGCCACTGTATGCTCGTTTCCTGCACAACAAGCTAGTAAAGTTGGATATAGTATTTTTGAAAGACTTTCCACTGAAAAATATGCGAATGGTAACGAGCACAGCTGCTGCAAAACGGACGGAGGCTGTCCACTAACCAAAAGCATCTGGAACAAAAATAACATTATTAGACTACACTCGGTGAAATTATACAACTGTTCTTTTAAGCTTAATAAAAATATATAATTGGGTTTTAGGTTTTCCTCTTAAAATTGAAGATTTTTAAAAATTTTGTTGATCAACAAATTCTTGTCGATTCATACGAGCCCCGTCCCCGATCAATTGGCCCACTCGCTAAAATTTCACTTAAACAGATATTAGTCATTTAAATTCAAAGAATTTTTTTACTACGTACTACAATTAATTGAATATTTTAACACAACTTTTTGAAAACAATAACAATATTGAAAGAAACAACAAAAATAATTTTTATCTTAACTAAATTGTAAAAGTCACCACTGTGCTACATCAAATTTATTTTTAATTACGGCTTCGATTCTTCTTGATATCGTGTCAAATAAGTCCTAACAATCTTGAGATGTAAATTCATTCCAAATTTTTTGCAATTTTTATGTTATGCCCCAATTGTTTCTATTGGTGACAAATCGGGACTACTGGACACCCACTCTAAGAGTGGAATATTATTGTCTGAGAACCGTTTGAAAGCTCTTTTCGACGTATGACAGCCTGTGCCGTCTTGTTGGAAAATAAAATCCTCTCCAGCGTAGAAAGCATCTTTCACAGTTGGTAATAACGAACCTGTTAAAATATCTAAATATTTTTCTGTATTGACGATCTCGTCACTAAAGTGTAGTAGTCCAACTTTTGCCGACATTAAATCCCATACCATAACAGAAGCTGAAAATTTTACTTTTCTTTTTAAGCATTCTGGATTATAGCCTTCGTGTTTCTGTCGAATGACCCACAGAAACATCGAATCGAGATTCATCACTCCAATGAATTCGATTCCACTGCGCAGGAAGCCAATTCTTATGTTGTTTATCCCATTTCAAACTATTTTTGTTTGTTTTGCTGTTAGTAATGGTTTTTCTTTAGGCTAAAGAAATAAATACTTTTTTTGTAAACTTTTCACTCGCAAAATAACAAAATACGACCTTGCATGAACAAACTTCCAAATTTTGAGCTTCTCTATGGCATGTCGATCTTGAAACATGTTTTCCAATTGCTTCACTCCATAATATGCTGAGTTCTCTGTAGTTAACACGTCTATTTTCCTGAATTATTCTTTGTGATACCTTACATGTAATGTCTGTGATTTTAGATTTTCTTATATATCGAGCCTTGGGTGACTGAATTACTTGTTTTATACAAACGCACTGTTTCTTACACTATATCGTGATAAAGATAATAATTCACCTATTTTTGCATTTTATTTGCCACTTTTAGAGAACCTAACTATAATAGATCGAAGCTTTTCATCAATCTGCTTGCCTCTACAAATACTTACCCTTTCAATTTTACGAGGCAATGGAGATATACAGCGTTCTTACAAAAAAGTCTGTTCAATGAACTTAATCTAGGTAATCAAATAACAAAATCAGCGGTTGTGAAAACTGTAAGACGTTATTTACGAAGTAATCATGGAAAAAATGAACCAAAGCCTGGAAGGCCAAAATTGTCCACAAATGATAACGTAAAGTTGGTTATACTAGTAATAGAGGAGAATCCACAAACATCAACCACACAGTTAGCTCTTGATAATGATATATGCCAGAGTTCCATTGTGAATATATTAGAATCATAAAAGCTGAAGCCGTATAAATTTCACTTCTGTCACGAGTTAACTTAAGACGACAATGATCGCAGAATAGAATTTTGTGAAAACTTGTACAACAGATGCGTAGCAAGTCTAAACTTTATCAGAAAAATTGTATTCTCAGATGACACAACATTTTGTTTGAGTGGTATAGTCAATAGACATAACTATCAAATTTGGTCTAGAGACGATTCATGTTGGATGTGACAAGTGCATACTTAATATCCGGAGAAAATAAATGCGTTGGCAGGGATGCTAGACAATAATGTTATATGGCCTTTCTTCACTGAAGGCCTCTTAATGGACCTCGGTATTTGGATTTATTCAAAAATAATATTGTACTTGCTATTGCTAGGTTTTATCCTGACCCAAACAGTCCACTAATTCTTACTGAGAATATACGGTATCAGCAAGCCTGCGCATTATTATAGAATTGTGAGGCAGTATTTGGGTCAAGTTTTTCCTGGTCGGTGGATAGGGCGAAGGGGTGCCATTAAATGGTCACCTCGTAGTACTGATCTAACGCCTCTCGATTTTTTCTGGTGGGGTTATCTCAAAAATAAGGCATATAGAAGTAGACCTGCAAATCTAAATGAGTTAGAGGAACGCATAAGAAACATATTACTACAAATGGCGGACGAAGTTTTACAAAATTGTTTGCGCGAATTTGAAGACCGTTTAGGTAGAAGGGCAAAATTTTGAACATTTAATCTAGTCAGCAAATCAGTGTTTTTTTTTTGTTAAAATAAATAAATTGTTAAAGACTTGAACTAAATGCTTTCTACATATACGGCGCTAATTAGTCGATTTTTTTTGCTGAAAAAAATTTGCCCTTATGCAATATTCGAACTTACATCCTTTGGTTTTCCGGACCACGTTCTTAACCATTGAGCTATTAAGGGACTGAAGTTCGAATCGTCGGGAAAAGCCTTAAATTGTATTAAGAACAGATATTGATCAATTAAGAAGAGATAAATAGCTCAGTGGTTAAGAGCGTGGTCCGGCAAACCTGAGAACGTAGGTTCGAATTCTGCATAAAGGTGAATTTTTTTTTGTAGAAAAATTCGAATAATTAATTAGCGTCGTATATACCGATAGGTCCAACCCGCTACGGGCCATACGCAACAATATACGTATGGAACGTAATGCGATGTGGCAACGTATGTACGATGCCACTCCGCGTGCGCATACATAAGTCCGATGATCGAGAGCAATAGATTGCCCGTCATTCGTATCTAGCTGTGCAAACGTAAAGGTTGCAACAGTTGCAAGTTCAACTGTTTAGAATTTTCGAGACAATAACCCCTAGAAATCTCGAGGGAGTGAGGCGGGGGTTTTACAATAGGCTCGGCTATTGTTTGGGGAGAGAGGGCGGTATTTTCGAATCCTATATTTAGTGACTTTCTTAGAATTAAAATTTATTTTGCAGAATTATTGATTTTTTTACTTTTATCTTTTAGAAAACGTTATTGTTTTTTTATTACTTAAAATTACTTTTCCGTAGCAGCTAAGAATACAATAATAATAACTTGGAGATATAACGACCTTATTATATCTGAAACAAATGGGCAAATTACGTATACAGAACGAATATGCAAACGACTATATCCTTGCGCGGTTTAAGTCTTACTAAATTCATAACTCTGCAATGTATGGTAATGTAAGTTACTGCATGTAGAGGGGATTCGCTGTTGCCACTTATTGCTGGGTATGGCCCGTTGAGAGCTGGTCCTATCGGTATAGAAAGCAGTTATTTCATTACTTCGCGAAAATGCAATTGATTTGCACAAATTTGCTAACTGCGGGCACAATACATATAATATCTGTTCTTAATGCAATTTCAGGCTTTTCCCGACGATTTGAACTTCAATCCATTAATAGCTCAATGGTTAAGAGCGTGGTCCCGCAAACCAAAGAACGTAGGTTCTAATCCTCGATAAAGGCGAATTTATTTTTTCAGTAAAAAAAATTCGAATAATTAGCGTCGTATATGTAGAAAGTATTTATTTCATTTACATCACTACGCGAAAATGCAATTGATTGGCACAAATTTGCCAAATACGGGCACAATATTATCTGTTCTTAATGCAATTTAAGGCTTTTCCGAACGATTCGAACTTCAGTCCCTTAACAGCTCAATGATTAAGAGCGTGGTCCGGCAAACCAAAGGAAGTAGGTTCGAATTCTGCATAAAGGCGAAGTTTTTTTCAGTAAAAAAATTCGAATATTAACGTCGTATTTGTAGAAGGCATTTATTTCATTCACAACATTTCGCGAAAATACAATTGATTCGTTAAAGACTTGTTTTTGGAAATTAGCTATCTTACCAATTCATTGATGGCTTTTGATGTTAATAATGAAAACTGATTTCTAGAAAGTAATGTTTTTGATCTCAATAGTAATGTGGTGGTTTACTGTATCCAGAATTGAACAAGGCATTCAAAAATGTAAAAATATACAGGCCGTTCCATTTAAAATAACAAATTGGACATCTTTTTCCGGTAAATCCGGATGTGACACAGCAAATCGGATATTATTTTTA
Organism: Melolontha melolontha; assembly: GCA_935421215.2. NCBI lineage: Eukaryota > Metazoa > Arthropoda > Insecta > Coleoptera > Scarabaeidae > Melolontha > Melolontha melolontha. Next base: position 51,190,303 of record OW285236.1, read on the forward strand.
GAATCCCTGAATCTTTTTACAAAGGTATACCCAATTTTATTTAAAAAGGATGAACCGAGATACTTAGGGGGCTCCATACTTTTTACTAACTCTGTATGTACATATATGTATATGGTAAAACTCACATGAATATGAACAGATTTAATACTTTCCTATAAATTACCTCTTGAAACGTCCTTAAATGTCAATAAACTGAATCTAGCGACCATATTTCACTGAGAACATTTACTTCCTGTAGAACAAAACAAACCGAGACACTTTTATTTATTTTTCGAACGCCTTTCCCTTAAAAGCTTTCATAAATCCAGCAGATGTCGTTGTTTAAAAATATATCTAGTCGGACGAAACTAAACTATACACAATAGGCGTCTTGAATTAATATTCGAATTTTAAAAATAATTAATAAGATATCGAAGGGCTTCTCTATAATAATAATAATATTATTAATTGTCCAACATAATAAAAAATTCTAATTACAGGACAAATTATAAACTGAAATAAATACAAATGCAGTGCAACTAAACATAATTGCAAGCAGTGGAAAGTAATAAAAACTAAAAAATACAATGCTAAAAAAAGGAATAACAAGAAATAATAACAGAAAGTGTGGCTGAAAGTAAATTCAAAAAAGACCCGGATAACATTTGTTACCCATCTGCGTTACTTGTACCAGCAACATGCTCCATTTAGAGTTAACTCTGCATAATTTAAATTAATTCGACAAGCGTTTTTGCTGTCGTACATGTAATAACAGGTAAAAATACGGAAATCAAACAAGGAATAAAATGTCTTCATAATATATCATGTCATAAAACTTGAATATTTAAAATTTCGATCGTAAACGCGACAATACCCAAATAAGAATGTATACATTTAACATGTTTCGTTGATATGTGCTGCTCATTATCATTTGCACGATATGTTTGGTTCTTTTGTTGTTCGTTTTTTCGCCGTATTCCGGTACACGGTAAATGTCATTTCCGGTAAAGCCCTTACGATGTTCTTTTAAAACCTCACCCCATACAATTTTTCTGTTAGTAATTCTGTTGAATGTATATATAATTAAATCCAATGAAAAGTATTTCGTAAACCTTTCCGTCTTTTGTCTGGGTGAGGAGTGTCTAACAAAATGTAATTATGTTAAAGTGATTCTGGTAGTGATAACAACATTACTAACAGGTTGTGCGTTTAATGTTTCGTTGTTAAAAAGTTTTAAATCTTCTTATTCAATATTATAAATAGCGAGTAGAAGCTTACTTTTCTGGTAAATTATTTCTTTGACCTAGTTTTATAGTCGTTAGAAACTACGTGTATAAAATTCAAAACAACAACTTCTTAATTCGAAGTTTAATCATAGAATTACAATTAATTATATGCGAGAGTTTGATATTATGACCCCCTCTGATTTAATTAGTGTTCTATTTTTACATTTAACCCGGTAATTATACAAAATGTGTATTTACGAGGGCGATTCGTAAAGTAAGGGCCGTTTGGTTACTAAAAAAAAAAAATACATGAAGAGGTCTTTATTATATACCTACAACTTAAAGTTGCTACTTTTAGCTATTTTTCTACATAATTGCCATTCAAATTGAGACATTTCTCAAAGCGATGAATCAGATTTTTAATGGCCTCGTCATAGAACTCTACCGCCTGTGCATTAAGCCATGCTGTAACAAAGTTTCACAGTAGATTTTAGTGTTTATTGTGGTCTCTTGTTCCATAAAGTCTACAAAAAGACGCCTTTCCTTGTCCCAAAAGAAAGTCACCGTGACTTTTCTCAAAGAAAAAGCTTGTCTGCACTTTAAAGCTTTCCACGTAGGCGAGTTAGAGCGACAATACTGCATTGAGTTTTTTGACTCTTTTCGTCCCAACGTTGACATAGGCGACTCAAATCTCATCACCTGTTTCGATATGCCTTGTAATAACTAAACCAGGTCATGTATTCACAATATCCATTTCATCAACACGACCTCGTTCAGTTATGATCTTACACCACATTGTTTTCATCTTGTAACCAGGTTACTAGGCTAAGGGGACACACTCTAATATATAACGAGACACTCAGAGGTCTCTACAGTGAGAGTCAGAGTCAAGAAGCAGAGTCACTGCAAAGCCAGATAGGGTACAAGCCTAGTGCATCAAATTTACAATGTAGTATTTACTTGTTGTTATCGTTATTGAATTATATGTTATTATTTAATCGGTGTCCTGCATATTATTTATCACACTGATAAACCTGCTGTATAAATGGAATAGACTCGGCAACAATGTTACCTCCGGGGCCAGGTGACATTACATGGCGATCCTACCTTTAGTTAGATGATCAGATATTACATGGTGATTCTACAATCCCATCATCTGATATTACATGGCGCTCCTGCTATCCCACTTCTGACATTACAACCTGAGGAAATCTTCAACTTCAACATTGTAACGTGTCAGAAAATTTAGTACCGATCCCATTCTCTTTGTTTTATTGTCTTCGGTAAGAACTTACCGAATCGTAAATGTTCAGTAACAATCTCGTAAAAAACTGTAGGTGAAATTTAAGGGAAAAAGCACGCAGTTCTGTAATTGTGAATCGACGATTTTCACGGATTTTTTCTTTGCTATTACCCACAAATTGGTTTTCCACTCCGTTCTTCATTATGAACATTAGTTCGTCCTTCTCGGAACATATGGCACCATCTTCTAACCATACTGTCACTTATGACATTTTCACAAGTTTCAAGTTCACAATGAATCTCATCAGTTTTCATGTTCTTTGCACACAGAAATAGGATAACAGCGCGCAATTCACAGTCGGTGGGATTTTCAATTTCAGCAGTCATTTTAAACGACCAACATAATACGAAAGAATGTCCGAACGATTCCTTCAATAGTAGACTCGGCAAAGAGGGACAAGTTTAAGCTTAATAAGGTTGGTTCCCTTTTCAAAACAACAACAGCCATCTATACGTCGGGTCGAGTGGGGACAAAGTACAAATTTTGTTAAATTTGGAAAGTTGCACCATTAAACAAGTCGCAGAAGAATTTTATTTCAATAAATTTCAATAAATCTACAGTACTACAAGTTAAGAAAGATGTGAAAATGAAGGCAGTATATGCCGCAAACGAGGAACTGGTCTTAAAAGTAGAAAAGTAGAACTGATGTAGAAGATCACAATTTGTTTGAATATTTGAGAGAAAATAAAAAGAATGACAAAGCAAATTCATAGGTCTCGTATAAGATTTACTAATAGTGAACAATTATGTAAATCTATTGAAAATACCTGGGAAAACATTGTTGAGAAACTTAATCTTTTAAGAAGTCTCATTGATTCTGTACTTAGAAGGTTGAGCACAGAAATTGATGCGAATGGCGGATCGATTAAGTAGTAGTTTATTGTGTTAGACTGTATTAAAAAATTACTTGACACTTGACTTGTCTTTCAAAAAAGTTTAATAAACACCGAGCAATATTAGAAAATTTTGACAAGTTAGGTTTATACTAGATTTATGTGAGCTTAACTGTATATATGTATTAAAAAGTGATGAGAAGTACCCGACCCGACTTATAGACAGCTCTTGTTGTTTGAAAAGAATGACTATTGTAGGAAGTACTAACCTTATAAAGCTTAAACTTGCCCCTTTTTGACGAGTCTACTCATTAACATGGCGAGACTCACACTGACACAGACTGACTTACACTCTACACCGCAGCGCTGCGATCGCGCCGATATTCCCACTCCTCTACTCAGTAGGCAGAAACGGAACTTGCTTTACAAATCGTCCTCGTATACAGACTGTCCCGTAAGAAAACCAACAATCAGAACTCCGTTATTTATTGTCCGATTTTATTGATAGAAAAAGTAAATTTAATAGCATCAAAAATACTATAAAATAGCAGTGTTTTATTTGTTTCCAGTTGTTTTCATTAACGTAAAACGATAGTCAACTTTTTTATTTTAAATGGCAATATTTTTGGCATGGTCGGATTGGATTTTTTTTTCGGTATTCAACGATGTATAACATGTAAAAAGAACTAGTACATAATACATCTCCAAATTACTCCACGAGTCGCATTTAAAAGACGAACGGTAGGTACTTCTTGACAAGTGTTAATAATTCTTTGTCTTAAAATGTCAACATTTACTGGATTTGTTAATAAACTCGATCTTGGAGATAAGCCCACAATCAAAAATCGAGGGGCGTAAGATCAGGTGAACGCGCAGGTCACTCGATAGTATCAGATGTTGCTATCCACCTATATCCAAATTGAGTGTTAAACCAATGAGTATTTACTTTGGCGTTGTGCGTGGGAACCCCATCTTGTTGATCAAATATTCTATTTAAATCTGCCATAGGTAATTCATTTAAAAAGTTTTGGAGATTTTCGTTTAATAAAGTGTGATATTTTTCGTGATATAGGCAACCATCTATGAAAAGTGACCCAATTAATTGATCGTCCAAAATGCTACACCAAACAGATACGCTGAAACGTCTTTGAAAATTATTATCAATGACAAATTTCGCATTGTCTTGGCTCCATTGTCGATGTATATTTCTATTAAAAATACCATTGCAGGTAAACATTCGGGTTTTGTTCTAATGCATTTAAAAAAAAGCAACAAAACTGTATTCTTCGGCCGGGAGCAATTTGTTCTAATGCATGAACTTTTCGAGCTAAAAGCTTAAAATGTATTCTTCGTGAATTAAAGCATAATATCAAAAACTTGTGTCAACATGTCATACATGGTTGAAATCAGGAAAAACAACTCTTTCTAGCGGGGTCACAATCCGACATAGTGTCCATAAGAAATAAGAAAGTTGATGATGACTAGGTAGAACCGAAACCTAATATGGGAATTCCGAGTTTACCATTAGACAGTAGATTACAATTGGCCTCGAGAATATGTTTTCAGTTTTCCTCAGCAACCGCAAATAAACGTGCAAATAGAGCTGCTTTCGATTTAAAAAAAAATCTCGAACGTCATTTGACACAGGTCCATTTTCTCTTCGGGTTCATAAAAAACACAAAATTTAGCAACTTTGAAAATGAAAATGAATCACTTTGTATATTCTATATAATTTAATCTTTCAGTTTTTCATACGTTGTCTTTTTATTTCAAAGGTATATTATGGTATATATTTCAGGAGATTTTTATCGATCCTTATGAACTCTTACCTACAGAAAGTAATCAATTAAGTCGAAAACGAAATAAATCTAGTGGAAATAAATATATTATGTATTATTATTTAATCACTGGAGGACTTCAATTTTTTGGAATAATAAATTTATCTCTTATTAACAGCTTTAGGTAACTTTACCATTTAATAAATTTAAGTATGTATATTCGAATAAAGTTCTATTTCTATGCTATGACATATGAACGAACTGCGAATAAAAAAACTTAAATGAAATATGGAAACTGATGACGCCTAGATGGCAGAAACATATGTATTAAGCAGAAGTAAATGCTGAAAATACGAGATGTATTGTCCATTGTGTACAGTTACAGATATGTAAATTTTTTACATGTCTGTTTCATATTGTAACAAAAGCTTTATACGTGCATAACGTATTGTTATACATAAACACAACCTTCTTGTATATTTACCGCCATCTGGCACGTGTTAATGGACTACACTTATACGTATTGTTTCGCTTATGTAATAGCTTAGCTTTTTAAGCGAAAGGTCGCCTTTTTCGGCAATATCTCTTTCGTCCGTAAGATGTCACTTATGAAATAAGTGCCACCTTATAGGATGAAATTTGCTTTATCTTGTAGGCGATTTCAATGAAATGTATATACAGATACAAGTCTATTCATAAAGATTTGTTTCATTTGTATTACATTGCTTCACTAGCTTGACTGATGACGCCTAGATGGCAGAAACATATGTATTAAGCAGAAGTAAATGCTGAAAATACGAGGTGTAGGTATGTCCATGTGTACAGTTACAGATATGTAAATTTTTTACATGTCTGCTTCATATTGTAACAAATGCTTTATACGTGCATAACGTCTTGTTATACATAAACACAACCTTTTTGTATATTTACCGCCATCTGGCTCGTGTTAATGGACTACACCTATACGTATTTTTTCGCTTATGTAATAGCTTAGCTATTCAAGCGAAAGGTCGCCTTTTTCGGCAAAGTCTCTTTCGTCCGTCAGATGTCACTTATGAAATAAGTGCCACCTTATAGGATGAAATTTGTTTTATCTTGTAGGCGATTTCAATGAAATGTATATACAGATACAAATCTATTCATAAAGATTTGTTTCATTTGTATTACATTGCTTCACTAGCTTGACTGATGACGCCTAGATGGCAGAAACATATGTATTAAGCAGAAGTAAATGCTGAAAATACGAGGTGTATTGTCCATGTGTACAGTTACAGATATATAAATTTTTTATATGTCTGTTTCATATTGTAAATTTAAGTATATATATTCGAATAAAATTCTATTTCTCTGCTATGACATATGAACGAACTGCGAATAAAAAAAACTTAAATGAAATATGGAAAGTTTGGACAGAGTATTTTTAAAAAATAAATTAAAAAATTTTCCTTTTCAAGAAAGTTCTGAAACTTTTGACGAATGTATGTAATAACTTAAAACAAAGATCATTTGGGTTTTTTTACCAATAAAATATGCCTAATACGAACAAAATATAAGTCTGATGTTTTTCATCGTAGACGAACGGAGTGGACGGTGGCGCCGTGCTATCTTAATGATGGCGCGAAGCGAGGAATGCGGACCGAGACGACAGCGTTTTTGGTACACTACGGCCTGTGTAAGTGAGGACCTCGATGAGCCGACATCGGCAGACAAATCCTCCGGAAAACCAGTGCGAGATAAGCGGGTGCACGGACAGGGTGATCGGGACTGAGTTATGTCATGGGGCACAGACATCTATCGCGAGATATGTATATGTGTATATATACATACAACAAATGTTCTCAAAGAATTACTAAAATTTCATTGCCATACTTCGCTCGTTCAAAGGAAAAACCTTTTATAGGCATTCTTGAGTGTTAAGTACCATTAATCCTCAAAAAAAAAACTACCACGTTTTTGTTGTTTTGTTGTGTATTTAATTAAATTTGGCTATAAGTGGAACAGGCCAGAAATTCATAAGTTGTAGTTTTTACTAATTATCAATTTAATTACCAGCATTGATATTACTTACAGCAACTTGGGATGCGAATTTTAAATAAAAACCATTTTGTTTTAAATTAATTACGTAGAAACTATTAATAACCGTAAATATGCTCTTTTACTTCGAGTAACAATCGACAAATTAGTTAAGTAAAGGCCCTGTATAAAAGGGGATATTGATATACGAGATCAGCTCAGAAAGTATCCGATCTTGAGCTGTAACTTGGTACCTAGGTGTACTATTATTAGGAACCGGATACGAGAGGCCGATGATGACTCATCGCCCACAAGCGTACTATTGAAAATTTGTATTTTTAAAGTGTTTTTAATTTTATTTATATAATTGAAAAACAAACGGGTGGTGATCTATAAAATACGAAATAAATTTTTTTTATTTGTTCATTTTGAAGTTCAAGTTGAGTAAAGGAGTATTAATATTAACTAGCAATACTTTCTCAAGGTTCTCTTCTGTAAAATTTGTTCTCATTGAATGAAATACACCCTTACAGATAGAAAACGTCCTTTCTACACTGCAACTGGTTATAGGTGCATACTGGAAATATTCTTTTATTTCAGCATATTTAGCAGTTAGATTTTGAGGCATTGTGCCCATATATAATTGCCGCAATGTTATTAAGTCTGGATTTCTATTAAAAACTGCGTTAAACTTTTGCCGAAGGCCACATCCGAAGTCACTTGGAATATTTTTCAAATTACTAATAGCCACATCTAATGTGGTTAATCCATTATTTAATTTGAGATTTTGATTTTCAAAATAAGTGATTAGTTTTGGCAAATTTCCAAAGTGCTCCTAAAGAAAGTACAACTGATTTTTAAATCTGGAATTTGTATTAGTTTCTTGCACTCAGAAATACTTCGAGCATTGTCATTTAAACATGTAACGAAATTTTATAAATTAGCGAAATTCTCTGCATAAATACTAGTAGCTTCCAACCATGTTCCCCAGCTAGTTATTTCTGGAGAGGGTGCAGTGACAAAGATGGAAGTTTTTCCCTTTAAAGAGCTACTCTCAATGGTGCTTTTCTGAAAACTTTTTTAAAAGCGGATACAAGTCTATCAACTTCCCGAAAAGTGTCTCTGAGGAAACATATCCTAATATGCTGCATATTACTTGTGTAGCACATGCTCTCCACAGAATCTGTGATATATATCAGACACCTTCCGGAAGGTTCTCATACGCAAATCGTGATGAACGATGTAAAACATAGTGCTATGAACTTTTCCCCACAAATATTTTGAAAAGTTATTTAATTATTTATGTGTGAATTATTATTTTGAATATTTTTATTTGACTAGCGCAGTTGGTGCAAGCCATTTACATTGCTGTGTACGATTGTAAAACTGTATTTTTTTATACGAAGCCTACGTGCTTCATGTGGACTAACCAGACACAAGTGTACTCTGGGTTTAGAAAGACGTGTTTATTATAAGATACATTTTTATCTTTGTTAAGTAACTTCGTGCTTTTTGATTAATTAGTGGTTGGTGTTTGTATTCATTACCGATTTTTTTACGAGTTGGTTGATCTCGTTTTTGTTAATTTTGGTACGCTTTCTAACTCATGTGTCTCGAGAAAATATATGAATATATTTTTTATTTTACGTAAGTAAATTATATTAAAAGATATCTTATTATTATTAATATTATTTTTTTGGAATTTTGTATTTTTCCATTGTGTTAATTTTGATATATACATATATATTTTATTCTTAGTTATTTGATTTAAATGACAAAGAACATTTTTTTAAAATTTCTAATATATAAAAAAATTCTGTATGACATATTATTACATATGATTTAGATTACCAAATAGAATGTGCCTTACCTGATTATCACTGTTGTCCACTGCGAAATAACCGATAACGTATATGACTTCGTGAAGTAATTGCTGATGTAAATCCACAGAATTTGCAGTACTGTTGCTAGTTTTCATTGGTGATGATTTAGGACTTGGCGGAGATGCGCAACACCAGATCAAGTGATTTACAATATGGCGAAATTGTAAGGAAATACCTTCGGCTCCTAATGATTCCTGGAAAAAATTGCAAAAAGTTAAACACTGGAAAATATTACAAAAAAATTGGAAATGCCAGGCAGAAGTAAGTAGCAATAAAAATAATAATTCAATTGATTCGGGTTTTCCTTGATGAAAATCCATAATCTAAAATAGAAATAAAACTTACAATTGAAACAGACATGTAATTAATATACATATCTGTAACTGTACACTTGGACAATACACCTCGTATTTTCAGCATTTACTTCTGCTTAAGACATATGTTTCTGCCATCTATAAGGCGTCGTCAATCAAGCTAGTGAAGCAATGTATACAAATGATACAAATCTTTATGAATAGATCTGTGTCTGTATATAACATTAAGCTGAAATCGCCTACAAGATAAAGCAAATTTCATCCTATAAGGTGGCACTTATTTAATAAGTGACATCTGACGGACGAAAGAGACTTTGCCGAAAAATGTGTGTACAGTTACAGATATGTATATTAATTGCATGTCTGTTTCAATTGTAACAAAAGCGTTATACGTGCATTAACGTATAGATATACTTAGAACCTTTTTGTAGAAATAAAACTAATAATAATCTTCTTAATAATCTTAAGTATTAATAAACATAGGTCGGCAAAGTAACGGTATCAGAGATAAGGAAGTTTATTCTTTCTTGAATCATTTATTATTTATTATGTACAAACAAACAAAAGGAAGTTTCTAGCAAAAACGAAAAACAAAGTCATGTAAGTTGTTCGAAGTGCATTTAATTAATTCATAGCTGCAGCTCCTCAATTACAGGAGTACCATAGACTAATGTCTTCAAATATCCCCAAAGTCAAAATCTAGAGAGTTTAAATCAGGCGATCTTGTAGGCTATAAAACAGGTCAGCCCCTTCTTACCCATCTACGTCGAAAAGTTTGATGTAAATACTCTATAACGGCAATCGAAAAATGAGCTGGAGCACCATTATGCTAGAAACACATTTGTTGTCTTTGGTCCAAAGAAATGTCGTCCATAAGATCACACATTGTGTTGTACAGAAAGTTTAGGCAAGCAGGGCCTGTTAATCGGTTTGGTAAAACAACAGGACTTAGAAACATGTCGCCTACAATACCCATCCAAATGTTTAATGAAAAACGTGTCTGATGTCCAGATTCAATTACAACATGGGCGTATTGTGTTATGCGTATTGTGAAAATTAAACTCAATTTCGTGTGAAGCCTGCTTCATCCGTAAAAAGAATATTGGCAAGAAAACGGGAGTCTTCAGCATCATTGCGTAGCAACCAGCGACAAAAAACCATACGTGCTTGATGATCAAGTGGATTTAGGGTTTGTACATGTACATGGTACGGATAAAGTAATCGTAAGTATTTTGATAAGAAATATTTAGAAAGTGGTTGTTGGGCAATATTAGTTTTACGATGGCGCAGAAACAATGAACGGAATACCATCACGATATTTAATCTTCAGATTCTGTTCACCATTCACTAATCGGTTATTTAAGTCAGTCTTAGTTCTGCGATAAAGATCTCTTTGGGCCTGAGTACGATCCGTAGAAATATATATACCAGACCATTTATCATCAGACTGAAGTTACTAAAATCCCGAACCATTTTGAGCACAGTCTCCTGAGATGAGAAACGAATTCGAAATGTACGCTTGCGTTGAACATTTATTGCATCAAATCTGCCCAACCTAACCGGATCAAGATCTTGGGCCTCAATTAATGAACCAGTATCACGGAATCTTTAGTGAATTTTTCCAAATATACGATGTGAAGAAATTTGGCAATTTGAATAAACTTTAACATAAAAATTAATTTAATACTGGTAGCCGTAACTTTGTGGTAATTCATTTTGAAAAATAATAAAATAAAATAAAACAATAACTTTGTTATACCACTTTATTCACATGTAATAGTGACCGCGGTTTCGACATACAATGTCATTATCAAACTGCAAAAGTTACAGGCCTACATAGATCTTATAAATGACACAAAAATATATGGGGGTGGTTTATGATGTTATTTAAAATTACTACTATATACTTAACTATTATATACAACATTGGAAAAGAAGGTGTATATATAAGATCCAACTGGTCGTTAAGAACAATATCTATTGTGTTGTTTCCGCTTTTAAAAATTTCAAGTGACTCTAAAAGATTTAATTTACGACCTTTCTCGGCCAAATGCAATATTTTATGATGACCAAATGTATACCTTTCTGTAATAAGATGGTTTGCGAATGTTGAATCTGTCTTCTATAGTTTATATGCTCTTGTGTTCTTTTACCCGTATAATAAAACTTCGACCAGTCTGACCTATATATACACTTTTACAATCATTACAATATAATTTGTACACTCCTGATTTATTATTGATATCTGTTTTAGGTTTTGCGTTAAAAATGAAATTACTTGTTTTTACATATGGTTTGTAAGCTATAGTAACATTACTATTATTTTTTGAAATTATATTTCCAATTTGCTCGCTTATTTTACCGAAGTAAGTTAACGAGACAAATTGTTTCAAATTAGCACTATCTCTAGGATATACTAAACTAAGGGCCACTTGTAATTCTTTTTTCTTTAGTATACTGTCAACGCTACTTTTATAACTATTGTTTACCGCTATTTGTTTTATAGTATTGATTTCACGAACAAAAGATTCATTAGACAAAGGAATATTTAATGCTCAATGTATCATAGAATTAAAAAATGGATGCTTGTGTGTCTTAGGGTGCAGTGAATCTTTGGGAATAATGCAATCAGTGAAAGTAGGTTTACGATATATATCAAATTTTAGGCTCTGATCTAATTTCTTTAATTTTAAATCCAGCAAGTTAATACTGTTATTCTCTTCTATTTCTACTGTAAAATTGATATTAGAATGGATTGAATTTATGTAGTTCAGAAATGTTTGTAGTTGTCTATGAGTACCCTTAAAGCAAGCTAGGATGTCGTCTACATACCGATACCAAAATTGAATATGTTTTTTACCTAGTTTTTTACCTGTAGGTGAGCCCATTGCCAGACCTTCTGTTTGTTTGTAGAATTTGTTGTTAAAAGACAGATTCAACATTCGCAAACCATCTTATTACAGAAAGGTATATATTTGGTCATCATAAAATATTGCATTTGGCCGAGAAAGGTCGTAAATTAAATCTTTTAGAGTCTCTTGAAATTTTTAAAAGCGGAAACACAATAGATATTGTTCTTAACGACCAGTTGGATCTTATATATACACCTCTTTTCCAATGTTGTATATAATAGTTAAGTATATAGTAGCAATTTTAAATAACACCATAAACCACCCCCATATATTTTTGTGTCATTTATAAGATCTATGTAGGCCTGTAACTTTTGCAGTTTGATAATGACATTGTATGTCGAAACCGCGGTCACTATTACATGTGAATAAAGTGGTATAACAAAGTTATTGTTTTATTTTATTTTATTATTTAAGATAAAAACTTCGGTTACAATCCCATTAGTACGACCATACATGAAATGCATGTTGGCTAATCCTGCGTTTGAGTAAGCAGCCATAACAGACGAAAACTTGTGCACTGACAACTACAGTCAAATACTTAGTGTTTGTTTCACAAACCATCAGCCAACTATGATAAGAAGCTACAAGTTTTTGCAAAATAAAAAAAGGAGGTAAACAAAGAATAACATTCCCATATCTTCGAAACCGTTACTTTGCGGACCCATGTTTATTAAGATTTTTGTTTATTTTCATTCGTACCTACTACCCTTAATATTTTACGATCTTTTTTAAAAGATGGTATAGCAAATGCTACACTACAAGCAATAGTTTAACACAAGAAAATTTCATTTATAATTACAACATTTTTCTAACACATCGATATCGCTGAATCATCATAATACGGCACATCAAACGTGACTTTTGTCAATTTATTTATGTTTACTCTGTTCCTTGTTCATATTCTACAAGTGCATCGATCCCCTTCCTATTTATTTACGGTTAACCGGCACTCGTTCGCGTATAAAAGCAAAAGTATCCCCGTGCACACCGTTAATCAAAAGCTAACTCAGTGCATGCGGCTGGAGCGCGGAGTAGTCCACTGGGACGTATTCTGCTTGCGCGCTTGCCGGATGCATTAACATCCTTGGGGAATCGGACCTATAGTCCATAACCGATAGTCACACGTTAATTTTTAAGGACCGTATCAGTGAAGAGAGAGTCATCAAGGGAAATGTGCGCGAAATTGTTTTATTTTGTTTGATTATTATTATGTACGCTAAGTGGTAAATGCACAAACATAACTGTATTATGAGTAATGGCTTGAATCGTTCGAAAGATATCGGGTTGTATCAACTTCATTCTTACTACACTAAAATTACAGAGATTATGAAGTGGGCTATTGGTATCCATGAGAATCATAAAGTTTGTCGGACGGAGACTAATAGTGTTTGCTCAGCACTTGGCCTGAATGCTTTCTTGTAGAATATGAATACATAATCGGTAATGGAAACCACTGAAGTGTGAAAAATGTTTTTATTTTAGATTCTGTAATAATGTACGTTTAAACAGCGATAATATAGCAAACGGTTGAAATTACAAAAGTTACGCAATGAGTTCCTTCTGAAATGGATGTGTTTCTCATATTGAAGGAAAAAAATACACTACCGTTCACAATAATATGGGCATTTACGACGCACAGTGCGAAATTTAGGAAGTTTAGCGGAACTTTATTCAATTTTTGAAATACGTAAAATGCATAAGATTATTTATTATTTTGTTAGGTAAATACCTCGCCTCTAAAACCTCATACTCAGTTTGGGGATTTACCCTGCGAAAGAACCGCAAAATGCACCTGATATTCGCATTACTTATTCAATCATACTTTTTGCCTATAGAAAGCTATTCGATTTGTTAAAGTTAATAGAGTGGTACATTGAAATGGCAAATCAGTAGGCCATGATTTTTTCTTCATGTATTTTATTAGAAAATTGTCAATTATTGGCATTTAATTAATTGCAAAATCTTTCCTTGCTCGTGTGTGATTTGTTCGTATAAAAAGTGATTTTTAAGAAGTAAGTTAAATTTACATTTTTAACTTTAGCGGAGATTTTAAAAAATGATACCACATAATACCAACTTGAAACGCACAACATTTTAATGTTTTTTTTCCCTCTGTTGAAAACTCAAAAGATCTTCTGCGATATTTTGCGATCTTCTTTTAAATGAAACATTTTCCAGAATGACTTTGCAAGTTTCATATAACTGTATATTCCAAAAGTGGAAGGAAGAACCGACATCGGAAGCCATCATTGGTTTTGTTTTGGAAAAAATAGGCTCACCAATGTTAAGATCTGATGCTCTTTGCAGTTTAAAGGCAACTCTTCGCGCACTGGTTTGTAAAGTATGAAAAAGGTGGAGGGAATTCAGTCGAAATTTAGCATCATTTCTGAATAAAAATGCTGTCTGGCTTGAAAATAATGTAAAGTTTTCAAATGCTGTAAGGGATGCATTGCCCAGTGGATCGAGGACTAATGCAGGCAGACCTAAAAAAGAATTTAGGTATTGTCATCCTAAAGTGCTAAACAGAAAACTGCATCATCTTTTGAAGTCCGGTAGTCAAGACGAGTTAGCCAAAGCAACCGTAACAAAGCTATACCAATCTGGAAAACAAAACTCTGCAGCGATTGTCAAGGAACTGGCATCTGCTTGTCCAGAAAGGGGAAGCAAAATCAAAATGGCTCGCATGTCTTCTTCAAGCAGCCCACGAAAATTAACTCCGGACAAGGCTCTGGCGCTACTTATTGATGCAAACTTATCGTCAAATCAATACAACATTGTTCGGGATCAAGCAAAACATCACGGTTGCACCTTGTATCCACCTTATTATGTTGTAAAGGAGGCAAAGAGGTTACGCTATCCAAAGGACATAATAATAACTGAAGTTTCAGCTGAAGTATCAGTTCAGTCGCTTATAAATCATACCATAGCAAGACTTTGTAAAGGGCTAGAAGAGACTCTTAGAACTTTGTCAAACGTTAAAGCACTAAATATTATCGTAAAGTGAGGTTGTGTTGGGGCGGAACAAGTTAACTATCGACAAAAGTATATGGACAAACATAGCTCTGATGATAGTATGTTTAGTGTATCAATGGTACCAATCCAAATGTGCTCCGTAAATGATAATGGTGGTAATCAGTCACTAATTTGGAAAAACCCTGCTTCTTCTTTCACACGGTACTGTCGCCCCATTAAGTTCGTTTTTACCAAAGAAACAGTCAGTGTAATTACCTCATGTTTAGTGTATCAATGGTACCAATCCAAATGTGCTCCGTAAATGATAATGGTGATAATCATTCACTAATTTGGAAAAACCCTGCTTCTTCTTTCACACGGTACTGTCGCCCAATTAAGTTCGTTTTTACCAAAGTCAGTGTAATTACCTCAGAAGTAAACAAAGTGAAAGAACAAATATCTCAACTTACTCCAACCACTATACTTGTAGATGGCAAGCAATTTCAGGTCACAGCAAATATGATCTTTTGTATGATTGACGGTAAAGTATGCAATGCTGTATCATCCTGTGCATCATCACAAACATGCTACTTATGTGGGGCTAAACCTAGTGAAATGAACAACATCTGCGATATACCTCAAAAAAATATAAGCTCGTGGAGCAGAAAATTAAAAAAAAGTTGCAGAGAAGAAAAAATACATTCAACAAAAATTCAAAGAGGAGCTTGGCTTGCTTGTAGGTATGCCAAAACAGCAGACCGGAAACACAAACGATGGTAATACCGCGAGGAAATTCTTTAGAAATGCCGAAAAGTCTGCCGAAATATCTGGCGTTAACTTAGAATTGATCAAACGTTTTCATGTGCTGCTAGAGTGCCTAAATTGTGGTCTTAAAATTGATTCAGAAAAGTACGGCGAATATGCAAGAGAAACTTTGGAATTGTATTTGAAAGAATATTTCTGGAACTCAATGCCCGTAAGTGTGCATAAAGTCCTTTGTCATGGAAAGGATATTATAGCCTCTTGCATTCTTCCGATCGGACAATTTTCTGAAGAAGCTCAGGAGGCAAGAAACAAAGACTGCAGAAAATATCGCGAACTTTTTACTAGAAAAACGTCAAGAATTGACACAAATACGGATTTATTTTATCGACTGCTTATTTCGTCGGATCCGTACATCGCTAGTCTTCGTAAAGCACCCAAAACCAAGCATAGTGAAGTTACGCCAGAAGTTTTAGTGTTGTTAGAAAGATTTGCAGGCCCGTGTAATGATTGCGAGCCTTCAGACGATTGCAATGAGTCTAGTTCTGAATAGGTGTTCAAAATATTGTTATAAAATGTATGTTTTTTTAATTGTTCTATAATAAAAAATACAAATAAACTCAGAAACTTTAAATAAAACATATTAATTTTTATTAAAAATTTAGAAAACCAACAAATAGAACTGTTTTACTGTTTTGAATAATTAAGTTCCGGTAAACTCAAGAAATTTCGCACTGTGCGACGGGGTATTGATAACTACCTAGCCTACCATATGAAACGCCAAAATTAGTAATGAATCGATTATCACTTATCGATTACGATTATCAGCCACAATAATCGACGATTACGATTATTAAATTTCGTATATTTTAAAATTAAGGAAATGTGTATTCAAGTTGTTATAAATTTTAATAAACAAAATTTAAATATTGTAAATTTTTATTTAGAAAACACAGTATTTCTAAGTTTTCTGCAGTCGTTCTGTTTCTTTTATCGATCTGAATCAAGCCAGCAGTAGAAAACAACCTCTCCGATGTGACACTCGATGGTTTTAAACACAAATATTTTTTGGAGGGATTTCTCTCAAAACGGGTATTGCGTGGCAGTTTTCCAGAACTGAAAAATGTCGGCATCTTGCAGTAGATTGGGTGAGTTGATATAGGAATCTATTTCTTCTTTGACTGGATTGAAATTAAAAATTAAAAAAAAAACAAGAAGTATGAAACAAAAATTTTAGCGATTAGAAGTGAAAGAGGCTTATCCATTTCTGTGTCATCAATTATCTTCTTCTTGCAGATATCCCAGATACCTGTTTTGCTGATGAAGGGCTGAGCAACAGATGCTACATTGCTCAACTTAGCGTTTTCAGTCCCAGTACTAATGCGCTCTGAGCAGGGAATGTATAGGGCTTCATTTGCCTTCTGCAGGGTTGAGGCCTGCCTAAAAGTACGAGTTTTAAATCTCGGGTCCAGAGCTGTGGCTATTACAAAAGTCATGTTTTGCTCTATGTCTCCAAATCTCCTTTGTAACGCCTCATATAATGCCAAAGCAACGTCTTTTACACACACACTTGTTGCTTCCTCATTCTGACCTTTTTGCAGAAGTCGAAACATACCAGTAACCCCTGGAGTAACTTGAGACAATATCGCAGTATCTTTGCTTAGTTCCTTTGTATTGTCTTCAAAAACTGATAGTAATTTTGTGATTTCCTCGATTATTTTTCATTCCTGCGTACTTATGTCGTAGTTACAATTAGTTTTTAACAATACTGCTTGTAATGCAACTCGTTCATATAAACGGTTGAGCACATAATATGTAGAATTCCACTTTGTGGTTACATCTTGTATTAAGACATTTTGAGGCACATTGTGCTCTTTTTGGCTCGCTACTAGTAATTTTTCCGCCTTAGTCGAGTAGCGAAAGTGACATACAATTTTTCTTGATTTATCTATGATCTGTTATATCAATTGGTTTTGAAATAATCCACCCTTCAACATCAATTGTACTGTATGTATTGCACAGGGAATTTTTTGAATACAGGAACTTCTCGTTCTAAATCTTTGACTGCATTTGAAATGTTTTTGGCATTGTCAATCACATTGGCCTGAATTTTGTTTGCAATTTCCCACTTAAATATAGCTAAGTGGATATTGTGTGCTATATTTTCAGTACAATGAGTTATTCCCTCAAAGAGCATTACTTCTAGGCACATAGATTTTTTCAAAGTCATCGAACAGCATGAACTGTGAAACTCAAGAAATAATTTCTTGCATTTGATGACGAATCGCTTGTCCACACATCCGCTGTTAAGCAAATGAAAGGTAAGGGTTCATGCGTAAGATGATTTTTTACTTGTTCGTACATGTTAGGTATAATTTTTCGGGCAAAATGAGTTCTAGACGGTATTTTCTATTTAGGACAGATTTTGTTTAGCAATCTACTGAATCCCACATGATTCACCAAGTTCAATGGCTGCATATCATCCACGCATATAATTTCTGCTATAAATTTTATAATATCAACCGCTCGAGGTTATTTTATATCAAATTGAATGTTTTTCTGAAAAAATTCAAATACTGCCGCTTGATATTTTCCCGGAGGCTCGGTAGATGTGCAAGGGATACTAGGAACTACATCTGGATGTTTTTGAATCTGGATAGAATTAAATTTCTAGGCATGGTTCCCACATATTTGTGGTATTTTTCTCCACACAAGAAATTTTAGCATTGCAGTACTTACATTTAGATTTTTGGAGGGTTTCAGATGTCTTTTCAAAATGCTGCCAACTATCACTAATCAACTTGTGTTGTGATGACATTAGAAGTACTAATAAGTTAAAACACCAAACAAAAACTAAACAATTACCAATTTTCTCACAACACAGGTTTGCACTGGCGGTATTCAATTCTGTTACTCTCTGTCTCCTGTATTAACTTACAACCGTGGCTGGGAACTCCTCAAGCCGTCAAAGGGGAATTCCCGAAATTTGCGTTCGGAAACATCACATAAACACGCAATCTATAAGCGCGTTTATAAATTTTGTTAAAGGAGAATTTAAACAAAATTGATTTGAAAATATATTTGGCAGATAATCGGCAAATAATTGCAATAATGATAATCGCCGATTACGATTAATAGCTAAATATTGATAATAGTCGATTACGATTAATCGTAATCGGAATCGTTTCATTACTAGTCAGTAATATTTCAATACAAAATTATACAACGTGTTTCAAAAAGAATTACATCTAGTTGTCAATGAATTTCTCCTATAAATAATGAAGTTCTGAATTCTTGAAATGCGGATATACATTAAATGGTATGAAGGTTATCTACCTGTCACTGTTAAAATTTATCATCGAGAGATATTGTGATGAAATTAATAACAAGTACAATTAGATTATTAAATTATTTAATAAGAAAACTTTGATAGGATATTAATCAAATAACCAAGGTAAATAACCAATTTCTAAAACTTTTAATTATTATAATTTATAACAAGAGTTCAAAATGATCACCATTCGGTTGAATGCATAATGCAATACGACGTTTCATGTTGTCAAAAATATTCTGCAATACATTTAGTGTTATTTTATTACATTTAATTGTAATTATATTCATCAAGTCATTTAAGTTATTCATTCTTGTTTTATATACTTCATTTTTTACCAATCCGAAAATAGATTTATCTATTTTCGGATTGGTAAAAAATCTAACTGCGTAAGATCTGGTAAATGCGCTGATCGAACACCTCTGCTTATAACTCGACGAGGGAAGTAATCTTCTAAAAGCGCTAAATTTAATCCTGTAGTCCGAAACTTCTCCACGTCTAGACGAATGTGATGATGTAAGGCGGTATTATTCACAACTATATTAGGAAACTGCAAGTGAAACTGGCGCTTACATTCCGCGTTGGAATATTGCCATTCTCCGTTAAGAAATTGCGCACTTCGGAAATATGCTTCAACAATCAAAATAGTTTCTTGCAATGTGTATATTATTTAGTAGTATTATTTATTAAGTAAAAAAAAAATATTTGTAAGAAAAAATTATATTGCTAGTCACGATATGACAAATGCCAAAATGACATTAGATAAATAGTTATAAATAGTTGAGTGAATGGGCTGATACTTGTTGAAACTTGTTGAAAAGTAATAAAATAAAGTAGTTTCAAAGTTTTTTATTATTCACTACAATACTGTTTCGATAAATTTTGGCTTCATCAGGTGATGGATAAACTGAACAATATTACATATATTTCTTGTACAGAAATGTATTGGGATAAGAGCCGTTTGTGCAAGCTCGTGGCAGGACGCCATGTGATAAGAGGGCCTTAAGTGATAGGGCTCTACGTGCCTGGAGGATCGGCATGTAATATGGGCCGCTTGGGCGGCCCCATTGGAAAGCAGGTTGAGCGACTTATGGTCGTAAATGATACTCACAACGAACGGGTAACATATTATAATTTAAACAACACTTAAAACTGGTTAACAATTATATACATTCTGATATACTTAGGTACAACTCAGACTGTTACTATCGCAGTAACTGTCTGTCTAAATGTGAATCAGAATCTGAATATAAATGATCCATCTTACTTACACTACAGTCTATATATACATAAGAGAAGATCCTCGGACTACTTAGGGAATGTAATACAAACCCTGACATGTAGTTGGTGTTTGCAAACAACTCGCGTTAGCGAGGACGTATTTGTAACACACGTTACACTTGCATTACGGGGACGAGGCTGTGACCTCATTGAGAATGTTTGCATACACACAACTGCATTGCGTTATTACACCACCCTTCCTGGGGTTAAGAAAAATAACGCTGAGGTGTTTGTTTTTCTTACGTTGAAACCTTTCTCTCCGGTTACCTTCCCTATTCCTATTCTACAATATTATAATACAATACAAAAATACAATACAATACAATAATACAATACAATACAATACAATAATACAATACAATACAATACTACAATACAATACAATAATACAGTACAATACAATAATACAATTTATAATAATAGATATTTAACGAATAAATATATAAACGAATAAACTGTAATGATAAATATATAACATAGATTGTAAAACTTTAAATAAATTTTCAAGGTACTGCTACATAGTACGTTTTTACATTGTTGCAAAAATAATAATTATTAATAATCAATAATCGGGCCTTTGTACACTGTCTCAATTTTGTTAGTCTGTTCGCTTTATGTATTTTATTCCTATATCATGTGTTCGTATATATCTAATAGTTGACTTACTTCGTATTTGCAATTCTTGCTTCTAATTTCTAATTTTTCGCATTCGATTCTCTGTCTTGAATTCTTCATGTACGCTTGTTTGTCTTAACTCTTTGCTTTGACTGTTCGTTTTCGATTCCGTATACTAGATTGTTTGTCTTCGATTTTGTGCGCTCCCAATTCTTATGCTCCCCTTCCAACCATACTTTAAAATAAATCGACTCTCCGTTTTTCTATTTTCCTCCATGGAAAAAATTATTCTGGAAATCACTCTTTCGTGCATTTCCCTGGACAGCACATATTTCGTGTCTGTCGTGTTCCTGCGCAGAACTATCCTGTGAAGCTTATTCTGACTACAGTAAGGTGGCACGTGCTGCTGATCCCTTATGCTGTAAGCCTTTTCTTCAATCTAGAAAAACTTGAGACCAGTTAACAAAACACACTTTTGTTATAACTGTAATCCTTAAAAAAAAATTCTGAGAGCGTTTTTTGTCGTGTAGGATCACTTCCTGGAAGCGCATGCTTGCTTCGTCACGACCTAGGGGCGAATTGGAGTCTTTTTTGCCTTTCTTCTACTTTGAAGTTCGTCTGATTCGGTTGGTTAACGTTTTCGCCAGTTCCACAACTCTAGGATGATCTGTCCTGTAGGTTGCACTGTTGTTGGTGTCGTAAAGGTACAATCGATAGGTCTCTGTCGTCTTATAGGGCTCCAGACGTGATTAGGATGCTATCGAATCGTCCCATTACTAACCATTATGGCATTGGAATCAACTTCTAAGGCATTTGTGACAAAAATTTCGGAATCTTTACCAATAAAATTAATATACTACTCCTCGTATATTGGTTTCCTTTTATTAATTCAATATTATTTTGTTAGCGAAAAAACTTTCTGAATATATCAGCAATATTTCCTTCGATGTCACTTATCCGATCGTTTACAAAATAAACATTGTGTTGCATTTTATCAGTGACCTTGACTCCGTGTATTACTAAACTACACATATTCAATTTGAATTCGATGTTTATTTACTCGCGATTAGTTTAAATATACAAGTTATTGTTTTTACGTTTGTTTGTAAACTATCTGAAATATAACCTTCTTGTATGGCGCTTATTAAAAATTACAACGCATGCATTTTTTATGCACGTAATTAAACTTATTAAAAAATATAACATATTTTTGCGATATATGTGTATATATATATATATATATATATGCGCCTTCTAAACAAAAAAATATACTTAAACTTTTGCGTTAATAACAAAATTGCGAAGTGTACGGTCGAAATGTAACATCTCTAAGTTACGTAGTACATATTAATTTTTAAATAAACTTGACCTTTACATAAAGAAACGTATGGTACGCGCTTTGCAACTTTTGCATTCTTGCGTAAGTAGACATAAATAACATGGTATGTATGCATTAAATCAATATTATTGTCTCTTATAATACAAATAAACATTTTCACTCGCGAAATGTATGTAGTTTATAGATATGAACGTCTTGCACTTTATTTTTATACACCGTAATATTTGTCTTTGTTTAAATTTACTCTAAAAGAATACCTGCGTTTCTTCTTTCCGTGTGGAGCTTCTGTTCGCTCTTGGAGATGATTTCCTCCGTTCCTTGTTGCGTACTTGCCCATTTTCTTGGTTTTGACCTGCTAAGCTGTAGGTTTTTTTTTCCTGGTTCGTTCCGAATTTCCACTTGGTCTTTTTCGGCCTTAGATGGCTGGCAGAGCCATCTAGTGGTGTGGACAGGTAGGATCGCCATGGGATAGGAGCCGTTTGTGCAAGCTCGTGGCAGGACGCCATGTGATAAGAGGGCCTTAAGTGATAGGGCTCTACGTGCCTGGAGGATCGGCATGTAATATGGGCCGCTTGGGCGGCCCCATTGGAAAGCAGGTTGAGCGACTTATGGTCGTAAATGATACTCACAACGAACGGGTAACATATTATAATTTAAACAACACTTAAAACTGGTTAACAATTATATACATTCTGATATACTTAGGTACAACTCAGACTGTTACTATCGCAGTAACTGTCTGTCTAAATGTGAATCAGAATCTGAATATAAATGATCCATCTTACTTACACTACAGTCTATATATACATAAGAGAAGATCCTCGGACTACTTAGGGAATGTAATACAAACCCTGACATGTAGTTGGTGTTTGCAAACAACTCGCGTTAGCGAGGACGTATTTGTAACACACGTTACACTTGCATTACGGGGACGAGGCTGTGACCTCATTGAGAATGTTTGCATACACACAACTGCATTGCGTTATTACAGTATGGGTATATTCTAAGTGAGGGCGTGTTGCATATTTTATTTAAGTAGTAGAAAGGAGTCATTGAAAGCTGTTCGTTAATTTCCTATATCTATTTATTTCCATATTTTCGAACAGATTAAGTTTTTTGCTTTTGTCTTATATACGCACGCAGAATCTTGAATTCTCTATTAAATTTATGATTTGAATCTAAACAATGGTTTGCGAAAGTTGAGTCCGTCTTCTTGTCTGTGTAGCTTCTTTCATGCCCCTTGATTCTCTGTTCAAAGGTGCGTCCCGTCTGAACAATATATATCTTATTGCACTCGCACGTCAAAATAGTTAGTTATAAATAAAAGGCAAGTGGCTTATAATAATTTGCAAGTACTAGTTACTCAGTGTCTACTGAGATGAAGTTCTTTTCGAAACACGTTGTACTATATGGTTCAAAATATTCGTACTTTTTATAATTGGTGGCTGCGGATTACGTATATTTCAAAAAGGTATGTCTTAACTTAATTTACTTATCTGTCAAATGTGATGTTAAATGTCAGGATTCTGGTTAGCTTGAATATTGTATTAACGTTTGTAGTAACTTATTATATTGAATTAATTGATAACCAACTAAAAATGGTATTTACTGGTCAACAAAAGGCATTCATTATTGAGTCATATTTTCGCAATGGTTATATTGAAAATGGTGAATAGAGGAAGTCAACCATATTTACAAGAATTTCGTTTGAAATATACTCACTTTCATATGAAATCCACCACCCACTAAAATTCAAACCACAATTTTTAAACTTCGGTAAAATAATGCTTTATTATCAACTAAGAAACGATGAAAGTTTCCGCCGAAAAAACTCAACTATTATGTTTCCTGTATCATTGTTATCTCCAACTTTCAATATTTTCTTCCTACCAATTAATGAATTTCTGCCAACAAAATGTCAGTTTATTTGATTGTCAAACTCTCAAGTAGACGCTTTGTAATGCCCCCAGTGCGACGTCGTCGAAATTTTACCCATATTAATGATTTTGTTAGGGGCCGAATTATCGGTATGAAAGAGGCGGGTCTCATTCCGAGAGATTGGAGAATGCTGAATCGGGACCGCACTACAGTTGCTCGGATATGGTCTTTATGGTCCGAAGAAGGTATTCAGAGGCGCCGTCCTGCTGGAAAAGCCCCCCGAAGAAGCAACGCACGTGAAGACCGACTTCTTAGGCGGATGGCTACCAGGGATCGATTTCAAACAATAAAGTCGATTGCTGTGGATTGGATGAGAGCTTTGAACCGACACTTGTCGATGGCAACTGTTTACAAAAGAATTTCTTCCTTTGGGCTTCATTCATACCGTCCTTACTTTCGGCTTCCATTAACACCTCCCCATAAAGCAGCCAGACTTGCAAGGTGTCAAGAACGGCAAGGGTGGGTTCATCAATGGAATGACATCGTCTTTAGTGATGAATCAAGGTTTTGTTTATAGGTGAATGATGGTCGTAGAAGGGTGTGGCGATATCGAGGAGAAAGACGGAATTTGGAGTTCGTTCAAAGACGACACACAGCCTTAACACCTGGGGTTATGGTTTGGGGGGAAATGTGTGCTGGACGAAGGTCACCCCTTACGTTCATTCCAGGCACATTAAACGCACGTCATTACAGTCGAACAGACAATGTTCTGGAACCGGTGTTAGTACCTTTCATGCAGACATTGCAGAATGCCACTTTCCAACAGGATAATGCAACACCCCATACTACTGTGGTTACAAGAACATTCCTGGAGCAGGTTGGATTGCAGATTTTGCCCTGGCCTGCACGGTCACCGGACTTGCCGCCGATTGAACATGTCTGGGATATGATGGGTCGGCGACTAAGACAACTACCCAGGCCTCCTGAGAATCTGGATGAACTTCGACACCATCTAGAGGTTACATGGAACGAGATACCCCAGGAGGACATCGACAACTTAATAGAGAGCATGGTAAGAAGAGTTAATGCATGCATAGCTACGCGTGGGGATGCAACCCACCACTAGCTTCTTCTTGAAAAATGTTAATTTTTGTTTTGCTTTTTTCAACTAAACTTTCATCGTTTCTTAGTTAATAATAAAGCATTATTTTACCGAAGTTTCAAAATTGTAGTCCAATTCTTATTGGGTGGTGTATTTCATATGAAAGTGAGTGTTTAAAGACGTAATAATTGATGAAGCCGTTATTTATAATAACATTCGTTATATAGTAAGTAAATTTCGAGATATTGGAAGTGTTCAACGATAAAAAGGTAGTCGCAGGCCTTCGAACATTATTTATGTGTGTGAAAGTGCGTCGTATGAGTTCCACATCTATATTGTTGGTAATGCAGTAATATTGCTGAGTCTGCTTAGAAGATTTTTTTGTAGAGACTTTGTTCGGCGAGACCGCAAGTAGTGCAAAAATAAGAATAATTCAGCGGTGACCCACCGTAGTGGACGGTCCAAAATTTAACAGCAGAAAAGTCCTGAGAGCAGTCCTCTGCACTAAAGAGTAAAATTCGTAAACGGGCAAAAGAAAACTAGCCTGTATTAAGTTTAAATTACATACGTTGCCCTCTATGTGTGATAGGCCACAGTACAAAAGATAATGCATGCATTGATCCCGGTGTGTGTAAATGTACCTGAAACGAATAAATTTCTTTATGTGTGTGGCTTCGACAAATATAGCTAAGAGAAAGTGATCAGAAAATTGAGCCTATGGCTTTCTCCTTCGTCACGACAACGCGCCATGGCAAAACTCGCTTTTGATTGGCGAGTTTTTGGCCGAAAAAAGGTTTCTGTTTGTCGACAGCCACCTTATTCTCTGAATTTAGTACCAAGCAACTTCTGGCTTTTCTCAAAAATAAAAACTGTGCTAAAAGGAAAATGTTCTGACACTATTCTTGACATTGAAAGGGCTACTTCGGAGCAGCTGAAGGCGCTTCCGAAAGAAGTCTTCCATTCTTCAAATCATGGAAAAAAGATTGGGATAAATGCATCGCTAGCCGAGAAGAGTACTTTCAAGATTATTCAAATTTAATGTAAGTTTATTATTAAGGACCGGACACGAAAGGCCGGAATTACGGTAGACCACCTAAATAGTCTATAACATTGCTAAATATAACACACAGTTATTGAATAGCACTATTCATTCGGTTAACCGCACATCTGTTTTTTGTCGTTGAATTGTGATTCAATTACTTCCATATTTCAGTTAAATTCCCTTTTTTCATGGGCGTCGATAGAAGCGGGAGGAGTTTTTTAATTTATTATATTTATTAGTTTATATTCCGTAAGATAAATAAAGTACGGTGAGTTAGTTTCTCTTCCTCATTGTTTTATTAAAATTATATATATACGTAAGTGTCCAGTGAATTTCGTTAAGTTTCAATAACTTACGCATACATTTTTAATTTTTATTTATTTAGATATGGAACATTGTTTAAGTTACTTTTTCAGATATGATATGGAACAACGTCGAAAATGGCATTGTGAAACAATGGCGAGTTGGATTTAGGGTCAAACTGACTGTATGTCCATTGCCAGTTATTCGGAAATTTATTGCAGAGTCTGTAAAATATCGTTAAAAAATTCCAAGATATCGAACGTAAAAGTCACTTAGCAGCGCAAACACATATACAGCAATTAGACCCGTTGAAATCTGACAATTTTAACGAAGAACTCTGTGAAACTTTAATGGCGGCAAATATTCCATTAAATAAACTTAACAATCCCACCTTCAAAACATTTCTCCATACTGGTCGAAATGTTCCTGATGAATCCACCTTACGCAAATATTATGTTCCTAAGTGCTATACGACAACAGTAGAACGCATTGGAAGCCATCTTTCAAATCAGTACCTGTGGATAAGTGCCGACGAAACTGTCGATATATATTAGGGCGCTGTGTGGTAAATGTTGTAGCTGGTGTACTACATCCAACTATTCCATATAACGCACATGTAATAGCAACGAAAGTTATAAATACAGTTGATGCGGAAACAGTAAATAATACCATTTACAAAAATATGCACCAAATACTTCATTTGGGTGACAGGTACTAAGAAAAAATATCTTTATTTGTCAATGACAGTGCTGCACATACAGTGAGTTTCACTTTTGATGGGGACACCTAAATAACTTTTTTATTTTGAAAGCAATTAATATAAAATTCTTATCAGTTGTGTAGGCCACGACAATGCACCGTTTTGTGTGAATAGAGTTTTTATAAAGTCAATATCTAGCCAACTATAATTAAAATAAAAAGTACTGTTTCATAAAGCAAAAAAGTAGTAGGAAAAGTTTTTACAAATCACTCAAGCACCCCTAATACCAAATTTCGGTGAAAATTTTTCATTTTTAAATTATTTTACATTTTTATGCTGTAGATATCTGTAGATATTAGTTTCTTATTGCACTAATAAGAGTGTCATGAAGTAAAAAAATAATTTGTCGGTTCAAACGTCAATTTACTAAACAGTTCACCTCAGTTGTAACTATTGAACTTTGCTGAGCAAGGCCGATAGACATTTAAGTATTGAAAATAATAAAATAAATAAAATAAAACAATAACTTTGTTTTACCACTTTATTAACATGTAATAGTGACCGCGGTTTCGACATACAATGTCATTATCGAACTGCAAAAGTTACAGGCCTACATAGATCTTATAAATGACACAAAAATATATGGGGGTGGTTTATGATGTTATTTTAAAATTACTACTATATACGTAACTATTATATACAACATTGGAAAAAAGGTGTATATATAAAATCTAACTGGTCGTTAAGAACAATATCTATTGTGTTATTTCCGCTTTTAAAAATTTCAAGTGACTCTAAAAGATTTAATTTACGACCCTTCTCGGCCAAATGCAATATTTTATGATGACCAAATGTATGCCTTTCTGTAATAAGATGGTTTGCGAATGTAGAATCTGTCTTCTTTAGTTTATATGACCTCATGTGTTCTTTCACCCGTATAATAAAACTTCGACCAGTCTGACCTATATATACACTTTTACAAGCAATACAATATAATTTGTACACTCCTGATTTATTATTGATATCTGTTATTGGTTTTGCGTTAAAAATGAAATTACTTGTTTTTACATAGGGTTTGTAAGCTATAGTAACATTACTATTATTTTTTTGAAATTATATTTCCAATTTGCGCGTTTATTTTACCGAAGTAAGTCAACGAGACAAATTGTTTCAAATTAGCTATCTTTAGGATATACTAAACTAAGGGCCACTTGTAACTGTTTTTTCTTTAGTATACTGTCAATTACGCTACTTTTATAACTATTGTTTACCGCTATTTGTTTTATAGTATTGATTTCACGAACAAAAGATTCATTAGACAAAGGAATATTTAATGCTCTATGTCGAAACCGCGGTCACTATTACATGTGAATAAAGTGGTAAAACAAAGTTATTATTTTATTTTATTTATTTTATTATTTTCAAATTGAATTACCACAAAGTTACGACTACCAGTATTAATTTAAGTATTGCTCAAAAAGTAGAAATTATTGTATATAAAGAATTGTTGGGGATAATGCACATTCTACCCGAGAGGCTGCTAGCCATATCTCGTAAACTCGTGTGAGGATTATTACGATACTCTGCTAATATTACTGCATCGAAATGGTGTTCTCGAGTGTTCGATTCTCGTTGACGTGGTTTAGCAACATTTCCAGTAGTGTTGAAAATGTTATTCATGTATGCTATAGTTCGATAACGGACGGGTGGACTTTCAGGATGTCTCGCGTTAAACTCCTTAGCAGGCTCTCGGGTAGAACGTACATTATCACCAACAATTCGAATAATTTCTACTTTTTAAGTAATAGATAAATGTCTATCGATAGTTACAACTGGAGTAAACTGGTGTGAACTGACGTTTGAACTGACAAATTATTTTTTTGCTTCATGGCATTCTTATTATTGAAATAGTAAACTATTATCTACAGATTGCATAAAAATGTAGAAGAATTTAGAAATGAAAAATTTTCAGCGAAATTTGGTATTAGGGGTTCTTGAGTGATTTGCAAAAACTTTTCCTAATACTTTTTTGCTCTATCTTAATCGCTAGTATGACATTACTAGAAGCACTACTTCTTATTTTAATTATAGTTGGTTAGATATTTACTTTACAAAAACTCTATTCATACGAAAAGGTGCATTGTCGTGGCCTACACAACTGATAAAAAATTTGTATTGATTACTTTCAAAATAAAATAGTATATTATACTATAAGGGAGAGAAATGCGTTATTTTGGCAGAGGTGCAATTTGAGGTGAGCTACAATGCACCGAGGACAAAATAGCATCTCTCCCGAATGGTATATACTATTTTTTCCACGGTCTCATTAACTTAAAAACACATATTTTGTCATTATCACATTTTCATGACAAACCAACTTAATTGAATGACATCAGATCAATCTATCAATCAACTGTCAAACTAATAATGAAATAAATTATTACATTTAAGGTCGGGAGAAAAGTTTTGTATGTAATTCGGGAATAAACGTCTATAATCCCTCAACAGAAATTGTACAAATGTAACATTTAATTAAAATGTCAATAAATAATTTCAATGTTATCTTTTTTTTGCATGAATCACAAACGTTCTCCATAATGTAAACTCCTTTGGGAGCATTATACTCCCTTGGGAATAATCGACTACTTCTGTTTTAATTTTGATGTCATAGAAACTGATTTCTACTCCCGACCGTGGAAAAAAGTTATTTAGGTGTCCCCATGAAAAGTGAAACACACTGTATGTTAAAAACAGGCAGACTATTAAAGGAAACATATCCTAATATGCTGCATATTACTTGTGTAGCAAATGCTCTCCAGAGAATCTGTGAATATATCAGAGACACCTTTCCGGAAGTTGATAGACTTGTATTCGTTTTTAAAAAAAGTTTCAGAAAAGCACCATTGAGAGTAGCTCTTTACAGGGAAAAACTTCCATATTTGTCACTGCCTCCCTCTCCAGTAATAACTAGATGGGGAACATGGTTGGAAGCTACTAGTTTTTATGCGTGTCCGATGCCTAATTGTTACTTTATTCGTAACAAAATTATTCATTATATTTTTGGATCTCACATCGTAGGTGTTCTAATTTCTATGACTCTCAGCATATAATCCTCAAGAGACAAAATGATTTTAATTTACAATCAGATATAAATGTAATTTTATAAGTATTAATTATAAGATTTTAAGTAATTATAGGAAGTCGCGCATTCAGGGGCGTGGGTTATAATAAATGTTTAAATAGCATTGTAAGTTTTATTACGGAAAGCAATACATTTAAGTGCTCTTTTAATCGCTCGGAAAAGGTTCGCATACAAATTTCAAAAATGTATAATTTTATATTAAAATCAGAAAATATCGTAACAATATGTAATTGCACATCCTATTATAGAGAGCTTCAGCATTGAACTATACACTGGGAATTGGGTTTACACAACGTAATGACTAACAAACACGCCAAAACAAATGTTCTCCCATGATACGTACAATGCCGCTCTTGCCGCTCTGTGCCTGTACTCCACCCGCTGAAAGCGCTCTACTTTCTATGCCAATTTCAAATTAACTTCGACCGAGACGAGCATCGATGATAGTATCAGCAGCAGCAACAAAGCACAAAGCTAATTTCCAATTGCAAGCAAGATGATTCAATTAAAACGCAACGATCGACGGCGGTAAATACAGTTAGAGGCCGATCTGCAAACAGTGGGGATAGTAGAATGCCACTACCCGCTAGTAACTGATGATTTCGCTGCTTTCCCTGATGCACTCGCAAACATATGGGTTACACACATTTATTCTATCTAACTATGTATACGCTGCCTGGCTATTACTTGGGACTTAGTTCGTTTATAATGTTACCTACATTGTGCGGGTCTCTGTATGCCGTGTTTCGCTCTTGTGTTTGCATGTTTGCACTGGCGCTCCCGCCGAACCCATTACAGAATTTCAACCGCACAAACTCAATTAAAATTTATTTATGTAGTTAACCGTTTGGTTTTGCAAACTTTAGCGTCATTCCGTTGAAGGCTTTATATCTCTATGACGCAATTAATAATATTTAAAGAGAAGAAACTTGGATATGTTGTTTAATTAGTGTGAGCAGGTAATTGCAAAATACAGACAGCTCTCATTGTTAAAAATTCCGTTTGAGCTGAACTAGTAAAATAGTATTGTGTAATTGCAAAAGTCTCGAGAGGATTTATTTATATAAAATAAATAGAAACTAATTTATAAGCAAGATAATTCATTCAACCAATTATATAATTTTCATCATTTTCAGTATTTTTTAAATATTGAACTGGTTAAAATGAATGCTTAAATACATACAGCCAAAATGACCGAAGGGGTTTGAATTCCTTATTTTCTTTTTATTATAATTTTTTTTTGTTTTCAGTATTTTGTAAAGAAGACTTGGGGAATTTAAAATGGAACAGTACACAATTGAACAACGTGCCAAAATCTTTGAACTTTATTTCTCAAATCAACGATCCATTGTTTTGACTCAGCGTGCATATCGTCGTTATTTTAATGTGCGGGTTGGACCCTCAGAGTCAACAATAAACCCTGGTTGCAAATTTTCGAGAACAAGGGGCAGTAAGGAACCTTCCTGGTGCTGGCAGACAACGGACGGTGCACATGGATGACAATATTGAACGGGTACAGGAGAGTATTCGGGAAGATGGAGAAACATCAACCAGAAGACGTTCGACACAACTTGGACTCTCAAGAGGGTCGCTGCAGAGAATTTTGCATACAATAAGAATGTTTCCATACAACATTCAGCTTGTCCAACAATTGAAACCGACAGATTACCAGCAACGACTTGATTATGCAATTTATTTTCGTCAAAAAGCAGAAGAAAATCATGATTTTATTCATAATTTAATTGTGAGCGACGAAACCCATTTCCAATTAAATGGGTTCGTTAATAGGCAAAACTGCAGGATATGGGTTACGGAAAATCCAAGAGTAGTTCAATAGCGAGAATTACACCCACTTAAGTGTACCGTTTGGTGCGGTGTTTCGTCGGAAAGGATAATCGGCCCATATTTTTTTGAAAATGAACACGGTGTCGCCGTATCCATCACTGGTGTTAGATATTGGACAATGTTGGAAAATTTTTTAAGGCCAGTCGTGGTAAACCATCCGCAAGTATGGTTCCAACAGGATGGAGCCACAGCGCACACTGCGAAGGACACAATGGCTCTTTTACGCGACATCTTTGGTGAACGAATTATTTCCCGTACAAGCGATTTTAATTGGCCTCCGCGTTCACCGGATTTAAAAGCTTCAGACTGTTGCCTTTGGGGTTATTTGAAAGGAAAAGTCTATATTAATAAGCCTCGAACCATACAGCAATTAAAAAATAATATACGCGACGAAATCAACAACATAACACCTGAAGTTTTGCGAAAGGTTATGGAAAATGTTTTGGAAAGAGCACGAATATGCGAAGCAGAAAATGGCCACCACTTGCGAGATATAATTTTTCATAATTAAATTAAAAATATTCTCCATTAATATACTGTATTTAAAATTTAAAAAATTTAATAATTATGTCTTAAATAAGAAGTTATAATGAACTCAAACCCCTTCGGTCATTTTGGGCCACCCTGTATAAGTAATGCCTTCATGCAAAAATTTCAGTCAAATGTTTACGTAGTAACGAAAAAGAAAATGATTTTTCTCGTTACCACTTTTGTAAATTGAAATTACATTTAAAAAAAGGCATGAAACCCTTTCCCACAATGAATAATCGCATCCTAAATACGTATTTCGAGAACTAAGTTGTCATTACCAGTAGGTAAAACCACTAATAAAAGTGTTGAACATGGGGCACAGCAAAGCACACATAAAATCGCTTACAATTTTATTTAAAGTAAATACAATACTAAATAAAATACAAACTAAAATTACGTCAAATTACTCATCTTAAGAAAAGGCAACACCATGTGTTTATTCTCACGCCCTCAACCTTTTCTACCTCTTTTCTAAGAATAAAAAAGGCAACTGTATGGGATAGGACCGTTGTCCAAGTTAAACGTACTAAATTTGTTTTTAACGATATGAATGCTTTTGTATGCGGGGTTGTTAATATTTTTGACAAGTTTTAACCCTTTTACCGAGACATTACGATCCGTGACCAATGCATGGTTTGTAATTTTCTGGTCTATTAAATTTGATATGATTCAGCTTTAAATTAACAAATGAAGAACAGGCAGTTAGTATTATATCCGGCATCTCTTCCTCGTCGTGCGGAAGTGATGGTTTAACCATTAAGATGATAAGGCTTTCCAGTCCTTTTATTTTGAAGTATCTCGTACATTTTATGAACTGCTGCCTTGTGGAAAACATCTTTCCTGAGGCATGGAAGCAGGCACTGGTTGTTCCGCTACTCAAGAAATCTAATCCGCAACTTCTGTCAGATTTAATACCTAGATGTTTACTTTCAGTTCTGTCAAAAATATTTGAGAAATTGACATACATACAGTTAACTGAACACATTAATAACTTTAATATCTTGCGTACTTATCAATCAGGTTTCCGGTCGGGGCATAGCTGTGAATCGGCATTACTAAAGGTCTCCGACGACATATTGTCTGCATGCGACAGAGGGTATACCCCGGTGTTGGTACTTTTGGATTTCACCAGGGCTTTTGATACTGTGAATCATAGATTGCTGGTTGCCATTTTTCACTATATTGGTCTTTCCGACTGTGCTATTGACTTGCTGAATAGTTTTTGGCATAAAAGATCACAATCGGTAGAAATAAAGGACGTGGTTTCTGGTAGGTTTGAGTTGGACTCTGGGGTTGCTCAAAGATCAATTCTGGACCCTCTTCTCTTTTCTATCTATACTTGCGCAACTTTATTATTCGTTTCCGAGGGAAACTTATATTGAAGCGTTAAACGCCATTCAAAATTATTTGGATGCCGTTAATAATAGTTGTTTACAACATTAACTGCAAATCAATTCTTCTAAATCAGCGGCTTTGTTCTTTGGTAATCAACGAAGTAGTGGTGGTTTAATAAATTATCATACATTACATATAGGCAGCGAAACTATATCTGTTGTAACAGAGTGTAAAAGTCTTGGCGTAGTGATGTGTATATTTAGGTATAGACAACAAGTGTCCAAATACGTTCGAAAAGCATACAGTAACTTGAAAAATGTATCAGCGTAGATACTATTTATCTATTAATGTAAAACTTATGCTATGCAATTTGCTGGTTCTATGTAGTTTTACGTACTGCTCTGCAGTGTATGGTCCGTGCATTGACGCTACGGATCGGAGAAGGATACAGAGGGTACAAAATGCATGTCTCAGGTACGTGTACTGTATCAGAAAATACGATCATATTTCCCATACCCTGGCTTATTGCAAATGGTTGAACATGAATAATCGAATGTTACTTAGAGCAATGTGTTCCTTAAAAAGAGATTATAATTGAGCGTTTCGTTTGACCTATATATTTCAAATTACAATCGTCGCAATTAATTTCGTATATACCTGATTTCAAATTCAAATTAACTATATCTTTGGTATTACCTAGGAGACTTTTGATTGTGTTTTCGGACCGAAAACCAACTTGGAGACCTCTATTAATATTTTTCGTGATTGAATGGTATCGTAAATACGTTTACTTTTTCTCCTGGTTACGTTGCGATATCAAATTTGTGGATTCGCGGATTGTCTTTATTAAATTAATTTTTCTTATTAATTATTTCTATGTCAAAGCCTAGTCTAGTTAAGTCTAGTTCTCTTTCGTATCTCTCTCCTGTTAACGGAAAGTTTAGTAACCGAATGATTAAGAAATTAAAATTAAGAAGCTGTCTTATGTTGAAAACTATAATTTGAATCCGCGGTGACAAATCTATTGTCATTGGTTTCTTTCTGGAAAATATCAATTTCTATTTTATTTTTCCATCGTGAATTTAATAGTCGGAAATTTCAAATTTAACTATTTAACGAACATGTCCAATTCACATTTCCGTGTATCAAAAATCGCGTACCTGATCCAGACTCTTGGAAAATATTTAGCGTTATTTTTAAATTCTACTTCGAATCGACTCATAAATAAATTAGCTATGAAAGGAGATAGGCAATTACCCACTGTTGTGCCTTGCTTCTGTTCATAAAATTTTTCTCCAACTTGTAAGCAATTCTGCGCCATGCAAAGACTTGTAAATCTCATGTATTGATTTACTTTTAAAGGTTCAATGTTATTCTTATAAAGCAAGTCCTCTAAATGTTTCAAAGTTTCTTAAATCTGATTATTAGAAATCAATGAATTAAAACAATCACAAATTTTACTTAATGATCAATTAGATTTAAATAGCTCGCCT
Source organism: Melolontha melolontha (assembly GCA_935421215.2). Lineage (NCBI taxonomy): Eukaryota > Metazoa > Arthropoda > Insecta > Coleoptera > Scarabaeidae > Melolontha > Melolontha melolontha. Next base: position 51,226,195 of record OW285236.1, read on the forward strand.
TTGTTAAATATATTTATTTATTATCTTATTCATTAAACCGCTTATGTTTTTAATAAAATTTTTCTTCAACTTGAAAGCAATTATGCGCCATGCAAAGAGTTGTCAATCCCATGTAATCCTTTAGTTTAAAAGGTTCAATGTTATTATATTTCAAAGTTGCTTAAATCTAATTGATCATTAGAAATTAATAAATTAAAACAATCACAAATTTTACTTAATGATCAACTAGATTTAAATAGTTCGCATTTGTTAAATTTATTCATTATCTTATTCATTAGACCGCTTATATTTTTACATAGCTTTATTAGTGATCGAATTAAATACACAAGCTCTAATCTGGCCATCTACTTTTAAACTCCTGTTTCCTAGATTGGCATCAATAAGTTTCATAAATAACAACAGAATTTATTCTAAACTTTATAGTTAGGTGTACAGCCAATACTTAATTAGTATACTTTAAATTTCTTAAACCCTTGCAACGCGTATTATTGTAAGTAGGTACCATTTACCAGGAATCGGTAACTTTGGAAATTTCCCTAGTTATGTCGTCATCTGGCTGTGCAAATGATATAGCGCGCTTTTAGAAATTATGCAATAGTTGTTAGGGTAATGATAAATTTTGCCTACTTGTAGTAATTTTAAACACTAAGAACAACAGTTGTATCATAAAAACATCGAGAGACACTAGTCTTCATACAGTACAATCTCATTTTAACAACAAGACATAATAGCAGTCTTATCGTAGTAAACAAAAGACACACACAGCCTCATTTTAACATTAAAATAAACAGTATTGTCAAGAGTTACGATATATTTTCCAACGGAAATAAACTATTAGGATAGGAAGATCTGCGTTTCCTTCAAATAATTACCAAACGGAGTACACTCGTTATAGTATACTGCAACTGGAACCGTCAAGACCATCAGGCCATAATATTAATATTGCGCGAAAATCGCTATCTAGGCATGTAGCCACGTGTTCCGTCTTGCTATAGACTCGTTATTTGTAATAACAATTTCATATTATTAAAAATTTGTTTTATACAAAAAAATTGAGTTCTTACCCACTCAAATATGTTTCAAATTGTTTAGTTCTATATTTTATAGTAACAGCTATTGTTTTAACTTCAATATTCTTTTTCTTAAATAAATATTTTCTTACCTGAAACTTTTTCAGATCCAATTCTGCAGTTCTCCTTAGAAACCGAAACGTTGCCGTGGCAAGATTCAAACATGGAACTGGTATGGCTGGTGGAACTTGGCCTTCTATACGTGGAGTGGAGTCAGGTGGCAGAAGAGATCCATACAACATGGAGACAGCACCCATTAATTCGGTACCATGTAACGTTGTCACCTGTAAGATCGAATAGTAAAAGAGTAACAATGTGTAACTACAATAAAACGTTTAGTTTTACCAAATGGGTTGGATCTAAATCTTCTGGACAATGATCTGCCAAGGAAGCGAGGAATTCTAGAGCCGCTAAGAGGAACGAACACGCGGGTGGAATGTCGTGAACTGGACCTCGTACTGAAAGACAACAAGTGGATAGCTGGTCCACTACACCCAGACACACGGTGAAACTAAAATAAAACAAGACATGAATGAAAAAATAAACATAATTGTCAAATAATGTAAACATATGGAATATCAATCTTATGTAATATACTCGTACAATTACTTTATTCATATTCTTACTCATACATTTTTAAGTTATATTTATGTGGAATTAGAATTGTATTAAATATTAGTCACTTGTGATAATTATTATTTATACATACTACATCGTACAAATGGTACCTACTAAAGTGTTGCCTATAAATTAGAAACGCATAAACATTTTCTATTCGACTATTTGTTCATTATTCATCTTCGATGCTTACGAATGTATTTACTGCACTCATATGATTGTCACAACTTTAAAATTTATTGTGTAAATTTAATTTCCATTCGTAGCGATAATTCTTAGAATAATAAATAATAAGTACAGAAGTTGTACCCTTTTCTATCATTGTTTACGATACAAGATTTGAATGTAGTCTAAATATAACACTTCTAAAGTCGACACGTTCCAAGTCTGTAAAAATTAGTAATAAGTTAATTTAATTATAATTCTAATTCAAAATCAAATGCGACATATTTTAATATCTAAGATCGTTGGATTGTTATTTCCTGTCAACGGTGGAATACTACAATTTATAGCAACTGACCTTTATTAAAAAATACGAAGTTGCAAATACGAGCTTATGATACCCTCTAAAACGTCATGTAGTTCTAATTACACAGGCCTGCATTTTTCAACTCTTTGAAAGTTGATTTAAAAATTTTAACTGATTTCTAGTAATTGGGTAGCGCTGATTTCAAATCTGCTTTTAATTTTTTTGTATCACGTAAGGTTATTATTCAAACCAGTAAAATCAAAAAATATAGAAAAAACACGATTTATTTCATTTATAAGCTAGTTTTATATTATATTAAAAAAAATACAAAAATATACATATAGAAACTATTAGAAATAGTTATTTATTCTTTATGCTTCTTAAAAAAACGTTTACGTTTTTCAGAAATATTCAGTTAAAGGAAGATCTGAAGGTAGTTTCTGGGGCAAGCAATTTTTGTTGTTTCAACCTAGACCCCAGTACTTCAGAAAGATGTTTTGAAAGTCCCAAATCTCTTACTAAATCATTCAGTTCGACTTGTGAAAATAGCTGAGGTTGGTTTTGATCTGAGGTTGATGGTTCAAAATCACTATCCATCTGTACGGAGCCGGAAGTTGAAGAGGTTTCAATATCTTCTTGTAGTACTTTGGGGGGTACAGGTACATGATCACTGTGAGGAACTGGTCTGATAGCTGATTTAATATTGTTTGGGTACAAAATATGTTTCAAAGTTTTTCTATTATGCTCCTTAATATCACAAAGACAAAAGTAGCAATCTTCAAGATGATTTTGCGGTTCTCTCCAAACCATTGGTATTCCAAAAGGAAGGCTTTTCTATTCCCTTTGGTCCAATGTCTTAAACCTTCTTCACATACCTTACAAACAACGTGCGGTGCCCAATCTTTATCTTGATCTCCTAATTTGATTTTGAAGCATAATATGCATTTTTCACAAATTCACCAACGGGTCTCTTAAACTTTTTCAAGACGAAATATCCACAAATATAACAGAAATCATCTGGTTTGTTTCTGCAACACCGGCTAGACATATTTTTAAGCAATGTTTATTTATCAAATACCACGCACAACACTAAAGACAAATTAATTTTACTTGTTTACTGATCGACACTCAGAGCTATAATGAAGTAAATGACATTAAAATATACATTTTGTTTGGAGTGATAAACTTGAAATCCTTCTTCGCAGTACTAATAAAGTGAAAGCATAATAAATAGGATTTAGCAGGTAAAAATTCCCGGAAATCTTGTCCAAAATTAATACATGTAATAAAAGATTTACATCAGGTAATGAGAGCCTATTTAACAAATTTCTTTAAAACCACAACAGAAAATTATTTTTGAGTTAATACCTAGAATTTTAAGTAGTACATTCATTTTAAAATGTATTAAAACGCCTATTATAAGATTTTTTTTATATTTTTTTCTTTTTCTTTTGTGCAAAAAAAAATCTGTGGGTGGTAGAGACCAACTGTATTTTAATTAGTTATTGCTATATAAAAACTGAGCTTAACAAACAAAAATCACGTCATCACAAATTTTATGCAGGCCTGTGTTATTAATATTATTATATTGTTTCATTCAATATTATGCTAAATTAATATTTTCTTCATGCTACTGTATATTCATTGTATTGTAAGTTTCATTTTGCACCTTTATGTATTTTTTCTATTTACAATACATACTCTATATTCCTACTTACGTAAGAATAATTAAGCATATTATAAATATACAGATATTGGCTTTATTTTGTAATGTAATACAGCTAGACTCTTATAGAAGGCCAATTGATACATATTATTGATACAAATTTCAAGAAAGCCTTTGATATTGAGTTCTGATTTCATATTAGTAATCTCCGTAGTACAGGAATTAAAATTTGAATGCCTAATACCCCGAATTTTAAATTTTTAACATTTTAACAGTATTCAAGTGTTATAACATGACTTATATTGCAAAATACTGACGTGATATTTGAGACAATTAAAAGAACATATTGAGAAATTAATGTATTCGGAACCACAGTCCTTAATAGCTTAGTGGCAGAGCAATGGTCCGGCAAACCTTGGACGTGGGTCCGAATCCTGCTTAAGGGAGAATTTTTTCAAAAGAAAAATTGGAATAATTAGTGTCGTAAAATGTAGAAAGCAATATTTAATTAATTCAGATTTCTTCGCGAAAATTGCAATTAATTTGAACAAACGCCGACTACAGGCAAAATTAACTGTTTCCTTAATGTAACTTAAGGCTTTCCGATGTATTCGGAACCACAGTCCTTAATAGCTTAGTGGCAGAGCAATGGCCCGGCAAACCGTGAACTGGCTTCCAATCTTGCTTAAGAGCGAATTTTTTTCAATTAAAAAATTTTAATAATTAGCGTCGTAAAATTTAGAAATTTAGAAATATTTAATTCAATATATTGAGAAGTTGGAAACTTTAGATAAAACTGTTGCTGTTTCCGAAGAAACTGTAGTGCATTGTATATAAAAACCAAGACAACTTCAAATCACAACATATGGATAAAACTAAATTAAACTGAAATACTCATATAGAACATAAGTATATTAAATAATATTGCACAAATATAATAATTTAATGTGCAGTGCTTCTTTAATAGTATGTTTATTTCTAGCTCTGTATAATTTCATTGATTTCAATATATTAAACAGAGTGCTATTTATTGTGTTCGTTCTATGTTTTTTCATGGCTACTATGATTTTTAATATGCAGTACTAGTTAGGTATAGCAACAAAGAAAATAAGGGGTGAAAGGTATATGTGAATAATGCCTTCATACAAAAAATCTCGGTCCAATGTTGATGTAGTAAAGAGAAAATGATTTTTCTTTATTCGAGTCCGGCTCTGTCGCAGGTAAATATACGGGCTTCCACCTTTAATTCATCAGTAATTCTATTTAGCAACGAATTATAGTATTCTATTGGTATTTTGTCAGTTCCAAATTTATAGAAGAAAAAGATATGTACATAATTCCATACAATTAATTAAAAACTAGATATCTATCCCACGCACATGCTACATAAAGCTTTTTGTTTTATGACGATTTTGTTTTATTATAAAAAATAATAATTTTACGGTTAAAAGAACGTTTAAACTTTAATTTTAATCACATTTGCATTAATGCGGCAAAAGCTTGTTATCAGAGAGCGGACTCGAGCGATTGATGATTCATAGCCCATAGGCATCTGCCTTGTATTCGCAATAGGTTTGTTTCTGTAAGCAATCCGTGCATACGGTTAAAAGAACGTTTAAACTTTAATTTTAATCACATTTTCATTAATGCGGCATAGGTTTGTGGACAGATTCAACGTAAAAGCTTGTTATCAGAGAGCGGACTCGAGCGATTGATGATTCATAGCTCATAGGCAGCTGCCTTGTATTCGCAATAGGTTTGTTTCTGTAAGCAATCCGTGCATAAGTGGCACATACCTACATATGCAGTTAACATGTATGTCATTGCACAACAGACCGACTGTAATAAACGGTTTAGTAACCAGCAGCAACTACTGCTGAAATAAAAGTAATGCTGACAAGCGAATTGCGCATCGAATTTTGAATAACAATTATTTATAAAGAACAAAACTCAAAACTATGTATTTTCTGTGAAATATTGAAAGTGTAAAACATTACTATGAACAACTAAAATTTGTTCAACGTGTTCCTGTATTAAATTAGTTCTTTTAGATGTTAAAACGTCTTTAAAAATAGAAAATGTCCGTTCCACATCACAACTGGTGTTGGGTGCGTGATTAAAATGTTGCAAAAGTGCACCATACTTCGAATGTATAGATTTTTCAACCGGCTCTGTGCAGAATTGAGATAATATATTCAAATCTCGATTTCTGCTAAATATGACATCAACTTTTTGTCTCGGCTTTGAGAAATATCTTTTTAAATGATGAAACTAACTTATAAACATTTCGAAAATGATCCCTGATGTATTCACATACTCTGTGTAGTGTATGTGCTGTACATGTAACGTGTAGCATATTGGGATAAGATTACTTTGATAACTTGCCTGTTTTTAACATATAAGCTGCCACATCAGTCAAAAATAGTAGCATCTTGTCTTTATAGTTGTTATTCGATGACAGAATATTATGAATACATTGATCAATTACTTCTGCAACTGTTTCATCATTTACGACTGGCAATATTTTAGTTGCAATTAGGTATGGTTGGTATGAAGTTGTCGGATGAAGAATACCAACAACTACATTTAGCACATATCGTTCCATTACATCCGTTGTTTCGTCTGCACCTACCCAAACATAATGACCAAATAGGTTGGTTCGTATTTTTTCAATGGTTCTCAAATAACATTTTGGTAAGTGGTATTTACGTAAAGTAGATTCATCTGGTATATGACGATCAGTATATTTTGTATGAAACCTCTTGAAGACTGGATTGTTAAGCTTTTGGAATGGGATATTGGCCGCCATGAAAGCTTCATACAGTTCTTCGTTAAAAGTATCAGGTGAAGATGGTCATATGTTATCTTGATGAGTTTTCGAAGAAATATTTTTCTGCACATTACACTTTTGTGGACACCTTAAACTTAATGAACAGGCATTACAATATATCTCGTTATCATGGCCTCTAATCTATCCTACCATGGTTGCCTTACGAGAATTCTCCATAGTTAATTAAAATAAAGAGAAATACTAAGAACAGAAAGAAATGGACTAAAAAGAAGAAACGAAAACTACTCCAAAAATAAGGTAGTAAATTAAACTTAATATTTATAAAAAATTATAGGATAAATATACAATATAACAATACAAAACGGATTTTTTAAAATATTAAAAGTTGTAACTAAGTTACACTGAAAGAAACGAAACCAGAAACACGCCACTGTAAAATAGAATTTTATCAATGAATAGACATAATGACCACGGAAATAACAACATTTGCTCGACGAATGCAATCACGCAAGCAAATAGTGGGGCTGTTATAACATACATACTATACATGATACCGCCACAACGTTTTATCGGGGCAATTAGTCATTCAATCGCTTCAGTCCGCTCTCTGCTTATTACTGATATCGACAAAAAAAAACATCGTAATAAAAGCACCACGTGTTCAAATGTTTGTCCATAAATTTTTTGATATCCAAATATATTAACACTTGCTATTTTATGAATAGGGACTTATATTAAACGTATCGTCTAACCAATGCTAGGAATTTTATCGACCTTTTTTGCAGGTCAATGAACCTGAATAACTGCTGTATTTCCGTAAATATAGAAAAAATTAAGATATGGACCTACTTTAACTACATTTTGGCCGAAAAGGTTTTGTTTAAGTATAACAATACGTTAAGCACGTATAAAGCGTTTGTACAATATGAAACAAACATGTAAATAATTTACATATCTGTAACTATGCACATGGACAATACACCTCGTATTTTCAGCAATTACTTCTGCTTAATACATATGTTTCTGCCAATATAGGCGTCCTCAGTTAAGCTAGTGAAGCAATTTATACAAATTAATACAAACCTGTTATAAACAACTGGTTTGTATCTGTATTTAAATTTACTGAAATAGCTACATAGCTGAAATAGCTGCATACGTATTTTATCGTTTCCCGTAGCAGCATAGCTGTTCGAACGATAGGTAGCCCTCCGGACAATGTATCTTTCGCCCGTAAGATGTCAATTATTAAATAGTTGTCTTCTTATAGGACGGAACTTGCTTGATCTTTGCGGGCTATTTCAGTAAATTTCAATACAGATACAAACCAGTTGTTTATAACAGGTTTGTATTAATTTGTATAAATTGCTTCACTAGCTTAGCTGAGGACGCCTATATTGGCAGAAACATATGTATTAAGCAGAAGTAATTGCTGAAAATACGAGGTGTATTGTCCATGTGCATAGTTACAGATATGTAAATTATTTACATGTTTGTTTCATATTGTACATTTTGGCCCTAAAAATTTGACAATTTTTGATGAATTATAAAGAAATTTCTTTTTTGATTTTCAGTTAGACATCTATACGTAATCTTCAGATGCGCATAGCTGAGGCCCTATTCAGCGGTAACCCTGTATAGAGAAACTGCAAGAGAATTCAATATCTTTCGAAATATTGAAGATTGGACATACTTAATATGACTATCTGAAAAAAATATATAGCGTTCCATTTAAAATACAAGGCATTTTTAGGGCAAATATCCTTCACTTCATCGAACCTTCGCGAACACCCAGTATACATTAGAGCAATTTCCGTACAAAAGTATCTCATCGCACACCTTGTGTAAATGCCATTCCAAGTTATTTTATTTTACACCATGGCACTCTCGAATTATTGGCACTTCAAGATGCGCATAGAAATGTAACTTTTTCTCTTTAATTGTAAATATTTCGAAAACTATTGGCTCTACTCTAGTTGCTAAGTATCTTTAACCCTACGAGGTTCAACCAGGTCTGTGCAGACCTTTTGCATATAAATGTGTGTATAACTCTTTTGTTTTACGTGTTAGAGATAAGCCCGTCCATGACTTCCTAGAAACGGCTACGGAGAACACAATAAGTATGGAATTATACCACTTATGTGGGTATTTTCGGTTTTATTCCTGTTTACAAGCGAAATGGTTCATACATACCAAGCAGGTCTGTGCAGACCTAGCTTGTTGCTAAGGTAGAGAATGCGAATTGTGTGTAACGGCTTTTATTTTAAAAAGAAGACAGGCAATTTGCCAGTACAGCAGCAGTGTTTGTTGTGTAAAGATCTGAGTGTTTTAGTTTGAAGTGAGTTTATTTGGGGGGTTTCCCAAAAATATATATAATATATATATATATATATAATAATAAATATAAATTGGCAATTAGTTCCCTTTGATTACATGTAGCAAAATGACTTCAGCATCTATTATCGATGATGATATAATGGAAGTGGTGAATTGCACCAGAAGATATCAAAATTTATCGGAAGAAGAGAGGAATCAAATGGATAACAAGTTAGCCAAATGGATGACTGGTGCGGATGAAGAGGCCGGGGAACTCAATCTATTCGAAGGCGACGACGACATTACGGACACTGATTATGTTCCACTGTTAGAAGATGCGGCTTCTGATGCTGAGGTAGACATCGTTATAGAAACCGAGAGCACATATGACGATGATGAGGATTTAGAAGATTTCTATGAAGGCACTACAGCTGCTACCGACGCTCTTGAATTCGTCGATATGGAAATGGAGCCCCGTTCAGCGAACTCGGTTATCAAATACCGTTCAAAAGATGGTAAAGTTTGGCCATGTGCTCCAGCGGGTACAGGTAGGCTTCGTGCTCATAACTGCGCCACTATGGGTCGTGAAAGGCCGGCTCCAGGGATTATGCGAAACCCGGTTTCAATATTTAAGTCACTAATAACACCTGAAATCGTAAGTATAATTGTACGTGAAACAAACCGGAAAGCCCAGGAGCTATGCCGTCTATGGCGTGTCAATAATCCTGACAAGACATTGCGGTTTTGGACGAAACTTGTAGCGGAAAATGAAATATACGCATTTTTTTGTTTGCTGGCATTTTCGGGTCAAATAGTCAGCCTGCTCTTGAGTTATGGGGCAACAACGGAAACCCTATCTATAAGGCGACGATGTCTGCTCACCGATATAAAGCTATTTTACAATATATTCGATTCGACAACGGCAACACTAGAACTGCTCGGCTATTAGAAAGCAAATCAGCCGCTATCAACGACGTTTGGAATATGCTCATGAGCAATTTAGAGCGTTTATATGTTCCAGGTGCCCAGATAATTATTGATGAGCAATTGTACCCGTACCAAGGCCATTCGCGCTTCACTCAATATATACCGTCAAAACCAGCTAAATACGGAATTAAAATCTTTTGGATGTGCGACGACAATTCCAATTACCCACTTAAGGGATTGATATATGTTGGAAAACAGGCAAATGAAGCGCGTGCGGTAAATCAAGGCGAGAACATCTTCTAAAATTGGTCGAAAAGTACGCCGGTTCTGGACGAACAGTATATGCCGATAATTTCTTCTCTTCTTATGATTTGGCTGCTGTTTTGATGACGAAAAGGTTGGCGTATGTAGGAATCATGCGCAAGAACAAAGCCTGTATACCGAAGGAGATGTTGGATCCAAAACGCGATATATTAAGCACATTATTCGGTTACCACAATAGTAATATTGCGCTTTGCTCATACGTGCCAAAAAAGAAAAAAGTTGTGGTTTTCATTTCGACCGAACATTACAATCCCGATGTCGACTCATCAAAGCCATCGCAAAAGCCATTTCAAATTTTAGATTATAATAAGTATAAATCTGGAGTCGACACCATGGATCAGATGCTTGGTAGTTATACGTGCAAAAGGGGCACAAACCGATGGCCGTTAGCTCTGTTCTATAACATGTTGGACGTGGCGGGCTTGGCTGCATTTGTTATTCATGACAAATTGGGTCATGTCAAGAGGAACGATCGAAGACGTGTCTTCCTTATGGAATTGGCACAACACATGGAGCAAAGAGCAACGAATCCCATTGTACGAGGTATTCAACACGTCAAACACGCAATGGCATTATTCGGTGTAGAGGTAAGCATTTCATTTACACATACATTCAATTCAAATTATGAAAAAAATTTTCAATTTTTTTTTGTGGGTAGCGACAGGCCCACCGATAGACGATCAACCAATTCATGCTATTTCCTCTGCAACTCGACCATCGTGCTCGCTGTGCTATAAGTCTGATAAAAAGCAGCAAAAAACTCGGTTCCATTGCATGTATTGCAAGAAACCGGTATGTCTACAACATTCACATGCTAAATACGCGTGCCTTGAATGCCGTGCCTAACTTTTATTTGATTACCTATGATAAATAAAATATGATATATTGTTACCCAAAATATATAAAGATGTTTTTATGTTTAATTCATATTTTTCCTACCATTAAACACATTTACATACACTTTTGATACGCCTGCCTATATATTAACATATAAATTCCATGTAGGTCTGCGCAGACCTAGTTGTACCAGTTAGCGCCCAAAAACCCTTGAACCTCGTAGGGTTAATAAAAAATAACGTATAATCAAAAATTCGACTTAAATACGAGCCATTCAATTAAAAAAAATGTATCTTTTTAGTTCCAGCGATTTACGGAACATTTTGTATAAGTCTACACATTTTTAGAATCAACCCTATCAACTCCAGCATATGAATTTTTTATTATATTCACCATTTATGAGCAAATGTACTTTGTTACCCAGTATATGTTCATATATATTGTTTATCTTTGGAATGTATGGAATTTCAGCTTTTCCACGTGCCTGATAATGTAATCTTGTGATACAACTACGACGTATGAGTCCATCATCGATGTTGTTGGTGCGGCAGGAATACTGTTGATTCTGCTTCGGGGATTTTTCATAGGAAAATTGTTCGCTGAGACAGTAATTAATGGAGAAAAAAGAAGGAATAACTTACGGTAATAAGTCAGTTGTGAACTGTTCTTAACCTAGATTACCTGATTTAAAAAATTACCTGTAATTAAAAATGCAGCATCATCAGCACAGTTAATTGTAAGACAATGATTATTAAGACCATGATCATAGAAGTAAGATAGGACTCAGGATACTGCTTTGCGAAATACCTCTAGAAATCATTAAATATTATCACCATTGATATCTAAAGACACTGTGATCTGTTAGCTAAATAAAATTCAAACCAAAAGAGGGCAGTATCTCTTATACCTCGAGTTTGGTTAAAAGTAATTGATGATCTAGACTGTCGAATGCTTTAGATAAATCTAGCAAACAGCTATATGGTATTCTCGTTGTCCAAGGCAGTGAGAATTTCTTCAGTTGAATCATATAAAGTAGTTTCTATATCCAAGCTCTAGATAAAGGCCTATTAATATTTATTTATTAAACCATGTTTAGAAACGAAGTAAGATAATCTGTAGTACGCTACATTCTCGAATAATTTTGAAAAACTAGTCAAAAGACTAACCGTTCTGTAATTACTCAAATATCATTGGAATCACCTTTTTTAAATAACGAAATAATCAAAGCATGTTTAAGATATTCCTGAAAAGTGCCTGTAGCAAAGGAATGATTAATTATCAACTTACCCATATGGGCAAGTGGATAATTAATCATTCCTTTTCCATTTACCCATAATATTATGGGTAAGCGGATTTAGGTAGCTGGCAAACAAGATTTTAAAAAACTAATAGGTATTGCTGAGTATTTACTTAATAAATTAATGAAACAAGTCAGTTATTTTTTCCAATGTGCGAAACATGGGGAAAAATAAGAGGATGATGGATTATTAGGAATGTGATGTATAAATTTGTATGATTTGATAGAGAATAATTTTGAAGAAATAAGAGTAGGTGATTGAAACTACACGCAAGATTCTGAGAATTGTCAGCTTGAGGAAGAGTATGTTTGACATTTTTACCAGTGTGACAAATAATTATACGCCATCTAGTTTTATTTTTATTTGTAAATAAGCCAGTTTAAATCTTTTTAATTTTTTACAATCAATAATTAATTTGTTAGCAACCATACATCCATTGACTACAAAAATAAATTTACCGAATAATCCTATCTACCTCTGTGCACATGTCGCCATTACTATTAGTTTCAATTATCGCTTACTAGCTCTAGTGCAATAAGTGACATTTTGGCTTTCACGGTCCAAATCAGATAAAGACCTGGCTTATAATAAATAAACGGGAGAAAATGTAACGTAACAGAGCCCAGCGACACCCTCTTCGCTAAAACAGCAGCCAGCCCATCGCATCATCACCGTCGACTGTGTGTGCGTTGTGTACATTTCGTGTTCGTGTGGGATACTTAACACATGCCAGAAGATAATCACATCAGATGTGTCATGTGCACAGCTGATTATCGCGACAGATTCCCTACCCTTCACATCTACTCTCATGGCATCCTACAGCAGCGGTTGTAAGTTCTACGGTTTATGTTTCTGACCTCCCCTTTTTTGCCAATACTAGATACTGTGTTCGATGAAATTGTCCGTCCACTTATGTGTGATAACTTCTATCTGGGGTTATATCCACATGTACAAGATAAGTACTTCTGAAAGTACTTCTGTGCTTTTCTCCTTAATAAATTCTTTAGATTAGTGTTATTAAGGTAATATATATATATATACAAGGTGTGTATAAATTGTCGCAAAAGCTACACGTAGCGACATTCTTCGTTCTGTTCTGAATAAAAAATCTTAATGTTAAAATGTCGTATCATGCTTCGTAAATTCGTAAATGTCAAAATTTGACAGTAATGATTTTGATTGAACTCACTTTGAAATACAAACTTATTGTTCTACAACGTTGCCAAATGTGTTTTTCGTGGAAGTACGTTAATGAATAAATGTTTAAAACAAGCTTTTAAATCAAAAAGAAAACGTTTACGAAATAATACTAGTAAAAATTTTTTCTTTAAACTAAATTGCATCTATCTCTATTAACAGATATCGAAGAGCAAAGGTTAGTTACGCACTAAAAGTCCTGAACTTCAAGAACCCCGTGAAAACAAAGGAAGCATGATTCGACATTTTAACATTAAGATTTTTTATTCAGAAACAAACGAAGAACGTCGCTGCGTGTAGCTTTTGCGGCAATTTATACACACTGTATATATATATATATATATATATATATATAAAGATAATAATTTCTTGACCTTAGTATGTTATGTTAGATTCAATTAGTTGTCTATTTAAGGCCTGATTTTACTTCAAAATATATATACTTAAAACAATCTTACATGTTTCGGCATATGATGCCTTTTTCAAATATCTAATTTTTTTAATTATTTCAATAATTTATCCAAATTTGACGTATTCTGATGCTTTAAAAACAACAACATAACATAAGAAAAAAAATACCAACTAAATTTAAAAAATATGTTTAAGGTACCTAGCTCTAAGGGTGTTGAAATTTATGGCCTTGTTCTTGGATACACTTTTCCAATCTTTGTGTTAATGATTGACGACATCTTTGATAAATGCCTGGATTATTACCGAATCTGTAACCAGACTCCTCCCTGCTCTTCACTATTTCTACGGCATACACTTCTGTTTCGCCCCAAAATGTAAAACCGAAGGGATCGGGACTACGAGCTTAGCATGGTAAAGGTCCTCCACGACCAACCCACCTATTTCCAAATCTTCTTTGCAAAAATTCCCTTGTTCTACGAGAAAAGTCAGCTGGCGCGCCGTCATGCATGTAGTACATTCTTTGAATATTGTTCAAAGGGACATTATCCAAGAATGCGATAGAGCTCGCCTGTCAATCGATTGGGCAATCGAAATGGGCCAATTAGGTAATTGTCGATTATACCTGTCCACACATTTTTGGAAATGAAACGGGTGAAGAAGCTGTTCTTTGAGCACTTTATCAAACTGATTCACGGGTAACATTCCATACAACTGAACTTATTTTTCTGGTGCTTATTCGGGGATTATTTGCAAAACAGTTTTTTCAGTTTCAACAATTCGGTGAGTTCTGGTATCCCACTATTAATTTTTGATTTTTGAAACAGCCTTCTTCTCTCAAACGTCTATGCACTTCAATAAATGTTCTAACATTAGTTAACTTCACCATAACACATAATCATGTCCCAGTATTCTTCAAAAGTAAAGAGAACCATTTTAAAGATTAAGTTTAGAAAACGACAAACAGCAAAATCAAACACAAACGTAATCAGAAACACGACGAAACTTGAATAAATTAATGCAATATTAATTTGACAGGTCCCATAATTATATAGCTACTACTGCTATGATAATAATACTCGAAACTACAATACACTAATTTTAGTTCAATAATGTCATCACATTCGGACGAAATTTAAAAAAAAAATAATAAGATCCTATATCTTCGATCGGACATTGGTGCATAAGAACTTCTTTTAGTATTTTATAGTTCTCTATCGCGTGTTACTGTGCATTGTAGTTTTTTAAATGTCATATTGTATATATCAATGGTGAGAAATACATATTAATAAACACACTCTACATTCAAATAATTCAAATAATAATAATTCATGACATTCGCAGCTTGATGCTAATTACAAAGGAATTGGTAAGTTATGAGTTATTATTACACTTGCGCCCGTGGGGCGACTTAAGATGTTAAGCTGTCGGCATAAACCTAGAACGAGAAGGAAAACCACGAAAACCTACTCAGACAGATCAGCCCCGGGTGTAAATCGTGACAGCCGGCGAGATAAGCAGTGCGCTATTTATACAGAGAATTTCACTTAAGATGCAATATACAAACATGTATAGGTTTTTTTATTTCCATAGAAACTAGGTAATACATTCTTACATTGTCCCACGTAAAATGCAACATATCAATATAATTTGAAATTAGTTAAGTCAAAAGTAGCAGTATTTCTATTTCGATATTATCTTAGTATCGATCTTAAATGATATACACAAAGGAAGAGAGAACTCAGTTAGTGACATGGTATCTTTCGGGATTCAATTCAATAAACGATATTTATCGGAAATGTAGTTTTAATCCTAAAACACTACATTGAATTAAATAGGCTTTACTGTCAATAATTTGACAAAACAACCATGAAAGATATCATATCGATCATAACTATTACATATTGCATTTTATGTGGGACAGTGCAAGTGCATAGTATTTTCGTATCTATGGTTACTACATTCATATATTGCAAGTTACATGAAATTCTCTGTATAACACAAGATACAGTGAAATCTGGTTATAGCACTCGACTTCGCTTATAAGCACCAGTCGGATACAACAGCGAAATACCTAACACATGTTTGGAATTATATGTATATCAATGCAGAAATACTTCGGTTATAATGACGTCGCTAATAGCGGCGAATCCGGCTATAACAGTGAGCATTGTTTGTTTAACTGACACCATCCTTTGGCTATAGCGACGATCGGAACAACGTGGACCGAACCTACTCAATAAAAACTGGGAATTGCCGGCTTGTCTATGTATGTATTTTGTAAAACGAACGTTAAAGTACTATTCAGTTACACTAGTTTCGTGGATTGAAGTCGTTTATTTTGTAAGGGTCATATTTTGAAATGTCTTCTGCACTGACATTAAAGCGTAAAAGCATATCTATAGAAGAAAAGGGTGCTCTAATAGCAAGAATGGAAAACGGTGAAACTAACGCTCTAGTTAGCTCTAGAATTTGGTGTTTCGCATTCAACGATATCAACAATATGGAAAAATAGAGCAAAAATAACAGACGCTTTTAATAGCAACGCCCTTAGATTGAAAAAACTTAGAAATACACAGCACGATGACTTGGATAAGTCTTTATTGGAATGGTTTAAAATTCAAAGAAGCAGAAATTTTTATCGGCGCAGCAATAACCGGACCGATTTTAAGACAAAAGGCTAATGAATTTGCCCTACTGCTGGGCAAGAGTGATTTCCATTGTTTCGAAGGTTGGATCAATCGATTTAAAGTGCGTCATAATATCGTTTTCGGAAAAATATCAGGGGAAGCGGCAAGTGTACCGGCTGGTGTTCCTGAATCGTGGTTGCAGACTGTGTTTCCCGAAATTAGAAAAGGATATACCGATGATGAAATTTTTAATGCGGATGAGACTGGATTATTTTATAAAATGACGTATAATAAGACAATGAAGTTTAAAGGGGATAAGTGTATAGGAGGTAAAATGTCGAAAGAAAGGATCACTGTCATGGTGGCTGCAAATATGACAGGAAGTGAAAAGAGCAAACTACTCGTCATAGGGAAAGCCAAGCGACCACGATGTTGTAAAAACATTACAGATAAGAACCTACCTGTTATTTATGAACACAATAGAAGAGCCTGGATGACTTCAGAACTGTTCACCAAGTTTGTTCGTGATTGGGACAATAAACTTAAACAATCTGGTAAGAAAGTTTTGTTAATTGTAGATAACTGTCCCGCTCACCCACGAATTGAAACTTAAAAAGCTATTAAATTGTGTTTTTTACCACCAAATTGTACTTCGGTATTACAGCCGATGGACCAAGGTGTAATTAACTCGTTGAAGGCACATTACCGCAAATTGCAAATAACAGAAATTGTTAAAAATACAGAACTTAAGAGAGAATGTGGGATTACACTCTTGGATGCTATATTTATGATATCTGCTGCATGGGAAACGGTATCCGCCAAAACAATTAGAAGTTGCTTCTCACATGCGGGATTTATTATACCAAACACTGAAAATTGTAATTTAGTAGAAGAAGACAGATTTGATGAAGAAGACTACATTCCGTTAGCTCAACTAGTGAGTTGTACAACTGGCCAAACAATTACCAGTGATGAAGTACTAGAATTTGTTAACATCGATAAAGACTTAGAAACATGCAATAGTTTAAATGAATCAGATGTTGTGAAATATTTGTTTAGTGATGCAAGTGAAGAAATTGAAGAAAATGTAGACGAAGAAGAAGAAGAAAATGTAAAAGTCCCATCTTCTGCAGAAGCTCTCGACGCCGTTATCACTTTAAAAAGATTTTTTATATTTAGTAGTACAAGTGATAACAAATTGTCAGAGAGTATTGCCATTCTCGATAATAAAATTCAGCATTTACATTGTCAGACCAAATGTAATAAGCAGAGTCAAATTACAGATTTTTTCCAGCAAATTAGTGTAACTTTATATGTTTTAATTATTGTATTAATAAGATTATATTCATAAAATATACATGTATGTTCATATGTCTAAATTATTTTATATTTTAAAATTCGTTAAGTTCTTCCGTTTATTACAACCATCGGTTATTACGTCGAGGTTCGCTCGGTCCCCATCGTCGTCGTTATAACCAGATTCGGACCGTTACATTATTAAGTTATAGTATATACCGCTTGAATTTTTTATGTCACTCCTGCTGTTAATTTAATTTTTTTCTTGTGTAATATTAATAATTTCTTAAGTTCACTTTTCATTGCGTGTTGTTATCTATCAATTATATGTGTTTTCAAAGTCGAAATGGTGATCGCGTTGCAGTTTGTGTGTAAATAAAGCAGTTTGGTTATGTTTTGGAGTATTTGTGGGCTTGGATTCTTTTGTATAAATATTTCTTTGTTTGACCTATGTACTAACTATCGCAGTCGCGACATGGTATTTCCGGAAAGGTGTCTCTGATATATTCACAGATGCTGTGGAGAGCATGTGCTACACAAGTAATATGCAGCATATTAGAATATGTTTTCTCAGAGACAACTCTCCGGAAATTAATAGACTTGCATCCGCTTTTAAAAAAGTTTTCAGAAAAGCACCATTGAGAGTAGCTGGAAGTAGTAGGAAAAACTGCCATCTTTGTCACCGCCTCCCTCTCCAGTAATAACTAGATGGGGGACATGGTTGGAAGCTACTGGTTTTTATGCAGAGAATTTCGATACTTTACAAAATTTTGTTGGATGTTTAAATGACGATACCCGAAGTATTTTTCAGAGCAAGGAACTAACACAAATTCCACATTTAAAAAATCAGTTATTCTTGTTTCAGGAACACTTTGGAAATTTGCCAAAACTAATCACTTATTTTGAAAATCGTAATGTCAAATTAAATGATGGTTTAACGACATTAGATCTGGCTATTAATAATTTAAAAAAGTATTCCAAGTGACTTTGGATGTGGCCTTCGGCAAAAGTTAGACGCAGTGTTTAATAGCTATCCAGATTTAATAACATTGCGGCACTTGTGTATGGGGACAATGCCACAACATCTAACTGCAAAATACGCGGATATAAAAGAATATTTCCAGTATGCACCTATAACCAGTCGCGATGTAGAAAGGACGTTTTGTATTTACAAGGATGTATTTCATTCAAAGAGAACAAATTTTTACAGAAGAGAACCTTGAAAAAGTATTGCTAGTAAATATTAATACTCCTTACTCAACTTGAACTAGAAAATGAACAAATAAAAATGTATTTCGTATTTTATAGCCGTATATATACCCGTTTTATTATTATAAGTATAATTATACAGGGTGGGGCACGGCAATCGGATGTTTTTGAAATAACAATAAAATCGTCAGTTTTTGCTTTAAAAGAAATTTATTGGTAGGATTATTACATACGAAAGAATTTAGCATTTCATAATGTGCGGAAAATTACTTCAGGCATGTGATGTCCGTTTTCGTTTACGCAATGTTGTAGTCGTTCACGAAAATTGACTTCCACTCTTTCCAGCAGGTTTCTAGGAATTAGATTAACTTGTTGACGTATCGCTTCCTTCAGTTCTTGTAACGTACGAGGTCTACCCTCGTAAACACGAGACTTGAGGAACCCCCATAGAACGAAATCACATGTGGACAAGTCGGGAAACCGAGGAGGCCATAAAAACATCACCAAATCTCGAAATGAGATGATTAGGAAACAGAGTACGAAGAACGCATACACGCTCTGGTGGTGTGTGCCGTGGCTCCATCTTGCTGAAACCATAATTGTAGAGGATCCAAACCTCTTCTTTGCAATTCAGGGATAAAATAGGTGTTCACCATATTAATGTAACGCCCCGATGTTACAGTAACGGTAACATCGTTTTGTTCAAAAAAATAAGGACCGATAACGCCAAACCTCTCCACTGCGCACCAAACTGTAACATTAGGACTGTGCAGCGGTTTTTGATGCAGCTCTTGAGGATTTTCGGCAGCCCAATACCGACAATTTTGTCTATTGACAGCCTCATTAAGGTGGAAATGGGCGTCATCACTCATTACCACCAACATGTTCTCGTTCTGCTCATAAAGTGTAAGCATTTGTTGGGCAAAATTCACTCGTTGCTGGTAATCCCCTTCGTTCAATTCCTGCACAACCGCTATTTTATGTGGATGCAAATGTAATTCACCATGTAAAATCCTTCTTACAATACGATTACTGATTCGCAGTCCGGCCGAATGAGCCCGAGCAGAGCGGCGTGGGCTTCGCAGTATCGCTTGTCTAACCCTTTCAACGTTCTCTGGAGTGCGCACTGTATGTTGGGATCCGAGTGGTTTTATTTTGAGTATTGAGCCTCGTGTTCGAAGATTATGAACGCCACGTAGGATTGTGTTACGCGTGGGGACAGAGTCATTTCGATTAATATTGAATCTCCGACGAAATTCACGTTGAACCGTAGTCACTGATTCACCACTTCTAACGAAAGAATCATATGCAAATATGCGCTGTTCTAGCGTCCACGGCTCCATGACAGTAACTGACAGTAAAATGCTTTGAGTCAGGGAAGGTATCCCCACCTGTCAAATGCCCTTTCCTTTTCTAATGTTCGAATATTATGCATTCTAAAAACATCCGGTTCCTGTGCCCCACCCTGTATAAATAAAATTAAAAACTTTAAAAATACAAATGTTCAATAGTACGCTCGTGGGCGATGAGTTATCAACCTCTCGTGTCCGGTCTCTAATTATCACATAGCCTTTTCACCAGCACGAATTTAAAAGTTGCCTAGAGACCGAGACCACTATATGTTGATAAAATTTAATGGGACGCGTTCAAATCATTATTTTAACTCAAATTCAAAAATTAAAAACTTAAAATTTGAATGTGAATAATTCTTTGCCAATTTATTATACGTATAAATAGAGGTGAGAGCTACTTGATAACAGTAAAATTTTGTAATTTTGTTGACAAACTTGAAAATTTCATGGTCAATTATGAGACAGTACCTTTAGTTTGAACGGGCGATACCTTGTAACAGTGTCGTATTTATTTTGCATTTGCCATAAATCTGTTTGATAAAGCACTACATATTTTGTTTTATAAATTAATGGTGACAAATATCCTCTACAATAAATTTATTAAATCATTCGTCGACTACTCATTTCAAATAAAGTCAAAATCACCGTACTAAAACCTTTACCGCTGATTCGTTTTTGTAAGATTGCACAACACCATACGTGTCGACGATATGCATCAAGCTGTGGTGTCCGTTAGACGGTGCCGTCATCCTAATTGTGATAAATGTGCGTGTGTGCAGCAGTTCGTAGTGTTGCTCGACGCCGCGCTAGAACAGTGAGCTGGACGACGCCTAATCAAATTCACGAGGAGGCTCGTCAGGCGGCAGCAGTTGTGCGCGTTATTGTTTTGGTCGTAGACAGACGTGGCCATTAGTAGATTGGCTTTAACAATACCACCATCGCTTATGCAACTGCGAGGGTTACTTTTTTCTCGCTTTTCCATACAATATAATAGTCTCTATATTTTTCTGTAGTCCTATGCTTTCAGGAAAAGGAAGTGCCGTATTATCTTTATTGTTTTGAAAATGCTTTATGAAAGATATAAAATAATCAGTCATCATAATTTATCTCCTCATCTCTATCAATAAAAATATAATTAAAAATAAACAAAAATGATTATTTTACTTTAGTATCAATAAGTTGAGCATTACATAATTCTGGTTGTATTTAATTTAATGTATTTAATACTTATTTTTATATGATAATAATGAAAGATGCTCGAAATATTCATATTGTTCGTTTACAAAAGGTTATTTATTATCTCAATTTCTTCATTTATCTTTCCTAGATTGTGGAAGCGAGTTAGATTTATTCCTGTCTTCAAGAACAGCGACAAATTATTTAACAAACTATCGTCCCATTGCAATTCTTCCTAATTTTGGTAAAATATTTGAACAGTTTTTATACAATTTCACTCTTATAACATGCTCTCCTATAAAATAAATGTTTTCTACATATACGACGCTAATTATACGAATTTTTTACTGAAAACAAATTTGCCCTTATACAGGATTCGAACCTACGTCCTTTGCTTTGCCGGACCATGCTCCTAACCCTCGAGCTATTAAGGGACTGACGTTCGAATCGTAGGGAAATGCCAAACATTGCATTAATTAAGAACAGATATTACATTGTGGTCGTAGTTGCCAAATTTGTGCAAATCAATTGCATTTTCGCGGAGTTGATGCGATTGAAATAAATGTTTTCTACATATATGCCGCCAACTATTCGAATTTTTGACTGAAAAAAAAGCTTCGCCCTTATGCAGGATTCAAATCTACGTACTTTGGTTTGCCGAACCACGCTCTTAACCCTTGAGTTATTAAGGGACTGAAGTTCGAATCGTCGGGAGGCATTTCCCGACAATCCCCCAGATGTCACCAGATAATCTGGTGACATTTAAGACAAAAGAGACTACGCCGAAAATAGCGACTTTCTCTCATCCAGCTATGCCGGTACATAAGGGAAAATAAATATGTATACAGGCTGATTCATTTTCGGCCCTCACCATGGGGATCTCGCTTATTATTGGAGATAGATTATAGGTTTAAATTTGGCAAAGTTGTTAAATTTTGTGTTTGTTATAAATCCGTAAAGAAAATAGACCTGTGACAAATGACCTTCGTTATTTAAAAAAAAAAAACGCGAAAACCCCATTTTCTTCTTTTACCTGTAGCACCGACATTTGGCTTTGTAGAGAAAATATAAAAACACATCCTTGTGGCCATTTCTAAACCTCCATCCAATGGTGTACTCTAAATTTCTATACGACGTTTCGTTTCTTTCTGGCCATCATCAACTATCTAATTTCTTATAGGCGCCATATTGGATTTAGACATCTTCAGAAAGAGTTTTTTTTCTGATTTCAACCATGTACCACATGCTGACTAAAGTTTTTGACATTAGGTTTTATTTGAAAGAATAAATTATAAGATTAAATAAGGTAGCCATGGAATTTCAATCTGTCAAACATTTCATTTATTGTTCATTAATAATACAAAAATGTCATACACTAACGAAGAGAAACGAGATATGATAAGTATTTTTTATTCTTCGAACCGAAATTCAACAGTAGCGAGTACAAGATATCTACAATTATATCCAGAACGACAACAGCCTCATCGTACCATTTTTCTAGATCTCGACAGAAATTTGGTCGAGATGGATCGTTTACTAAGCCGCGTAATGGTCAAGACAACAGGAATTTAAATGAAAATCGACATGATTTTTACAAATGGTAAATTAAAAGCGTGTTTTCAAATTTCATGTTAATCTTGTATTTTTATAGATAAATAATAATCCATCAATTTCTACACGCGAAGTAGCGTCAGAATTAAATTTGTGCCAGTCCAGAGTTTGGTGAACTTTACATAAAAGTAGGTTTAAACCATACAGGATCCATGCCTGGAGATAATTTGAGAAGGCTAGAATATTGTAATTGGTTAATGGGAAGGATAGAAAATGACGAAAATTTCAGATGAAACAAAATTTACAAATTCTGGAATGTTCAACAGAAATACGGAGCACTATTGGGTAGTACAAAATCCCCGACAAAACAGGGCTAGAAGACCACAACATCGTTTTGGAATAAACGTTTGGATGGGTATTTTGGCAAATCGTCTCTTAGGACCAGTTATGTATGAAGAACATTTAAATGGAGAAAAATATTTAAACATTTTACGTACATACGTATCTGACTATCTTGACGACAATATCCCATTAAATCAATTACAATATTTATGGTGGCAACTAGATGGCGCACCAGCACACAATGCAGCTGTTGTTAGAAATTTCTTAAATCAAGAGTTTGCAAACCGTTGGATTGGAAATAGGGGAGTTGTTGAATGGACTGCGAGATCACCTGATTTAAGTCCGCTAGATTTTTTTTATGGGGATATGTTAAAAATAATATTTATAAAGTAGATGCGCCACAAAACATTGAAGAATTGCGAGACAGACTTCAGAATGCCTTCGATGCAGTTCCTAGAAGAACTATACAAAGGGCAGTACAAAATGCCAGAAGGCGTGCCCAATTGTGCATTACCGAAGATGGCCAGATAATTGAACATTTACTGTAATTGTTTATTGTTTACTTTTCTATGTATTTTTATTAATGTTTTTGTTAACCTAATGTCAAAAACTATAGTCAGCATGTCGTACATGGTTGAAATCAGAAAAAAAACTCTTTCTGAAGATGTCTAAATCCAATATGGCGCCTATAAGAAATTAGATAGTTGATGATGCCCAGAAAGAAACGAAACGTCGCACAAAAATTTAGAGTACACCACTGGATAGAGGTTTAGAAATGGCCAAAAGGATGTGTTTTTAATTTTTCTCTACAAGGACAAATGTCGGTGCTACAGGTAAAAGAAGAAAATGGGGTTTTCGCGTTTTTTTTTTTAAATAACGAAGGTCATTTGTCACAGGTCTATTTTCTTTACGGATTTATAACAAACACAAAATTTAACAACTTTGCCAAATTTAAACCTATACTTTATCTCCAATAATAAGAGAGATCCCCATGGTGAGGGCCGAAAATGAATCAGTCTGTATAAGTGTAAGCTGGACGAGAGAAAATCGCTATTTTCGGCATAGTCTTTTTTGTCCGTCAGATATCACCAGATTATCTGGTGCCACCTGATAGAACAAAATTTGCTATACCTATGAGGCGTTCAATCATACTCTACTACACTAGCCAAACTAACGAAGTCTATTGTTGTGACAGAAACATGTCTTTGGCAGAAGTAAATGTTGGAAAATACGAGGTGTATGTCCATGTGTACAGATACAGATGTGTGTAATGCATATATGCTTCATTTGCAACAAATGCGTAATGCATAACGTATTGATGTACTCAAATTTCTTTGGTCTATAAGTAATTATTTATTATTATTTAATAAAGCTTATATAGATACATCTACCTGTATATTACTCATTGGCAACAGTTAGCAGCGTGCATAGGTAATAAAATTATAAAAATTTTAAATCTACCGATTTTTTACGGAATCTACCGAAGTTTGTCGACAAATCTAACGATGTAACGTTAACGCTGGCTGGCAACACTGGTCTCAACTCAGTTTTTCTATTATTACAAAATCACACGAGACGTTCAGTTTGGCGTACTGTCAAAAACTACTAATTGACAGATCGCTCTGTACTGTCATATTTAACCCATGAAAGGATAATTCTACAGAATGGTAAAGAAGGTTCTTGCGAATTCGTGCTATCTCTGTTTTAGGCCACGTAGTTTCCGCAAAATCCTCGTATTTTCATTTAACATATTCGAAGTAGCAGGATGAGGATAGGATAGGATAGGAGATATCCTGTATATTTATGGGACATGAAACGTTGAATAAAACGTACAAAATTTGAGCTGATCTACGCATTTTACGTACGTGAAATAAATAAGTTCATTTAAAAACAAATATTATCATTTCATTCACAAAAAAAAAATAAATAAAATGTAAACTGAGAAAAATGAAACCAAAAGCATTCATGATATGTACACATAATCGTGAAAAGTACACATTAGAATGGCAATTGCACGCTTTTCCTGAATTTCGTTCACTCTTCAGTCGTCTGTCAGTACCTCAGTAGTATACAAGGTGCACATGTCGTCTCCCAGGCTCCCAACTTCTCGCTACGTACCGGTACAAAAGTGTAGAGGTGTACAAATCGAATCCAGCGTTGAGTTTGGTTACCCCGAGTGGGTGGGAAAAAAGATGAGGAGCACGCGGGGTGCACACCCTCTGTGCAAACACCGGTTCGAGGATTCACTGACGCGCATCAGATTTGGAAAGCCAGTGCAGTTCTTACCGGCTTTGAAACTCCATCTCCACTAAAATTATTCTCACGTCAGCGCAGTAGTAACAATATTGCGAAAAAGTCTGAGAGAAACAGCCGGTGTCGCTCTGTAGAAAACTATATTTGTTGGGATTGCTTCATGCACTTGTTTCATGATTCAGGGACTGAAGTATATGGGAGTAATGTTTTATTTTGTGATGAGAAATATTCGTTTATTTATTCAGACGGTTCATGCGTAAATTAATTTGTATTAAAATAGTTTGACGAGTGGTAGATAAACAGAAGATATTGAATTTAATTATTGGTATAATTAATCTATTTGAAAAGTAAAATTACTGAAAATTAGTTGGGAAGTTAACAAACAATTACATTTTGAAAGCGATGTTGCAATAAATTTAAATTAAACTCATGAGTAACTGCCAAAATATTTGAAATATCAAACGATATTGCCACTACTGCCATCATTATTAATCTATACATTTTCTTGCAGCATAGATCGTAAAATTCCGTTTTGGAATGGGCGTGGCACTGTAATTGTGTAGTTTTATAAAAAAAGACATCCCTTAATTGGAGGGAATTACTAAATGAAATACATATAATATACCAGACTTGATACCCTTGCTTCGCCCCTGGCCCATTTATAAACCTAAACAATTATTTATCTTAACGTCCCATTGTAACCTGCTATATATAGACTAGCGCTAGAAACTTACAAGTCTGAACCGGTTAAAGCGTGACTACAGTAGACGCCCGAGGTCGAGCGAGTCACATATCAGTATCAAAATGGATCGTGTCGAGTAACGAGCGGTGATTAAATACTTACGTTTAAAAGAGATAACTCTAACTAAAATTCATCAAAATTTGGTGGATACATCAGGGGTATTTGCAGTATTATATAACATAGTCAAAAGGTGGTGTAGTGAGTTTAAATGTAGTAGACAGTCGTGTACAGACGAACATGCAGGTGAAGCGGCCACAACCGTCACTACCCAAGAAACTGTTAAAAAGGTGCATGATCTCATGCTGCAAGATCGATGTGTGACTATTAGACAAATAGTTGAAAACACTGGTCTCTCATACCATGTGGTATATAATATAGTTACAGCCGAATTTAACATAAAAAAATTGTTCGCAAGATGGGTACCACGAATGTTAACAGATGCGCGCAAGAAAAATTGAAAAAACATTTGCAGTTGTCTTTTAGCGCGCTATAGACACGACAAAAAAAAATCTTGCAAGGTTAGTGACAATGGATGAGTCTTGGATCCATCATTATGATGTAGAGACCAAAATACAGTAATGAGTGGACACATCGAGGTCCGCCGCCGCCGAAAAAACTCAAGATGCAACTTTCAGCAGGGAAAAGTCATGCTTTCCGTATTTTGGGAGGCTCAAAGCGTAATTTTAGTAGGATTTCTGCGGAAGGGAGTCACAATTACAGGTACTTGTTATGCCAATTTAATTCCAAAATTACGTGACTTGATAAAAGAAAAAGGTCGGGGGAAGTTGTGCATCAGGATACGCACCCAGTGACAGGTCCGCCATTGCAACAGCTGCAATACCTTAAGCAGGCTTCGAATTAGTTGAGCATTCACCATATTTGCCAGATTTCTTTTTTCCAAGAAGCATTAGAAATGCTAGAATAACGATGGGGAAAATGTGTTAACCTTAATGCAGACTATGTTGAAAAATGAAAGTAAGGTATTTGCCAATTTATTTATTGTGAGTGGGTTAGGGGTGGAGCAAAGGATTATCCACCATCATACAGATTTTTTTTTTATTTGTGAATATTTCTATTGATTCTAAAGAAAGAAATATTGGCAAATTTTCAAACGGTGACCGAATATGAGTTTGTGAAATGTGCTACCATTCCCAACGAAATTCTGACCTGAACGCGTCAAAGTTTGGTATTTTTTAGTGCCTTTAAAATAGTCCAGATAGAGAAGTCAAACGAATTTGCCAATCATTATGTCGAAGAAATGAAGATAAGAATGTTGTTTTTCATGTATTCTTGGTTGTATTGTTAAAACGCCCATGGCATGCGGCCGAAATATTTGTGTGGCCAAGGCTTGAATGGCTCCTCTAGGACAATTCCACGATAAGTTGCCACTTTTATTTACGCTACCGTAAAAAAAAACCATTGGTGGTTACAGCGGCCAAAGCTAGTCGTTCGAAAGTGTAAATTTTCGTATAACTTCTTTGGTAAGTGAATTCGTTCATTTTGTTTGTTGACATGCTGCTTGATTGGAAATGGTGTCTCGTCAGAGAAGACGATATTTGGCAACTGCACACTTCTCACTTGCAGCTCCTTTGTTCTTCCCATTAAACTTTTTTTCTGTCGGTTAAACCGACTGATTTTTTCAAAATATTCTTTTTCCACGGTCGGGAGTAGAAATCAGTTTCTATGACATCAAAATTAAAACAGAAGTAGTCGATTATTCCCAAGGGAGTATAATGCTCCCAAGGGAGTTTACATTATGGAGAACCTTTGTGATTCATGCAAAAAAAAAGATAACATTGAAATTATTTATTGACATTTAAATTAAATGTTACATACCATCAATTTTATGAGATGTCAGGAAGTAACAATCTACCATAAACGCTTTATGCATATCATTAAAGGCCATTACTTTTTCTTTTGATGAAACTTTAAAATATATATTTGACACTGACAGATGTTTGAAATAATATCTTAATGACTAAAACTACGACATAATTTTTGGAGTTATAATGACAAAATATGTGTTTTTAAGTTAATGAGACCGTGGAAAAAATAGTATATACCATTCGGGAGAGATGCTATTTTGTCCTCGGTGCATTGTAGCCCTCGGGCTTCAAATTGCACCTCTGCCAAAATAACGCATTTCTCTCCCTTATAGTATAATATACTATTATGGGCTAAGCCTTGTTTTGAAATTGCAAAGCATAGCTCAATAATGCTCTTGTTCATTACCATGACTTCTTGTGGAGAAGATTACTTTAAACTTTTGTAGTTTAAAAATACTTAAAGTATATTTTTCAACTGAATGTCCTTAAGTTTGTAAAATCTGTAACAAAATATCATGACCTGCTACAGAGGCTCAACGGAAACCGAGCAGTCCTTATATTAAATATACAGGGTTACCGATGAATACAGCCCAAGCTATGCGAATTTGAAGTATACGTATAAATGTCTAACTAAAAATAAAAAAAAAATTATTTATAATTCATCAAAAATTTCCAAATTTTTAGGGCCTAAATGTAGTTTAAGTCGGTCCATATCATTGTTTATTCTATATTTACCGAAATATAGCTGTAATTCAAGTTCATTCCTTTGCGAAAAAAATGGATCAAAACCCGGATAATACTTTTAACAATAAAGTCCTATTCATAGATAGTGAGTGTTGTTTTCTACCAAATTAAACTCGGCGGCACATATGACGATGTTTTTTTTTGTGGATATCAATAATAGGTTTTACGTCGAATTTGTCGACAAACCTATGCCGCATTAATTAAAATGTGTTTAAAACTAAATAGTTTGAACGCTAGACTCTTTTTTAAGTAAAATTATTATGTTTATAATAAAACAAAAAGCAATAGTGTCACGTGTCCAATGGAATAGATAGCTGGTTTTTAATTATTTCTTTGAAATCATTTACATATTTCTTTTGTCTTTAAATTTATGGTGGCACTAACGAATACCATACCGATAAAACAATATAATTCATCGGTAAAGAGAATTACTGATGAATAAGAGGTGGAATCCCGTATTGCCGCCCGTATATTTACCTGCGACAGGGTCGGACTCGAATAATGAAAAATTATTTTCTCGGTACTACGTGTACGTTATATCTTTCACCTCTTTTGTTCTTGCCCCTATACACAACTAATATTGAATAAAGGAACAATTGCGTTTAATATATAGATACTAGGTTACTACTATCAAAATATAACTTACACTTGTTACATTTACGTGGAAAAAGCAAAAGAAACCGATGATAACAGTGTTTGCGGTTATTTCCGCAAAAGTCCTGAAATTCAATACTGACAGGGGGCCATGCGTAACCCAATAACAATAAAAGAAGACTGAAATACGGATGTGAAGCGGCAGAGATGCTGAGGGCAACTGCAATCGGAGACGTTACTTGTTTACACAGATTGTTCGAGAGCGGGTTCGTCCCAAACACTCCTACACGTCATGTCGCGTTATTCTGCTACCGACGCCGTTAGACCTTCGACGAATATTCGTGTTATATTTGGTGTTCTTTTCGGAATTATTCTACAACCTACACCTTAAAACGATAATGGTGGACTATTTGAAGAAAAGGACTACGTTAAACAGAATTGATGTGCAGGATCATATTTTAATTAGGATTTCAACCTTTATTTCAGAAAATTATACAAGAGATACCACAATTTGAATTCCGTGAGAAATTAAATTATACAATTTCCTTCCTCTCGAATCATAGCAATTAAATCTAAATTTACTAAAAATCTCTGTTCTGGTATCGCTTTGTAAATTTGAAAAATAAAAACTAAAAATAAATAAATTTTTGGAGATCGTTATTTCTAGAGATAACTAGTTCATGAAAATGTCTCAGTGAACAAAAATTGAATTTTCATCTTCCCGGACAAGGCGGCTTTAAATTTTAATGCAATTTTCCATTATGCCTTTTTAAAATCATCTATGCCTTGGTAACTTGTGTCAAAATTTATAAAACATTATCTGTCAGTTTGTGTTATCATGCACTGATTTTATATCACAACTAGCTAAACCCGGCCACACTTCACTGTGGCTCAATCTGATATGAAATGAATTGGAAAGTAAATAGAGTATTGTACCGAACATAGGTTCAAGGAGAAAACACATTATTCAATTCAATATCCAGTCTTGCCTTGCTGTGGCTATGTGGAATGAAAGGAAAGAAAGAAAAATTATGTTTAAAAAAATAATTATATTTTATTGTAAAGCTTGTGGATTGACTACATTTTATGTTCGTCCGTTTTCTGAAAAAACACAAAGATCAAACGGTTTACTGACTCTGGAGAATGCGACGTATAATTGCCCATGAGAGAAGCAATCGTTTTCTAAATTCAAACCGCACACTTGCAAAGATTGCCCTTGCGCTTTATTGATAGTCATAGCAAAATTGGAATTTATATTGAAGTCGTTTGAAATCGAACAAATGGAATTAACCTGTCAGTTGTTTGCTGGAAAAAATATAAAATTAATAGAACATCCGCCATACTCACCTGACTTAGTAAATGTGTGGCTTTTGGCTATTTTTTGGTGTTAAACGCAATTTGCGGGATAGAAGGTTTTCGTCTGTACAAGAGATTGATACCGCAGTTCACGCTTATTTTGAATGTATTCCGAAAGAAGATTGCTTGGGAGGTTTTAAACACAAAGAAAGAATGGTCAGGTGTATCATTGCTGAAAGTGAATTACTTTCGAGCATATTTAAAATAAAATCCTAAAAAATATTAACCGCGTTTTTTATTCTCAATAATTTCTCTCGTATTATGCGTTTTATTCAAAAATCAAATCCTATTGTTCCAAATGAGACCCCTTAATCAATGTTTATCTTTAAAAAAATACGCGATTTTGTAGGTGCTGTTCATAGGAAATTTCAGTGCCAATCCCATATCAATGAAATTGCTGGCTTTCGCTATGGATTATTGATTTAAGGGTGTAATGAAGGCTCTATTTTTAGAGCACGAAGGTTATTTTGGAGCCGTAGTTGAAAAGTTGAAAATTTTTATTTTTCTCGTTAGAAGAATTTTTGGGCATCATTCCAAGTAAAACAATAAATATTTAGTTAATTGTGTGGGATAAAAGCCGCACAATTTTTAAATTAAGGAAAGAAAGGAAAACCGAAATACAAAATTAAAGCATTTTTATTTTGCATAATTTAGAATATAGAAGTCATATAACGGCTGTTCATTTGAAAAGTCAATCTAGTAGCATGTGATTTACTGAGAACATTTTGAAGTATGTCGTAAATTAAAATTTACTACTTAACCTACGAAGTCGTATATTTTGACAGTTTCATACATACAAATAAATAACAAATGTGATTGACATTATCAAATGTCATTTGGATTTACGTTTACGGAACAACAAACACATACTAATATATATGCGTCTTATTCTATCAAAATTTCAAAGTAACCTGGATAGACTTTTCAAATGACCACACGTTATAGAAATCATATAGAAGTCATATGAAATGTATAGGCCTTTAATAATATGATTTTCACTTTTATATACGAATTCCACGATTTCTTTTACAATGAAACCTTAAAAGCAACAATATTCCAACATATAATGTAAACATTATGTTTATTATTTAATATTTTATTCTTGTAGATGGTGTTTAATATTTAGTTTTAGTTTCTGTGATATTGGTATTTTACAGTAAGTACAAAAGTTTTTTTTATTTAAACTATATGTAACACTAACACCAAATTATAATAAAAATTATGTTGGCATATAGTTAATATGTGTTGTATATATAAACATATAAACAAACAAACAAACAGCTTGGTAGACCAGAAGAAATTAAAAACGAAGTTAAACTGAAGTATGGGCAAGATATTTGAAAAGTATAAGAATTAATCCAAAAAGCTAAGAAGAAAAGCTAAGGAGAAAAGATGGAGAGAAACAGACACGAAAACCAAAGAATATTTTATAGAGTACTTAAAAAGGTATATATATATATATATATATATATATATATATATATATATATATATATATATATATATATATAACTAGCTCTGCGAACCTAGTAGGTCCATGGCTTGATTAATCGTTCTTTTCCATAGCTTTCTATCTCTAGCTTTTACCTTCCATCTGACAATTTTCAATATTTCTATGTCCTTCTCTACTTCCTCCTTCCACCTTGCTCTCGGTCGACCTCTCCTTCTCTTTCCTCCAATACTTCTTGTCAATAATGCCTTAGGTATTCTTGCTTCAGACATCCTCTCCATGTGTCCTAACCATCGCAATCTTTGTGCTCTTATGACTCCTATTATATTTATTTCCTTGTAAAGTTCTCTCACTTCATCATTTGTTCTCCTTATCCATATGTCTCCTATTTTCTTTCCGCCAAATATCCTCCTATGCACCTTCCTTCCTTCCGAGTACTTAAAAAGGTAAGGAAAGACAATGAATCACCTATATCAAGGGGACTTGACGATGAAGATAAGAACCTTGTGTATGAGAATACCAGAAAAATGGAAATTTGTAAAGATCATTTCGGAAAAGCTCTGGGGGAAATGGATATACACGTAGAACTG
This sequence comes from Melolontha melolontha, assembly GCA_935421215.2. NCBI lineage: Eukaryota > Metazoa > Arthropoda > Insecta > Coleoptera > Scarabaeidae > Melolontha > Melolontha melolontha. The sequence goes on from OW285236.1 coordinate 51,259,224, forward strand.
GACCCACAAGACGACGTAACGGAGGCGGAAGTCACCTTAGCACTTAGTAAAATTAAGTTAGGGAAAGCTGCGGGATATGAGAACTTAGCCCCGGAGACAATTAAATTTTTGCCGGATAAAGGAAGGGAGACCCAACGAAAATAGTGAATATGGCCTTCAAAACAAAAGAAATACCCTATGATTGGACAGTAGCCATACTGCTACCAGTTTATAAGAAAGGTGACCCTAGAAGCTGCGAAAACTATAGAGAAATCTCGTTATTATGTGTCGCAAGTAAAGTCTATGAAAGAGTACTTGAAAATAGATTGAGAAGGTACGTCGAAGCGGAAATAGAAGACGAGCAGGGAGGATTTCGTCCATGCAGAGGTACGCAAGGCATACGGGAGAAAGACGTATTTGGAGTTCATCGATTTAGAAAGTGCTTTTGATAAGATAAGTAGGAATGCTATATGGAAAGCAATGGAGAGCAGAAATATAGCAACTAATATCATAGGCGGAGTTAAAAGTTTGTACAGACAGACTCTAAATATCATTAGACAAAATAACAACTCAGGGATCTTTGAAAGCAAGAGAGGTGTGTGACAGGGTAACATCCTGAGCCCCCTTCTTTTTATTTTGGCAATGGATGATATTATGAAGGAATGCCACCCACTTATGAGACCGTGGGAAGTGGGATACTATCATTTACAGAAAATGTAATTAAAACCCTTACATATGCCGGTGACCTAGTAAGTTTCGCACCATCAGAAACCACCCTAAATTATATCAACTTATGGGACGATGCTTTGCACAAGAGAGGTTTAAATATAAACGTAAACAAAACCAAAGCGATTGTAATCTCCCAACATCAAGAACAGTTAAATATAGTAACACAAAATAAAAGAGTGGAACAAGTAGATAGCTTCAGTTATCTGGGTGCGGTAATACAGGCAAATGGACAAATGAATAAGAAAATCGCCAAAAGAATAAGAAATGCGGAGAAGATTTATTTTGCGTTGGGGAAAGTAATGATTCATAAAAAAGAAATATCCAGAAATACCAAGCTACAGGTTTATAAAACTATATATGCACCAACTTTAACATATAGTTGCGAATCTTGGACCATAACTGACAGAACGAAGACCCGACTACAAGCAATTGAAATGAAGTATCTACGTAGAATAGAAGGTGTGACAAGGTTGGATAGAATACGAAACGTCGACATAAAACGAAGAAGTCGTGTAACTTCGTTAAACGTAACGATTGAGCAGTCGCAATTGAGATGGTTCGGGCATCTGATAAGAATGGAACGGAGAAAGGAGAGCAAGAGGCAGACTCAAAAAGACATGGAAAAATCATATAAAGAGAAAATTTAAGGAAGAGAAACCTAGAATGGACACAGGCGATACGGATAGCTGGCGACAGAAAGAGATGATGGAAAATGACATATATGGAAGACGTAAATTAGAGCCCCAATTTAGAGAAAAATATTGGAGTCGATATAGTAGGTTTATAAGTACATCTGTATTATCTACAATGTATATTAGTATTGTATAGAGTATGCTGTAGAGTGCATAATGTATAAAAATTTAATCATCCAACACTGGTATAACCGGTATATGGAATTAAAGATTATGTATGTATTTCATTGTATTTCGTAAATGTGCTTTTTCTATCATTGATTAACTAATATTGCATGTTATCATTATATATGTTAAATTTGGTTTGACAAACGTGAAGTTGTAATTTATTCTGTTTTAGATAAACTTATGTAGGTATTAATGCACATTCTTATTATTTATAAATCATGTTTCTGTTAATAAGTTCTAATGGACATAACGAATCGGAATGAGGGTTATTCGTGGAAGTAGTACGTCTTCACTTTTATGAGGTCCAATCAGAATTGTTGCTTCAATTAGTGTTCATCAATTTTTTAACCACTAATCGTGTGGCATTGCATAAATTTGGCTGATTGATGTTTCGAAGTAATATAAACGGTACTCCAATTTTGAAATTCAGAATGTGTGACGGTAATCCGGGAATATCGAGAGAATTCCGTTGGAAAATTCATTACTTCACTTTGGTTCATCATGGGATCAATAGATTTGTATGTCACTGTTTCACCTGCGATTCTGTTTAGAATGATTTTGTTCATATCGTGTACGTCGACAATCAATAATAATTTTGTTTACTTGTTTAATTGCTTTTCAAATATCAATATCATTAATATTTTCGCCTTTCAAATTTGACAATTGTCGCTTATATTTTTTTTTTAAATAACATCTTCCTGATATTTACATCTAACCTATACACATTTAAAGTTTTCATGCACAATTCATTCAAGATTAAATCAAAATTATTTTCCTTTTTAACAATATGTTAATACAATATGCGCAAATAGAGTATATGATTAGCAAACGTCAACTTGTAATAAAAAAGTGCTATTAAATCAAGTATTTGAGAAATTTTTACGCTTCTTATGTCGAAGCGCACCGTAGATTTTTGCCGCGCTGTTTAAAAAAAATATATTTTATTATAAAAACACTCGCAACTGTTGATATTTTCTGATTTCATACCTGATGGAAGCTCTCAAACCAGAAACCAGCCCTAGTTTTATTTCATCCGACTATATTTTTTCAGAAATCGCTGTTATAGAAATTAACAGTAGTAATAATACAAGACTACAAATAAAATTCGTGATTTTCTTTAATTTTCCACCTGGATGTACAAGCTGTGGGATGGTAGGGGACATCAAAGGAAACATTTTTTGTTTAATAAACATATATTCGATAATGAGCCGTTTTAGAATAAAAAAGGAAAAATTGTTATGGTTTTATTTTACAAACAATGTTTAGGAGGACATTAATAAATCACTTTTTGTTCAAGTTAGACTTTTTTTAATTGACAAATAAATGACGGTTTACAATAATTGTTGAAAATGTTGACCAGTTGCTGCAATACAAAGATTGCATCGTTGGTTCATTGACTCGCGGACCCTATGGAATATTCCGGGAATAGTTTCTAAATTTGTACAACTCACCATTATTCTTGCTAAGAGATCTTCCTCATTACGAATAGGCGTTTCGTAAAGTATAGATTTCAGATAATCCCAACGGAAAAAATTCAGGAGATTAAAATAGGGAGAACGCACGGGCCCGGCCATGGGACCTCCTTTTCCAATCCATCGGCGGGGAAAAATTGCTGGTCCAGATACTGACGCACGTTTAGACCAAAATGTGGAGGTGCCCCATTATGTTGAAATCACATGTTATTTCGAATGTATAGAGGAATATTTTCCAATAATAGAGGCAAAACATTTTGCAGAAAATTCAGATAAATGTCTGTGTTCAAACGAACAGGCATCAAGTGAATTATTAGATTCTTAGATTTTCTCCAACAATACCAGCCCCAATGTTAACACTAAATTGTTGCTGGTGTCTTTTAGAGAACACGGTGAGGATTTTCATCATGCCAAATGTGACTGTTTCTACAATTTAAAAAACTATCGCGCGGGATGATTTATTGGACAATCTGCTAACTGCTAATCTGCTTCCTGTTCAGCCACCGCCAGCCAGTAGTCGAACGTACTAAAATGATATTCAAAAAAACCATGGCTACTGTATTCTGGAATAAAGATGGGATCGTGCATATTGACTATCTCAAATCGAGTAAATCCATCAACAAAACATACTACATTAACCTTCTTGATGTGGCCAATGCCAAGACAATTGTCCCGTCCATAAAGCAAATTTTATACTTGAAAAGATCACTCAGCTGGGTTGGACGCTACTGAAATACCCACCCTATTCGTCCGATTTCGCACCCTCTGATTATTACTTGTTTCGAAATTTGGAGAATAATATGTTAAAAAGCAAATCTATAACGCTGACGACGTAGAAACACAAGTTAGTGCCTATTTTGCCTCAAAAAATTCAGCCTATTCAATGTAATTTTAAACAAGGGAAACTATTACTAATTTTTATATTAAAAAAAAATCGAGAAAATGAAATCGTTGATCCCTGCACACGGACTTGTCATTCAACCTGTACTTTCCGAATAACCCGGTAGTACTGCCGTTATATTTAAACAAAACTACAAAATACTTTCAACTTAAACACTTTTATTCACTTGTGAAGAGTTTTTTTATGGAATTTAATCCTCAGAAACCTATTTACATATTGCCTCAATCTAAAATCCATAAAAATGTACGACGCGACGTCTCCAACAATTTCTTTTCTTCTCTCCCGTCGATTCTAGGCTCAAATTTCTCGCTCCCATCCCACTAACTGCTTCGCGTCTAACTTCCCGTCTCATTCCCCTCACAAAAGCCCGTTTTAAAATATTCCTCCCCCGAATATTATCAGCTCTCCGACATATTATTGTTTGTTGCACAGGAAGGGGCAATCTGGACCACCGCCACCGCATGTCGCTAATACCTTTAATGTATTTGAGTCATTTGCATCTCGATTTTGGAATAAGAGAGCGGGAACAACCCCATCGAAATATAGGCACTCTTTATTATAAATGCACTTGCTTTACATACTCAATCGGTGTACTACGGATACTACGTAGCTACTAGTTCTTTTATTCTATTGTTCGGTTCACCGAAATTTTCTTTTTCCCCATTTATAGGATGAAGGTGGTCTCTTTATATGCACGGTTAAAATAAGCGTAAAGAGCACACCATATGTGAGATTTCCTTTGGTGTGTGATTAATTCGACAGGAATTGATGGACGTACAAATATCCTTTGATCCTATTTTATTTCACTACTTGGAAATATGAGAAATTAAACAAGGTAACAGAACTAGTATTTTGTTAAGTTAATTAATTATTTTTACATGCAGTATGTTATATTTTGTTTTATACATGCACTTTGAAAGGCAAACACTATTTTAATGATTCATTGTAATGAGGTAAACCGTGCAATGTAAGAAGATAATACATAACAAATTAAATTCATTTTTATTTTGAACGAAACAAAATATAATAAATATAAAATATAAATATAAAAAATATAAAAAATTAACTATATTCTATTAGACATAAAACAATAAGAGATATTTATTTTCAATTATTTTACATTCAGTTAGTCTAATGCGGATGTATTGCACGTCTGTAAACACGTTTTTATGTAAGCAGTTAATTGACTTCGTTCTTCTAAATAGATCGACTGTTAAAAAGAGCGGTTTATTAAATCTAATAATATTGAAATATGTTTAACAAAATAATACTGATAGTTGACTGAACGGGCTGATAGTTGAAACTCCATTTTAAAGTAATAAAATAAAGTAGTTAAAATAATAGAATTTAACAATTCTATATATATATATATATATATATATATATATATATATATATATATATATATATATACATATTTCTTTTACAGAAGGGAATGGGTACATTCTAAGTGGTGGTGTGAAGTAGAGGGGAGTTATTGAATTCTGTTTGTTCATTTAGAGTTAAACCTAATTTCCTATATCTATTTATTTCTATATTTTCTAACAGATTAAGTTTTTACCATTGTCTTGAACATGCAGAATTTCGAATTCTCTAATAAATTTATGATTTAAATTTAAACAATGGTTTGCAAAAGTTGAGTCCGTCATTTTGTCTTTGTAGCTTCTTTCATGCTCCTTGATTCTCTGTTCGAAGGTACGTCCTGTCTGAGCAATATAGACTTTATTGCACATATAACCCTTGAGTTAGCCTTCTTTTTTGTTTTGTCTTTATCATTTCTAATATACACTCACTTTCATATGAAATACACCACCCAATAAGAATTGGACTACAATTTTGAAACTTCGGTAAAATAATGCTTTATTATGAACTAAGAAACGATGAAAGTTTAGTTGAAAAAAGCAAAGCAAAAATTAACATTTTTCAAGAAGAAGCTAGTAGTGGGTTGCATCCCCACGCGTAGCTATGCATGCATTAACTCTTCTTCCCATGCTATGTATTAATTGGTCGATGTCTTCCTGGGGTATCTCGTTCTATGTAACCTCTAGATGGTGTCGAAGTTCATCCAGATTCTCAGGAGGCCTGGGTAGTTGTCTTAGTCGCCGACCCATCATATCCCAGACATGTTCAATCGGCAACAAGTCCGGTGACCGTGCAGGCCAGGGCAAAATCTGCAATCCAACCTGCTCCAGGAATGTTCTTGTAACTACAGCAGTATGGGGTGTTGCATTATCCTGTTGGAAAGTGGCATTCTGCAACGTCTGCATGAAAGGTACTAACACCGGTTCCAGAACGTTGTCGATGTAACGACGTGCGTTTAATGTGCCTGGAATGAACAAAAGGGGTGACCTTCGTCCAGCACATATCGCCCCCCAAACCATAACCCCAGGTGTTAAGTCTGTGTGTCGTCTTTGAACGAACTCCAAATTCCGTCTTTCTCCTCGATATCGCCGCACCCTTCTACGACCATCATTCACCCATAAACAAAACCTTGATTCATCACTAAAGACGATGATGAACCCACTCTTGCCGTTCTTGACACCATGCAAGTCTGGCTGCTTTATGGGGAGGTGTTAATGGAAGCCGAAAGTAAGGACGGTATGAATGAAGCCCAAAGGAAGAAATTCTTTTGTAAACAGTTGCCATCGACAAGTATCGGTTCAAAGCTCTCATCCAATCCACAGCAATCGACTTTGTTGTTTGAAATCGATCCCTGGTAGCCATCCGCCTAAGAAGTCGGTCTTCACGTGCGTTGCTTCTTGGGGGGGGGGGGGGGGTCCAGCAGGACGGCGCCTCTGAATACCTTCTTCGGACCATAAAGACCATATCCGAGCAACTGTAGTGTGGTCCCGATTCAGCTTTCTCCCAATCTCTCGGAATGAGAGACCCGCCTCTTTCATACAGATAATTCGGCCCCTAACAAAATCATTAATATGGGCAAAATTTCGACGACGTCGCACTGGGGGCATTTCAAAGCGTCTACTTGACAGTTTGACATTAAAATAAACTGGCATTTTGTTGGCAGAAATTCATTAATTGGTAGGAAGAAAATATTGAAAGTTGGAGATAACAATGATACAGGAAACATAATAGTTGAGTTTTTTCGGCGGAAACTTTAATCGTTTCTTAGTTGATAATAAAGCATTATTTTGCCGAAGTTTCAAAATTGTAGTCCAATTCTTATTGGGTGGTGGATTTCATATGAAAGTGAGTATATTTCTGAACTGAATTATTTGTTTTAAAATATATAAATTCATTATTTGCTTTTTTAATTAGTTTATCTATTTTAACACATTAACACTATTCACCCTAATATAAAATTTACAACTGAAATAGAAAAAGATAAGTCGATTAATTTTCTAGATTGAACAATTTCGAACGTAACAGGGAAACACTAATTTGCAATATACCACAAACTAACACACACAGACACAACAATAAACAAGAGCCTCATTTCACCCCGTTTCACACAAATTATCGGCATACGTATCCATGATACACAAACTAATAAATGTACCTTTAAATAAGAACTTTGATATAGAACTCAATAGAATATATACCATAGTTGTCAATAATGGATACTCAGCAAATTTAGTTAATAAAATTCTGCAACGTAAACTAAGAATTCAGTAAAAAATAGATTGCATGTCGATGCGATAATTCACATCAAGCTTTGATACAAAATAATACAAATCTGTATAAAAACAAATTTGTATCTGTATATGCATGGACACAGTACGTATTTACCAGCTTTTGCTTCAACTACACGTCTGGTAGTTGAAGCAAAAGCTGGTAAATACGTACTGTGTGTCCATGCATATACAGATACAAATTTGTTTTTATACAGATTTGTATTATTTTGTAAGAATTCAGTCTTTAATTTACCCTAGAATATCGAACAAGACGGAAAAGAAATATAATTCAATCACATACATGGGACCAACATGTGTAAAAATAGGTAAACTAATTAAAAAAGCAAATAACGAATTTACATTCTTTAAAACAAATATGTAATTCAGTCCAGAAATAGATTAGAAATGATAAAGATAAAACAGAAAAGAAGACGAACTCAGGGGTTTATATGTTGACGTGCGAGTGTAATAAGACATTTGACAGATAAGTAAATTAAGTTAAGACATACCTTTTTCAAATATACGTAATCCACAGCCATCAATTATAAAAAAGTGTTTTGAATCGTATAATACAACGTGTTTCGGAAAGAACTTCATTTCAGTAGGCACTGAGTAACTAGTACTTGCAAATTATTATAAGCCACTTGTCTTATTCATAACTAACCATGTTGACGTGCTAGTGCAATGAGGTATATATTGGTCAGACAGGACGTACTTTTGAAAAGAGAACGAAAGAGCACGAAGGAAGCTACAAAGATAAAAAGACGAACTCAACTTTCGTAAACCATAAATTTAATAGAGAATTCAAGATTCCGCATGTAAAAGACAAAGGTAAAAAACTTAATCTGAAAATATAGAAATAAATAGATATGGGAAATTAGGTTTAACTCTAAAAGAACAAACAGAATTCCCCTCTATAGTTCCCCTCAATAACTCCCCTCTACTACTTATATAAAATATATAACACACTGTAAAAGAAATATATGTAAAATTGTTCAGTTTATCATCACCTGATGAATCCAAAGTTTAGCGAAACAGTATTGTAGTGAATAATAAAAAAGTTTGAAACTAACTGTTTTTCTAGGTGACTGCTTTTCTTGGCGAACCTATCCTGGGATCGTCGCTGATACCGTTGCGTCAACGCTTGAATTCACCGTGAAATTGTTAATTGATGTGGTGCTTCTTCATCTTCAAAAACAGAAACCAACTCAGCAAGACATTGTTGTTGAGTTAATCCTCTCCGAAACTTGTAAAAAATTGCGAAAAAATTTTCTCGACTTAATTCCATTTTTCAGTCAACTAATAACTTTTAAAAATTCACTAAATCTAAATCACTTGTCGTATTTTGATGAAACTTTAGATTTCGGTTAACGGAAGAATGAGATTAATTTTGACATGATGTTTTATTACTAGCGCCCTCTATGAGGCTATATTTTATTACTCTAAAATAATACTGCTATTTGTGATAAACAAATAAATAATTTCTAATAATAAAATAAACAGTAATTAACAAATATTCTAGAATAAAAGGAAATTCTGGTTATAAAATACATTAGAGTGTGACATTTACCGTAAAGAATTCCATACAGACATAATTATACATAATTCGTCAACATACAGCACTAATTAGCAGTGTTCCGTCATAAAACATTATTATATTGTATATAATGTGAGTCAAAAAAGTTTTTCAGAGTATGCCATTAATAAAATCACTTGTGTTTTAATTTGATTCGACTTAGAGCTACCTGTCACTTTGTTTAATTTAATGATAGTTCAAACTAAATAATCTATTAAAAAAAAATGTTTCAATTTAATTATAATATCAGCAGATGTAATATTTCTCATAATAAATTAAATAAACATTTTTAAAGTTAAATATGATTTATTATTATGTTGACCAAAAAAATATGTACCCAACCATCCAACGATTCTGAAATTGTTTAAATAGTTTTGTGCTACGCAGGTACGAAGGATATCTTCTTAGTGTTGCATATAGTCATACAATCCAACAGTGGATCAACTCAAACCCCTTTATTGCTTTTCAAAATATTTTTAACAAAAATTTATACACTTCTGTATTCGTTCAAACTAAGTGTCAAAGCAGTTATTCCAGTTTTCAGTTGGGACAGTCAAAATTGCCGTTTTGAAGGCATCTACTGCTTCCTCCGGCGACTAAAATCGTCGTCCACGCATTCCATTCATGATCTTTGGGAACGTAAAATCGCTTGGACTTAGGTTGGGATTATACGGAGGATGATCTAAGAATTCGAAATGTTGCTACTCCAAAAACTCATTTTTTTTCATTCGAGCTGTGAGCAAATTTGCATTTTTATGCTGCAGGATGATTCGCCGTTGTGAGTTGGTTTCTCTCTTATTTCTGGCAAACAAATGGTTATGGATCAATCTGTATTAACCATTCCTTCATCTGGTAAAGGAATTGCAGTTATCCTTGATTTTGAGACAAACGTTGCAACCATCTTTTTCGACATACTTCGCGAATGTATAACTTTTGCCGGATTCTCTACACCTTGAAACACCCAAACAGTGGATTGACATTTATTTTCGGATTCATAGCAATAAATCCATGATTCGCCGCCACTTGCAATGCTATAGACGTTGTTTGAGTTTCCATTATTGAACCAGCTCTTGTTCTTCGGTTAAAAGATGCGGAATCCAATGGGGAAACTATCTTTCTCACACTCAGTTCATCATGTAAGATCGGTTGGATAGAGGTCTTTGAAATGCCCATGGAATGTCCCAATTCCACGATATGTCACACGTTTATCTTTCTTAATCGGGCGGCGCACAGAATCGATGTTTTTCTAGGTGACTGCTGTTCTTGGCGAACCTATCCTGGGATCGTCGCTGATACCGTTGCGTCCACGCTTGAATTTACCGTGAAATTGTTAATTGATGTGGTGCTTCTTCATCTTCAAAAACAGAAACCAACTCAGCAAGACATTGTTGTTGAGTTAATCCTCTCCGAAACTTGTAAAAAATCGCGAAAAAATTTTCTCCACTTAATTTCATTTTTCAGTCAACTAATAACTTTTAAAAATTCACTAAATCTAAATCACTTGTCGTATTTTGATGAAACTTTAGATTTCGGTTAACGAAAGAATGGGATTAATTTTGACATATGACGTTTTATTACTGGCGCTCTCTATGAGCCTATATGCAACACCAAAAAGGCATTTCTCGTATTATGACTTGGTAGCCATCTTGTTGGCACCAGGTGTCTTTGATATTAAATATTCTTGAATCGCAGGAATAATTTGATTATGTAAAGTACCTCAACCCGGTTAAATTCCCTTTTATTATAAATGGATCTAAAATATTACTATCTAGAATACATTAACCTTCTGACAATACTGCGTTCGCGTAGGAATGGTTTTTCTCAAATTTATCTGAGACTATCCAGCAATAGCCGTACTATACCTACCGTGTAAGCGAAAAGACAATTCGTTTGTAAACACCAAATTTTTTAATTAAAATGTAGCGTCAAAAGTAGTATAGTTAATTAAAGCCTACGGTGCTGGGTCAGCTATCTCTATTTATTACTTTCAATTTTAATAATAAATGTCTATATCTCTAAAAAAATTAAAAATTGTTATTCATACTACAGTTTTCTATATCTCTTCTTCACCTCTTCGACCTCACCTGTTCATACAACATTGTTGACGCTTTCGTGACCATTCACGAACCAATAACGCAGCTACAAGTTAATACCCATTAGTAACTTTCTTTTCCTTTCGTTACTTATTAATCGATAAATAACTCATACAGAGATGAGCTTTAACTAGAATTTAACTTAGCGTAAAGATATTTCATAGTTATTTGTGTAGATTAATTTTAACCGGAAGTTAACTCTGCACGTGGCGTATAATTGTTTTGTTTTAGATATGAGTGTATTGTTGTAATATCGTGTGTTATTAAATAAAGCGCTTTAAGTTATTATTATTAATTTCTTTTATACCAACTTTATTACATTTGTTTTATACAATAATTTTAACAATTTTAAGTCCTTGTGTTTCGTGCATTGAAAGGATCACCATTAACCAACAATTTTTTACATCATTTATTGTGACGCTAAATCTAGCCGTGAATTTCAACATACTAGCGTGCAACAATAAATTTAGATAAATATGATAGTAGTAATCGTTGATTGGCGAAGGAAATACTTGTTGAAACTTAATTATAACGATAAGAAATAAGTCCTAAACTTCTAGTTAAAAAAAAATATTGTAAATCCACTAAAATATTGTTTCGCCATACAATGGCTTCATCAGGTGGATGAAAAACTGAATATTTAAAATACAAGTTGAAAATGTTTACAATCTTAAATTTAGTATAGAGGGGAGTTATTTAAATCTAATTGGTATTTAAAGTTAACCCTAAATTATTATATCTAGACAGCCTTCTAAAGTTCGAGCGAGAGCACATGTTTCTATTGCGCTCCGGAGTTTTTCTTAAAAATTAAAAGTACAATGGTTAATACTCGAGATAGTAGCAACGAGAAACGTTGAAACGAGAACACACAAACTTCCTACTGAGTGGGAAAAAATAATTAAGGACACGATTGCGAAAGAAACAACAAAATTAAACAAAAAATATTCAAGTATTGGAAAGAGAAATGGAGATTATGAAACAAATAAATTTGGAATTGTGTAAGTGCCAGTGTGTGAAAGAAAACAATCAAGATAAAATTGAATTAATAAATAATCAAGTAAATGATTTAGATGAGCAGACGGTAACTGTTGTTGATAAGGACGGCACTATTTCGGCTCCTGTGAGTAATAATTACAACAAAGACAAAAAAGGCATTATTATAGATGAATTGAATGATAAAATAAAAATTCTGGAAGATCAAATAGTGTTATTGAATAGTAGTAAAAAATGTGAGAATAAATAGACATCAAAGGAGAAAAAAACAATTGGTATAAAAATGCCCGACAAGACAAGAACTATTTGTCCCGAAAAACGCGACCGGTCGGGTGAAAACGTGACGGATACAGGAAAAACGGAAGATAAGCAATCTATGAATAATAATAATATAAACCAATGAACCAATTCATTCTAATGTAGCTATTGCGGACAATAATAATCCTAATAACAACAGGTTTCAGAGATCTGAAACAAATATCGTGAAAGGTACACAAAAAAATACTTCACTCAGAACAGCCTGGATATTTGTCTCAAACTTGAAAGATACAACAACAGTGAATGATGTAAAAAATATTTGGATGAAAACAATTTAAGTACAATAGATTGTGAAAAGTTAAATAATTTTAACAAAAACAGAGCGGCATTTAAATTGACAGTAAGAGAAGAATCGAGGGAAACCGTTTTGGATGGGAGTTTGCGGCCGACTACTGTTATCATCAAGCTTTAACGAAATTTTCGGAAAAGGAACTATGTACGAGGAAAAGCGAACCTAACTGGAAAAAATGCATTCAAATTCGCAATAATGCATAACAACATACAGAGTCTTAGAAATAAAACTGTTCATGTCCTACCCTTAACTGAACACTGGCTTGAACCTGGGGAGGAGCGGTGCATGATGCTGGATGGCTATTTGCTCATCTCAAAATACTGTAGACCAACACGACAGCATGGCGGGTCTTGTATTTTTGTTAGAGAGACTGTGGAATTTGATGCAGTGGAATACTTAGAAAATAAAAGCATAGAAATGACGCTTGAGTGTAGCTCGGTACTATCACATACATTAAAATTAATTATTGTAAATATATATAGACCACCAAAGGGGAATATGGATATATTTAGACATACCTTTGAAGAAATATTGGAATTCATAATTTCCAAATATGGATCTTACACATTAGTTATTACTGGTGACTTTATTCTGAGATTCTTGGACGCTGATGATCCGGATGTCAGGAATTTTTTGGATATTCTGGCTTCTTTAGATTTGACGACTACTGTCTCCGAACCGACAAGAATCACAAGTAGGTCTGCCAGATAATATTATCACCAATTCTAAGGGTTATGGGCATTATGACTGTCGTGTTGTGGTCGGATCATAAGGGTCAGAAAATTAGTTTTACAAATCTGGATCTTTGTGATCCAGAGCCGGTCAGGACCAGGATGAGACATTATACCAAATATAAGTTAAATTTAATTGTGGAAAAAGTTAGTAGTGTAAATTGGATCAATTATTTAAGGATATACAACTTAGAAGATTGCTACGAAAGTGTATGTAGTGTGCTTTTGAATATTGACAATGAAATCTGCCCATCTACGTTCAAACAAACAAGAAGAAAAATGAATCCATGGCTAACTGACGAACTCAGGAAAAAGTGTGGAATTAAAAGTCAATTATACGAGGGTTATATCGAAAACAGGTTACTTAAAGAACTCTATAAAAATGACGCAGATTATGTAAAAAGTGAAATCAAGAAGGTTAAAACGACATATAATTCAAATTACATTCTGTTATCGGATAATAAAAGTAAGGTAACATGGGCATTGGTGAATAAAATGGCAGGGAGAAAGAAGGAGCAACGGAATTTTCTGGCTACTGTTAAAGTTGCTGGAATAACAGACCAAAAAGAGCTCTTGGACTACACCAACGGATATTTCCTTGGTATAGTTGCTAATATTGATGAAAGACTGCCAGCACATTTTGAAGAAATGTCCTGTAAGGAGACGTGTTTTATGGAACCGACGACACGTCAGAGGTCTTCAACACTATAATGGAACTGAAGAACACCATGTCTGCGGAACATGACGAAATATTCGCTCTCGTACTTAAGGCCGTCGCAAAGCATCTGGCTGACCCACTGTGTCGTATTATCAATAGATGTTTCGAGATGTCCACCTTTCCGGATGCTTTGAAGACGGCTGTTGTGTGTCCGGTGTACAAGAAAGGAGAGGTTCATGAGACATCACTAATTATAGACCTTTAGCACTAATTTCGAATGTGGCCAAGGTGTTTGAAAAACTGATATATAGAAGATGAATGGGTTTCTTGACAAACAAAACTTATCACAGATAGACAGAATGGTTATCAAACTGGAAAATCGACATGTTCAGCCGTATTTCAGGTGATTTGTGAAATACTTGATGCCTGATCGAACAAAGAGCCAAGTAACAGGATGTTTTATGGACTTGACCAAGGCTTTTGATAACGTTAATCACAAAATCCTTTTGGAGAGATTGGAGAACTTGGGATTTAGGAGAAATTGTTGGAGTCTTATTAAATCCTATTTAGAAAACAGAATACAAAGTGTCGTGACAGTGTGAATGGAGGAGGGAACCAGGATTGGGTCTGGTTGGCTCACTGTTACCAGGGGTGTACCACAGGGCTCTCTTTTATTTTTAATTTACATAAATGGGTTACCACTAGTATTTAATTATCCTATGGCCTTATTTGCGGATAATGTTTCATTGGCAATAAGATCAACGGAAACAAACGTCTTGAGGGAAACCATTGCACAGGCATTGTCCTCTGTGAGCGGATGGTTCAGAGCGAACGAACTTAAATTGAATGTGGGCAACACCCAAATAATCCATTTCGCTGTTTCTCAGCGGGAAGATCTTGTAAACTTTGGAGACGGTGTCCTAACCTCGTCGGCCGAAGTAATGTTTTTTTTATATACAATCTTTTTATTCTTGGGATGAATGTTATTCAAAAAAAATTTAATGTGTTGTCTATGTCACGCCTTATTTGTTTTTATACAGTGCTTCTTAAAAGTCCCCTCCCCCCTCTTATCTTTGGAACGATTATACATTCACAAGTGAAATTTGGAAACTGAATATTATAGGTTATAAACTTCCCTACTAGTGATGATAGATGACGAAGTCGTCATAGATGACGTCACAAGGCCATTGTGACCAATAATTTTAAATGGAACGCTACGGCAAGCGACACCTCTTTTAAAAGGTATCGAAAAATCCTATTCAATGATACTAATTTTGTTTGTGTTTGAGGCAGTTTTAATGGCTCATTAGTAAACATGAAAATTTAAATTCCATTCAGTATGATATTAAATATAGATTTAAGAAATAGTATGTACTTAAAGAAATTGCTCGAAGTGACCTCAATTTACTTCCTGACAGTAAAATATCCTATTTTTAAACTCTTCACGTACTTCTTCAAATGTGTCTGCGGAAATAGCCTCACATTCTGCAACAATACGTTGTTTTAAAACGTCAATATTGTCAAGTTCAGTGGCGTAAACCTTCGATTTAAGGTACCCCCACAGAAAAAAATCCAAAGGTGTGAGGTCCGGTGATCGAGGTGGCCATTTCGTTGAACCTCGTCGTCCAATCCATCTACCAGGATACTCCTCATGCAAATACCGTCTTACTGCACCGTAATAGTGTGGAGGAGCACCATCCTGTTGGAATGTTATTTCCAAATTGCCGAATTCATCTGGATTATCTTCCAAAATTTCAAGGATTAACGGTTCTATTGCGTTTTGCAACATCTCCAGATAAACCTCACCAGTTAAATTAGTATTTAAAAAAAGAGGCCCAACGATGTGGTTTCCCAGGATACCTGCCCAAACATTCACCTTCTGGGGAAATTGGGTATGTGTTTCACGAAACAGGTGAGGATTTGCGTCACTCCAATACCTCACATTCTGTGTATTTACATTTCCATTTAGATAGAAAGTACTTTCGTCACTAAAACAAATTGTTTTGACGTAGTCTGGCTGTTGGTTAATTTTAGTTTCCATATTTTCACAAAATTCTAGTCTTCGGTCTGGGTCGTCGTCTGAGATTTGATGAACAATTTTTAATTTGTATGGATGAAATTTGTATTTTTTCTACATCCTGTGTACTGTACTTCGACTGACTTCACAGGTAGATGCAACTTGAGTTGTTGAAGAAGTAGGATTAACTCTTACTTCTGCCAGTATATCAATTTTTTTCTCATCAGAAATTTGTCTGCCAGATCGTTTCGCATCATTAATACTACCCGTTGTTTCAAACTTACGAAGAAGCTCCCTTAAATAAGTCCTCGAAATGGGGCGATCGGGAAACCTCTCATTAAAAATGCGTACTGCTGCATGAATATTTTGTCTAGTTTCACCAAGAATTAGGACCGCTGCTACTTTATCACCTAAAGCACGTACCATTTCGCTTCTTGAAGCACTTAAACTTTCGGCTCACAACAGTTTAACAAATTATTAAAATGTACAAAAATATTAAAAGTACCAAAAGCTGTTAAAACAGTGAGACGTTCGCTCAGCAATACACAAATTATTAAATGTACAAAAACTTGGACAATTACAAAAACGTCGTATTTCGGAGACTAACAAAAACGTCAGATTATTTGACAACTATCCAGAGGCGGAGCTTGAATTTGGAATTTTAGTATTAACTTGACAATATTGACGTTTTAAAACAACGTATTGTTGCAGAATGTGAGGCTGCTTCCGCAGACACATTTGAAGAAGTACGAGAAGAGTTTAAAAATAGGATATTTTACTGTCAGGAAGTAAATGGAGGTCACTTCGAGCAATTTTTTTAAGTACATACTATTTCTTAAATCCGTATTTAATATCATACTGAATGGAATTTAAATTTTCATGTTTACTAATGAGCCATTAAAACTGCCTCAAACACAAACAAAATTAGTATCATTGAATAGGTTTTTTCGATACCTTTTAAAAGAGGTGTCGCTTGCCGTAGCGTTCCATTTAAAATTATTGGTCACAATGGCCTTGTGACGTCATCTATGACGATTTCGTCATCTATCATCACTAGTAGGGAAGTTTATAACCTATAATATTCAGTTTCCAAATTTCACTTGTGAATGTATAATCGTTCCAAAGATAAGAGGGGGGGAGGGGACTTTTGAGAAGCACTGTATATTTACATGTACACTGGACGAGTTGTATACACTTGTATAATTTTGAAGAAATAAATATATTATTATTATTATTAATTTCAAATTTGTCTAAGAAGTTAAATTTTATGCTTTTATCTTGAATTTGTAAAATTTTGAAATCTGTATTAAATTTATGATTGATATCTAAACAATGATTTGAGAAAGTTTTCTTTTCTTTATGATTTCGCTCGTGTTCTTTCATCCTAATTTTGAACGTCCTCCCCGTCTGTCCTATGTATACCTTATTACAATCTTCACATGTTAATTTATTGTCTATTTTATCTTTGTTGTTTTTAATAATGTTCTGTATAGTATTATCTGTGTTAAATG
Source organism: Melolontha melolontha (assembly GCA_935421215.2). Taxonomy (NCBI): domain Eukaryota; kingdom Metazoa; phylum Arthropoda; class Insecta; order Coleoptera; family Scarabaeidae; genus Melolontha; species Melolontha melolontha. The sequence goes on from OW285236.1 coordinate 51,276,986, forward strand.
ATATATGTTCGTTATTAAGTTTTTTAATGAAAGTATCAATTTTTTCCGAAATTTTTCCTAAGTGATTGAATTGTAGGAATTAGTTATATTGTTTTTTTTTTTAATTTTGGGTAAACTAAAGAAAGGGTTTTAGATTTTGGTTGACTTGTATTCTAAATATTCAGTTTTTCATCTACCTGATGAAGCCGTTGTATGGCGAAACAATATTGTAGTGGACTTACAATTAAAAAAACTAGAAATAAGTTTAGTACTTATTTCTTATCGTTAAATGGTAGTACTTTCTGTTCGCTCACTGCATCGCCATTTTTAATCAAAGAAATGAATCATGGCCACTAAATTCTCAGAAAATATCGTGAACATGGATATGTATAAATAATGAATATTGATCCTTATGCATGGACAGCAGGGGACATTACAAAACGGTTTAAAAGACGGTCTCAATCTAGGAAATGCCACTCGAGTCCGCCAGGTTTGTTTACAAGTGGATCCAGTCGAGTCATACTTGCAAGTCGTAACGGCCGCCGCTCCGATTATGTAAAGTTTATGTTCGAACCTGTCAACGCCGTCAGCTCTTAGTAGAAAATTGTTTTATGCACTTGCACACTCTTTCCGACGCGTTCATGTATATACGCACACACGGAGAATTCTTTATTAGTGTTTCTGTTTTTATTGCGATGGTGTAATGAGTGAAGGTTATTTCCATAATGTAAACTCGATTGTTGATTTCTGTCAGCAGCGCAACTTACAGTCGCAAGTGTATATTGTATGTGTACATGAACTACATATGAGCATCATTGAAAATAAACCGTGTGTCAGTTAATTATTTGGAAAATGAGTGGGCTTCAAAGGTCGTTGCTACCGTTTATATTCCGCGGGCTTTTAGGATTGCGTTATTGAATGTGACGTTTTTATTTTATTGCATGTCGATTTTGTCGTTATAAATTTGCTTTTTTAAGATACACACATTGAGGAACAAGAAAACCTGGCATTTTATAATGTCGTGTCTTTTTAGGTCTTTGTTTATGGAATTAAATTCTAACTTTATAGGTACTTTAACAAGAAGTATCTAGCCATAAAATCAACAAATAAATGAATGTTTTTATTGGAAGCTTCCATTAAATTGTTTTTAGCGCAGTTATGTTTAAGATAGGATATACATGCCGGTGGCTTTCATGATTAGTCCGATATTGTATTTTTAAAAGGAACAATTTTACATCTTGATTATGAGTTCCTACAAGCGCACATTCTATTTGAAACATTTAACTCCCTATTGCCTAAACAAAACAATTCATTAAATTTTATCTGAATCTTAACATTCCACTAATTCCCCACCTTTTGTTTAATACTGCGATTTCTTGAATTGCAAGTGATTAACTCATTAATTTTATTTACTAAAACATATCATAATAAACTACGCCATATGAGGAATACTTGCAGTAAATAGTAAAAAACAAGTTGGGAATTACATGAAGCAGAAACTCGTTTGGATTTTATTTTTATGTTGTTCGAAGTAGTAATGAAACAATTACAAAGGCCTACAAAAAAAAAAAAATTTTTGTGCATCTCTGTTTGTTTGAATTGTCGATAAAGTAGGTAATGTACAGTATATTGACATACGTCATTTTAACTCATCAGCTCTAGTATGCCTACTACCCTCATTGTGAATTGTTGTCGGTCTTGTTCGTAACTAGTCATTATTACAATATCATCGATAAAGTTTGTGTTACTATTTTATTATGGCTAGTACGTCCAGACGTTGTGTTAACGATCCTGATATATTTTGTTATGTTTGTGATGAATACATACTGAAAAATCAGCGTAAACGATTACAAACACAGTGCGTCGTTTGTATTTTGCTTACTTCGGTATTGAAATTCTACACCAAGATAAAGTGGGTGATAACTGGGTGATCTGCGTCGACTTGAAGATGGTTAATTTTTTATTGGGTCAACAGAGTGGTTATACTAAATACCCATGTTTTATTTGTCTCTGGGACAGTCGAGCTAAATCACGTCATTGGACTGCAAAAAATTGGCCTGTGAGAGATGCTCTTGTTGTTGGGGAAAGAAATGTTATAAATGAACCCTTAGTTTCAAGAGAAAAAATCATTCTTCCGCCATTGCATATAAAATTAGGGCTAATGAAGCAATTTGTTAAGGCTCTCGATAGAAATGGTCAATGTTTCCAGTTTATTTCTCACAAATTTCCAGGTTTAAGTACTGAAAAACTAAATGCAGGTATCTTTGATGGATCTCAAATACGTAAATTGATGAAAGACACAACTAATTTTGAGACTTGTATGAATGATGTGGAGACGTTTGCCTGGCAATCTTTTGTAGCAGTTGCACAAAATTTCATCGGAAATCATAAGGCTGACAACTATGTAGAACTAGTAGAGGAAATGCTGGTGCGATTCAAATATTTAGGCTGTAATATGAGTATAATAAAATTACACTATCTCAATAGTCATCTACATCATTTCCAACACAATTTAGGAGATCTAAGCGAAGAACAAGGGGAACGTTTCCACCAAGACCTAAAAACAATGGAGAATAGATACCAAGGAAGGTGGGACAGTCATATGATGGCTGACTATTGCTGGGGAATCATGCGAGATTGCCCGAGTCAGTTTCATTCTAGAAAATCACTCAAAAGACAATTTCTTGATGTTTAATGTCAATAAAATAGATATTTTTTCGTGAATTGTGTTTTTTTTTTCTCGGGAACTAGAGCTGACAGAAGAAAACGGGTAACATTTTTGATATCGCCATGTAAGACATACTTAAAATCGGGTCTAAAATCTCCAGCACCAAAATGGTTGTAGGCCAGTGTTATCAATATTTAGCGATTAATCGCAAGCGTCGATTATCATTGCGATTATTTCCCGATTATTTGTCAAAAATATTTTCAAATAAATTTTGTTTAAATTCTCGTTTAACAACCTTTATAAACGCGTTTTATAGATTGCATGTATGTGATGTACCCGAACGCAAATTTTGGGAATTCCCCTTGGACGGCTTGGGGAGTTCCCAGCCGCGGTCGTAAGTGAATACAGAACAGAATTGAATACCGCCGGTGCAAACCTGTTTGTGAGAAAATTGGTAATTGTTTAGTTTTTGTTTGGTGTTTTAACTTATTAGTACTTCTAATGCCATCAAAACGCAAGTTGATTAGTGATAGTTGGCAGCATTTTGAAAAGACATCTGAAACCCTCCAAAAATCTAAATGTAAGTACTGCAATGCTAAAATTTCTTGTGCGGGAAAAAATGCCACATATATGTGGAACCATGCCAAGAAACTTCATTCTATCGAGACTCAAAAACAAGCGACAGTAATTGAATTTATTCAGAAAAACATTCAGTTTGAGATAAAATACCCTCAAGCGGTTGATATTACAAAATCTATAGCCGAAATGGTATGCGTGGATGATATGCAGCCATTGGAAGTTGGTGAATCATGTGGGATTCAGTAGATTGCTGAACAAAATCTGTCCAAAATATAAATACCGTCTAGAACTCATTTTGCGCAAAAAATTATACCTGATATGTACGAACAAGTAAAAAATCGTCTTATGCATGAATCCTTACCTTTCATTTGTTTAACAGCGAGCTTCACAGTTCATGTCAGATGACTTTGAAACAAAATTTATGTGCCTAGAAGTAATGCCCTTTGGGGGAATAACTCATTGTACTGCCACTTAGCTATATTGAAGTGGGAAATTACAACAAAATTCAGGCAATTGTGATGGATAATGCCGGAAACATTTCAAATGCAGTCAAAGATTTAGAACAAGAAGTTCCTGGTATTCAACAAATTCCCCGTGCAACACATACAGTACTATTGATGTTGAAGGATGGCTTATTTCAAAACCAATTGATAAAACAGATCTTAGATAAATCAAGAAAAATTGTAGATCAATTTCGCCACTCTACCAAAGGCGGAAAAACCACTAGAAGCGGGCCAAAAAGAGCACAATGTACCTCAAAATGTTTTAATATAAGATGTAACCACAAGATGGAATTCTACATATTATATGCTCAACCGCTTATATGAACAGCGAGTTCATTACAAGTAGTATTGTTAAAAACTAATTGTAACTACGACATAAGTACTCAGGAATGGAAAATAATCGAGGAAATCACAAAATTACTATCAGGAATTAAGCCAAGATACTGCGGTATTGTCTGAAGTTATTCCAGGGGTTATTGGTATGCTTAGACTTCTGAAAAAAGGTCAGAATCAAGAAGCCACAAGTGCGTGTGTAAAAGACGTTGCTTTGGCATTGTACGAGGCGTTACGAAGGAGATTTGGAGACATTGAGCAAAACAAGACTTGTGAAATAGCCACAGCTCTGGGCCTGAGATTTAAAACTCCAACTTTTAGGCAGGCCTCGACTCTGCAGAAGGCAAAAGAAGCCTTATACCTTTCCTGCTCAGAGCGCATTGGTACTAGGCCTGAAAAAGCAAAGTTGAGCAGTGTAGCATCTGTTGCTCAGCCCTCCATCAGCAAAACAGGTATCTGGGATATCTGCAAGGAGATAATTGATGACATAGCAATGGATGAGCCTCTTTTACTTCTAATCGGTCAAATTTTTGTTTCATACTTCTTGTTTTTTTTTTTTATTTCAATCCAGTCAAAGAAGAAGTAGATTCCTATATCAAATCACCCAATCTACTGCAAGATGCCGACATTTTTCGGTTTTGGAAAACTGTCACACAATACCCTGTTTTGAAAGAAATCACAAAAAAAAAAGTGTTTAAAACCATGTAGTGTCGCATCGTAGAAGTTGTTTTCTACTGCCGGCTTGATTCAGACCGATAAAAGAAACAGAATGACTCCAGAAAACTTAGAAATATTGTGTTTTCTGAATAAAAATTTGTAATATTTAAATTTTGATTAATAAAATTTTGATTTTAACAACTTGAATACACATTTCCCTAATTTTAAAATATAGTTTATTTAAAATATACAAAATTTTGCGATAATCATAATCGTAATCGTCGATTATTGTGGCTGATAATCGTAACCCTTAAGTGATAATCGTTTCATTACTAGTTCAAAGCAAAAACAATGGGAAAGTTACATCATTTAACCATATGTACATGCATTCTTCAGTTTTACAGGAAAAAGTGCCTGGGCAACAGGCAAAGACCGATCTGAAGTGTGACTTGTGGTTCCGTCTTGTTAAAACCAGGTTTCTTGATTAAATCCATTAAATTCTTGAAGAGCAGATGTTAAAAAATCACGTATCATATCGACATAACGTTCGGAATTCACCGTTAGGCGTTATCGGGATCATTTTAAAAATAAAATGGACCGATAATTCCCGATGATGAAACAGCGGCCCAAACTCTTACCTTTTGGCTATGCAAAGGCGTTTTGATGTTTTGTTTTCGGGTTAGTTTCACACCAGTATCTACAATTCTGTTTATTGGCAAAGCCATTAAGATGGAAATGCCCTTCATCAGAGAACAATATGTTGTCGAACGATTGAAACCGATTCAACATTTCATTGGCGAATAACAGTCTCTCAGCGTAGGCGGTCTGCTTGAATTTTGTAGGCGGGCATTCGTAAATTTTTCTGGAGAATTGGATGCATCGAGGTTCTTTTCGCATTTAACGTAGATGCAAGCTTGCGTACCGACACGTTTGGTTCTTGCCGCACAGACGCTCTCACAATAACAATGTTTTCAGGGTTTCTTACAGTTCTTACATTGTTGATTACGCGTTTATTCGTCGCTGAACCTGTCTCTTCAAACTTATAATTCCATGTCTTAATTAAATTAATGCCTGGACATTGTTGAATGTCGTGTAAATTGTAATGTTGTCTAAACAAACGTCGAACGAGAGTGCACAAATTGTTTGGGTAAAACTCACGCACACAAAAAGCACATTGTTCTCTCGTGTAACGCTGCATGTTGACCATAGATAACACTAAATAGAATGCAAACTCCCATAGAAAATTTTTGTACAACCTTTTGCACCCCCTATGATGTAGCTCCTGTCATGAATTGCAAATAAATACTCATTATCTACTGATCTCATTAATAAAAAAAAAATAATATAAAATCAAAAATGTCTGAACATAAAAATACTCACTAACTCACTATATTTACGAACAAAATAACACGTCATTCAGGAACATATATTTTAAGATACTTTTAGTAATATATAAGCTTGTTAAACGATCTGTATATATAAAAAGCAATAGTTTCAACTCGACAGCAAATGCTTGGGAATGTAAATTTGTTTCTGCAGGTAGAGTTCTTCAATTTGATCTTTGTGTAAAGTTTTACAAGATAACATTTGTATAGATACAGGGAATCACTCTTGAGTTTTTTTCTTTTGATCATTATTCAATATAATTTTCTGAAAATGAAGACAAGCATATAATATAAGTTGATATGAAGTAAGGTTATGTACCTTACTTTTGAAAAAGGCTTATTTAATGTATGATATTCTTGGAATAAGTTTAAATATTATTTGAATATATTTTGAGATCTTTCTTCATTTCTAAAAAGAAATAAAATCCAAAATTTTTCAAGGGAGTAAATTTTCGACTCTATTTTGTTTTTTTATTATGATTCTATAAATATTCTATCAGGAAACTTGACAAGGAGACTCAATTTTCACTTGCCATAAGTAGGACATCAAAGTTTTAAACATTCTGCAAACCCATATCAAATCTACATAACAGTTTTAGTAATATATTGTCACTCATAATCATAACGTAAACAAGATTTCGTAAATTAGGGTACTCAACCAAGTTAGAGCAGAATATCTATAAATTTAAAAAGAAAAAAATCAAGTTAAACCTGAGCAACAGAGGACGCAAAGACAGCAGTTTAAAAGAAAAAAAAAAAGGTTAGACCGGTGAGACATTACATTACAGATTACATTTTTGTAAACCTAATAGATGCAAACATTTTTCAAAATTAAATAAAGAAATTTCATTAATTAATTTCTAATCAATTGGTTATTGTTTTTTTTATATGTAATGTCGATAGTTATAGATAATTCTGACATTTGCTTTTTATAGGTTTAACGAATTTGTTTAGCATTTTACAGCCTATGTAATTCTTTTGTTATTTGTTTGAATATATGTATTAATTTGTATCTTTATTTTGATTTGAATATATGTAATTAGAGAGTTCACACAAAAATAAGATTTACTTCAATAAAGAACTCATAACGACCTGAGAATTTTTTTTTAAGATATATAAGAGTCTCAAAATACCATCACTCATTGAACTAGCTGAAGATGAAAAATATTAAACTGTGAAGTTCCTAGCTAATTGGTACAATTTTTGTTATTACAAATTTTATTTTTGCATTTTGCTTTTTAAGTTAAAAGCCAAGTGTGCCGTGACACTCCGAACTAAATATCAAACCCGCGCTATTTAAATACTATATAGGTTCCTATATTAATTTTGTTAAGAGTACGTAATTTCGAAACGGGTTAAACTTTCATAAAAATTTTATTTACTAAGAAATTTTTTGAATACATCGGTTTTATTAAATGTTACAGGCTATATAACCACCTATTATGAAACCAAACGATAATGTTTAGCTTTTTTTCGTAATAGGTGGTTATATACCCGTAACATTCAATAAAACCGATGTACACGTAAAAAACATTTTTTAGTAAATTAAATTTTTACGAAAATTTCCACCGTTTTGAAATTACATACTCTACGTTATATTCCAAGCTTTTGCAGATCTGTTTGTGGATTACCGAAATTTGTAACATACTTTTATTCTTCTGACCAGAATATAAAATTTTCATTTTGACCCATAAGTACATAGATTATTTGATAATCATATCTATGATCAGCAAAGTTATTTCCTAGTAAATCTGAATTAAAGGATTAAACGAAGCCATTTTATGGGAATTTGAATGTGTTGGATTTATTGTGAATTACTGTATCATTATGTGATTTTCCCATATACCATAAACCGTCACATATTGATACACTAATTCACAATAAATTCACACATTCATACTCCCATAAAATGGATTCGTTCAATTCTTTAATTCATAGACTTATAAGTACTCCCGTATCGATGGAAAATTATAACAAAGAGCTCAACTACATTAAACAAATAGCCCATAACCATGGATACAAACCAGATATTGTTTACAATATTCTGAATAAACAAAGTTACAAGAAAGCTATTAAAGTATATCCTACAGACAGTCGTGATATGAATAATAAATATAAAACTCTTACGCAAAAAATGTCTAAAATCTTAACAACAAATAATAAAATTGTAACATAGCTTTCAAAACCAACAACTCTTTAGGTTCAATTATTAAAAACAATAAATAAAAAAAAGATAGGAACAATAAATCGAGTTTTCAAACTTGAATGTAGTTCATGTCCTAAATTTTATATAGGCCAGACAGATAGATCCTTTTCTAAAAGAATTAAAGATATTAATAACAAGAATGACGCACATTGTGCAATACATCTGAGAGAAGATGCCCATAATTTTAATTATAACTTTAGAATCTTACATATAAAAAATAAATAATAAAAATAAATTTACTGGAAATTTTGAAACATAAAAACACAAACCTTTTACTTAATAATCAGGTAGATTTCGGCAATTCTCCTTTATTAGGCCTATTTTATAAGTGATTCTTTTATTTATTTTGGTCTTCCCGTTTCATGTTTGTACTCGGTAAACTTTGGTCCCTTTGTGTAATAAAGTTTACATCTTGAATAGAAAGTGTGTATTATTGAACCATCTGTCTGAGTATAATTATTAGAGAACGGACACGCTTACCACATGACGCAAAGCCCAGTGCAGTACTGGCGAAAGGCTGTATTTCTAAAATATTTAATTTTATTTATATAATTGGAAAACGAACGGGTGATGATCTATGTATCTAAAATTACGAAATACATATTTATTAATTAATTATATTTATATAATTGGAAAACAAACGGGTGGTGATCTATAAAATTACGAAATACATATGTATTTGTTGAAAAGTTGTATTTTTAAAGTTTTTAATTTTATTTCTATAATTGGAACATTTTTATTTGTTCATTTTGTCGTTCAAGTTGAGTAAAGGAGTATTACTATTGACTAGCAATAGTTTCTCAAGGTTTTCTTCTGTCAATTTTGTTCTCTTTGAATTACGTACATCCTTATAAATAGAAAACGTCCTTTCTACATCGCAACTGGTTATAGGTGCATACTGGAAATATTCTTTTATTTCTTCATATTTAGCTGTTAGATTTTGTGGAATTGTCTCCATACATAATTGCTGCAATGTAATTAAATCTGGATTTCTATTTAGAATTGCTTCAAACTTTTGCCGAAGGCCACATCCGAAGTCACTTGGAATACTTTTCAAATTATTAACAGCCACATCTAATGTGGTTAATCCGTCATTTAATTTGAGATTTCGATTTTCAAAATAAGTGATTAAAGTGTTCGTAAAGAAAGTACAACTGATTTTTTAAATTTGGGATTTGTGTGAGCTCCTTGCACTCACCAATACTTCTAGCATCCTCCTTTAGCAGAGTTACGAAATGTTTTAGACTATCGAAATTCTCAGTATAATAAGTAGTAGCTTCCAGCCATGTTCCGATCTAGTTATTACTGGAGTGGGAGGCAGAAAAGAGCTACTCTCAATGGTGCTTTTCTGAAAACTTTTTTAAAAGCTGATACAAGTCTATCAACTTCCGGAAAAGTATCTCTGATATATTCACAGATTCTGTGGAGAGCATGTGCTACACAAGTAATATGCAGCATATTAGGATATGTTTTCTTCAATAGTCTGCCTGTTTTTAACATATACGCAGCACTATCACTGACAAATAAAAGTATTTTTTCTTTGTACGTGGCGTCCGAATGAAGCATTTTTTACATATTCTCCTTAATGGTTTCAGCAACTGTTTCCGCATCAACTCTATTTATAACACTTGTTGCTATTACATATGAGTTATAGGGAATAGTTGGATGTAGTACACCAGCTACAACATTTACCGCACAGCGTCCTAACATATCCACCGTTTCGTAGGCGCTTATCCGTATGTATTGATTTAAAAGATGGCTTCTAATGCGTTCTACTGTTCTCGTATAGCACCTAGAAACATAATATTTGCGTAAAGTTGATTCATCAGGAACATTTCGACTAGTATATTTTTTCAGAAATGTCTTCAAAATTGGATTGTTCAATTTAAATAATGGAATATTAGCTGCCATAAAAGTTTCACAGAGTTCTTCGTTAAAATTGTCAGATTCCAACGGGTTCAATTTTTTTTCGTGCTTTAACGATCCTACGCGACGTTTTACGGTTGATTTATTGCAATTTTTCAATAACGTTTCACACACTTCACAATAAATTTCGGAATCACTGGCAATGTACATACAATCAGTATGGCCCTGAATCCAACTCGCCATTGTTTCACGATGCCATTCTCGACGCTCTTCCATTGTCTGAAAAAGTAAGAATATTCTAGATCCAAATAAACGAAATTAAATAACGAAATTTTATGCACACTTACGTGAAAATAATTGGAAGATGTTGCTTAAATGAAAAGAAAAGGAATGTACGTGCTATTACTCTTACGAAATATGATAAACTTATTTATTTTATCTACGTACACGACACCACTGAAAACACTATATTCTCCGAATACAGTAGCTGGGTTGTCCATTGTTATCGCTGCGAGACCAGGTGGCCGAGTAAGTCAAACAAATACTTCATTAAATTACGCCGGGATGTACTGAGCGACGTTATACACAATTCCAATTGCCGATTGCGTTTTATGAAAAATGCATCCGTTCTCTAATAATTATTTTTTCATTATAATATTCATTCAAGTTTAAATTTGTCAACATCCTTTAAGTTAAGTTTGCAATAAAATTCCAGCTGAGGAAGACACTGTGTCGAAACAATTGTTATGGGATTTTACCTCAATAAAGTGGAAATGAAGTAATTTTGCTTTTTTATTTTTATTTCATTAATTATGAATTTCCATCAAGTAAAGGCTACTTCGATTCAAAAATATTATATAATGTAAACCTTAAATGGAAAATAAAGTTTTGTTTCATAGAATCGGATTTGGTTTTTGCTAGAATGTTATAAAAAATTTAGCGCATATTGATGCATACTTTTCTATATTAGAGCATATTTATCAATATTTTGTGAATAGTTTGCTATTTTTACATGCATATAATCCGAGCTTTACTTATGAGAAACAAAGGAGTAGATATAATAAGCTAACATATATATACCATATATACCTGCTCCTAACTTAAATTTCAAATTATAACTTTTAAACAGTTCTATAACGAGTATATATAAAAGTATACAAAAGACAGAAAATTATTATTTAAATAAAGTTTCGCCGTATCAGATTTGCAACGTAAAATTTATATAATTTCAGTCTGTGCGTACCAGAAATGGTATTGATTTAATAATTTCTCCATGGCAAATAACTCGAATTCGCGAATTCTTGCACAAAGAAACTGTACAAACACAGAGAGAGTAAAGTAACATTCTGGAGCCCCCGTCTCCGGGCGAATTCGCAAGTCTCACCAGGGCCTTTCCATCAGTCAGTTCCATCTTCTGCCAGCCGGAGTTTCAGCTTTCATAATTATATTTGGATTTCAAGAAGATACTTTTTCAGTTTTCGCTTTGTGAGCGTTTTAATTATGCAAAATAAAAGGGAATAATTTCATATTTAATTAGAAAACTGCGCTGTTAGACTCACGGACATCCTCTCTTAATAAAGGCACGGAACAAAGGTAAAATGTCCGACATAATTTTAGCGGAAATATCTTTTTTTGTAATGTTATAATTATATTATTATTTAATATGACATTTATTACGAAAATAAGGAGGTAATTATATACATATATTTACTATTATAAGAAGCATTTCTCTTCATTCAATATAAGGCATGCATGCCTTAGTTCGTTTTATACATGCAGCTTGAAAGACGAGCCACTGTTTTAATAATCCATTGCATTCCGGTAAACCGTGCAATATAAGGACCAACATACATTAACGATTGAATCCATGTTTATTTTGAGCAATACAAAATATAATGCTATCCACAATGTTTGAAAAATACTGATTTCCCCAAGGCGATATATCAATATTTACTTCCATTTATATGAGTGAAGTTAGCGTTATACAAAAATTGTAATATTTATTGTTGTGTTGTTCATTGGCGTCATATTTATTTTTCTGTTTTCTAATTTATTTCTTATATTACTGTTATCGTCTATTTTCCCCAAAAAGTATTTTTTATATTTTGCGTTCGAAATGAACTCATTATGAAACCCAAAACAGTATCGAAATGAGCTTCATTTCGATACACTTTTTTTCATTTTTCAATGTTGGCGTTGTTCGAATACAGAAATAAATATCATTGCTGTCATTTGAATTTAAGAACTTATGTACATTTGACAGATATGATATATGTCCGTATTTTACACAAATAACGTATGTTGTATACAATTGACAACAACATATATGTTTCTATGTCACTCATGTTTATATTTTTAAATGAAGTATCAAGTAATGTTAACGAAAATTAGTAAATAATGTGTAATATAATATACTTCGCGGATAGCAAGATTTAAATTTGAAAATGTCAAGTATCAATGTGACCAATGCATGCTTTATATAAAAATTAAACTCTGAACTTTCAAATTAAATAATTCCAATTTAAGCAATTTACTAATGTAAAAAACGCAAAATAGAAAAAATAGTATAAAAAACTCGTTTCATAAGGCCTTTTGCCGCACTCGCTCTTTAGAAAACTCGCCGCTATCGCGGCTCGTTTTCTAAACTGATCTCGTACGGCAAAATGGTGCCTTATGAAACTTGTTTTTTAATATACTATTTGAAGGTTATTAGATTTATTAATCAATATTTATCGTGCGTAAGTAGATTTCTTGGCTCATAAAACTTGCTTAAAATAAGTTATTTTTAGGTTATAATTCCTTTTTCAATAGAGTAGGAGAAATTCGTAGTGGAAACATATTTCCGAAACGGACAAGGCGATCCAGATGCATTGTGGAAATACTCTACTTACTTATGCACTATTGAGTTATGAACTAAATTTCTAGATATTGACTTGGATTACGAGAGCTTGTCACGGCATGTATTGAGAATTGTCAAGCGCTTTAAAGGCACTGGCAGTGTTTCTAAAGGTAAAAGATCTGACCGTCAAAGAGTTTTGAATGAAGCGGTGATTGCTGATATTCTTGACCAAATTCAAAGAAACCATTACGACAAATGGCCCAGCAGACAGGGATTATTGAATCTAATTATTAGTTTGAAATCATTTTTTTTGACACGGCTAACTTGCATTAAAAATGCGATTTTATCGCGTAGCGTGCAATGAAATAATCACATTTAACACGGAGAGTTAAAAGTAAATTGACATGACAGGTTGTCAAAAATGACGAGAGAAAATTTCGAACATATATCAAAGTGATCTTTATTACTAAATGAAAATTACATATTCCTTGGATAATTAATATTAAATGTACAATTTGTGCAATTCGAAATATTTATCTCTGTGATGCAGTACTTAGAATTACTAAAATAAAGGCTAAAACACGAACTCATCTTTGGTATAAATTGTGACAACTTAATTTGACGTAATTTAACGGCAAAACGTATTCATAAGCTGTCAGATTTTGATCAGTGCATTTTTATTATACTATTTATACAAATTTTGTAACAAAAATTGTGTGAGCTTAGCTTCATTTCGATACGTTTTTTTTCATTTTTCAACGTTGGCGTTTCGTATTCGAAAAGTTCTTAGTTAAGTATGTCGCTAAAAAGAAAACATTTGTCGCTAAAAGACAAAATAAATATAATCGCGGAAAGTAAAAAGTATGTGTTCGCGAAAGTTGGTCGAAAAATATAGGGTTGGCTAAACATAAATTAACAATATTTAGCAAATAAAGGTGAATTTAAAAAGTTGGTAATTTAGATGTTAACTTGGAGCAAAAACGAAAATTTCCGAAGTCGGACGGATTGGCAGTGGATCAAATCGTCTGCAAATGGTTTTTTTTGCAAAGCCAGAAATAAAGCAATTCAAATATCTGGGCCGATACTTAAACAAAAAGCCCAGGAGGCAGCAAGTAGTTTAAAGATGGAAAATTTCGCAGCATCAAATGGATGGTTGGAAAGTTTCTGTCGGCGACACAGTAAATTTTAAATCAATTTGTGGTGAGTCTGCAAAGGTTAATTTGGACGATATAGAGGATTGGAAAAACAAATTACCTTTGATTTTAAGGAATTATTCTCCTTGAGAAGTTTATAACGCTGACAAAACATGTCTTCATTACCGCGCCTTGCCAAAAAAGACATTTGCATTAAAAAATGGCAATTGTGCATGGAAGAATGGAGCAAAACAATGTTTAACTATTTTACTGTGTGCAAATATCGAAAGATGAGAAAGAAGATCCATTAATAATTGGAAAAAGTAAAAATCTTAGCCGTTTTAAGAGTAATCATGTTGACAAATTACTCTTAGAATAGGTTTCTAACAAAAAGGCTTGGATGATAACAGAAATTATGACCAGATGGCTGCGAAAATTTGACAATAAGATTAAAAAACAAAACAGAAAAGTTTTCTTGGATAATGCCACGTCACATTCCAAAGTTCCATTAGAAAATGTTAAATTAGTCTTCCTGCCGCCAAACACCACTTTGCATTGTCAGCTCTTAGATCAAGGAATATTTCAGAATTTCAAATTGATTTACCGAAACATTTTGATTTAAAAGGCTTTAACGTTTATTGACAGTGAATGTCATTTTGAAAATTCTGAGAAAAGCATAAATTTAGCCAACGCACTTATATGGTTTACAGTTGCTTGGAAAAATGTATCTCCTGCTACAGTTAATCTCCTGCTACAGTTAAGGAATGTTTTTTCAAGCCCGGATTCTCTGATATTATCCAAAAAATTGCATTTTTGTATGAATAAGATGAAATATTCCTTGCCCAACTCTTTCCTTACAGTTCGTAGCGAAATTGTGGATTTAGAGGAATTTGTTTCTGTTGATAGTCACGTGTCTACAGATAGTCCTAACTTCAGTATCATGGAAATTGTTGGGGAATTGTGCAATAATGATGAGAACATAGCTCTGATAATAGGGATGTGGACGAATGTGAAACTCCAAAATCTACTTTCTTTATCTAGTATGAGCGAAGTGTATGCAAAATTAAGACACAGAATTATTTATTGTGCAATAATAATGGTGAAATTTTTATAAAAAAAATAATTTTAGTTTTTCGTATACAGATTGGCGTAGTTAAAAGTAGATATTCAGCTTCAAATTCACACACATACACATATACGCATATACAGGGTGGCCCAAAATGACCGAAGGGGTTTTAATTCCTTATAACTTTTTTATTATAATTTTTTTTTTGTTTTCAGTATTTTGTAAAGGAGACTTGGGGAATTTAAAATGGAACAGTACACAATTGAACAACGTGCCAAAATCGTTGAACTTTATTTCTCAAATCAACGATCCATTGTTTTGACTCAGCGTGCATATCGTCGTTATTTTAATGTGCGGGTTGGACCCTCAGAGTCAACAATAAACCGTCTGGTTGCAAATTTTCGAGAACAAGGGGCAGTAAGGAACCTTCCTGGTGCCGGCAGACGACGAACGGTGCACATGGATGACAATATTGAACGGGTACAGGAGAGTATTCGGGAAGATGGAGAAACATCAACCAGGAGACGTTCGACATAACTTGGTCTCTCAAGAGGGTCGCTGCAGAGAATTTAGCATACAATAAGAATGTTTCCATACAAAATTCAGCTTGTCCAACAATTGAAACCGACAGATTACCAGCAACGACTTGATTATGCAATTTATTTTCGTCAAAAAGCAGAAGAAAATCATGATTTTATTCATAATTTAATTATGAGCGACGAAGCCCATTTCCAATTAAATGGGTTCGTTAATAGGCAAAACTGCAGGATATGGGCTACGAAAAATCCAAGAGTAGTTCAACAGCGAGAATTACACCCACTTAAGTGTACCGTTTGGTGCGGTGTTTCGTCGGAAAGGATAATTGGCCCATATTTTATTGAAAATGAACACGGTGTCGCCGTTTCCATCACTGGTGTTAGATATGGACAATGTTGGAAAATTTTTTAAGGTCAGCCGTGGAAAACCATCCGCAAGTATGGTTCCAACAGGATGGAGCCACAGTGCATACTGCGAGGGGCACAATGGCTCTTTTACGCGACATCTTCGGAAAACGAATTATCGTATTTCCCGTACAAGCGATTTGTTGGCCTCCGCGTTCACCGGATTTAACCGCTTCAGACTGTTTCCTTTGGGGTTATTTGAAAGGAAAAGTCTATATTAATAAGCCTCGAACCATACAGCAATTAAAAAATAATATACGCGACGAAATCAACAACATAACACCTGAAGTTTTGCTAAAGGTTATGGAAAATGTTTTGGAAAGAGCACGAATATGCGAAGCAGAAAATGGCCACCACTTGCGAGATATAATTTTTCATAATTAAATTAAAAAAATTCTCCATTAACTGTATACTGTATTTAAAATAAAAAAAATTTAATAATTATGTCTTAAATAAGAAGTTATAATGAACTCAAACCCCTTCGGTCATTTTGGGCCACCCTGTATATAAAAATTTTCAAGAATACTGGTAGGGATGGCTTTCACTCATGTAGTGGGTATGTGGAGAGCGGGGATGACATTTGTTGTTCGCATCCGATGCGTGCGTCTGAGCAAGCTCTCGCGAATTGCAATGGCAAAAATTCATTAATTGGGATTTGAATTAGTGCCTCATTCACCCTATTCTCCAGATTTGGCTCACGGCGATTATCATCTCTTTCCAAACCTGAAAAAATGGCTCGGCGGTAAAAGATTTTCGTCTAATTCCGAGGTAATAGCTATTTCGAGGACTTGGATTTATTCAAGTTTCAACCCAGATCTCAACGATCTCCGTTCAAGAATTTATGTATTAGCTAGTTTCTCTGCCTTCACTATTTAAGGTCAGATTCATACATTTATATTAAATTACTGGAACTCCAAGATTCAATTTATTAACAATTATCTTGTAAATATATTAGTGTTATCTCAAAGCTATAAACTTGTATTTCGGTCAAACAAATTAGCTGGATTGTAACCACAAACACAATACATAGTCCTTCGACGAAACGGATTTTAGCCAGAATATTCGACGAGGTGTATACAAGTTCCAAGCCAGATCTCAGCGATCTCCCTTCAAGAATATATTTATGTATTAGCCAGTTTCTCGGTCTTCACTATTTAAGGCCAGGTTCATACATTTATATTAAATTACTGGAACTCCAAGATTCAATTTATTAACAATTATCTTGTGAATATATTAGTGTTATCTCAAAACTATTGCATTATTTCAAACTTATATTTCGGTCAAACAAATTTCGAAAATTCCTTCACACCAGGAGGAAAAAACAACGAAGGCTTTACTAATTTGGAATATCGTCCGAATAAGTGTGTTGAATGAGCAAGAGACTATATTGATAAATAAAATGTCTTTCTGTCAAAAAAACTTGCGTTTTCTTTGTCAGGCGACGTAGTTTCCAAACCACTCTCGTATCTTATTGTCTTCTTAAGTTTTCTTTTCCAAATTTCTCTTTTTATTACAAACATCGCCCAATATTTGCGCACCTAATATTTTTGCAGTTTTTCAATTGGTGGCACTAGAATAACCCATTAAGATAAATTTAGAATCTACTTTAAAATAAATGAAATATGCATAAGAAGTAAAGCTTGTAAAAGTTTCTTTTACTTCCTTGTGCTTAGACACAGTCCCTGTTTACTCATTTCAAATTCATATTTTCAGGTAAAATAAACTGACCAGATTTTAATTTACCCTGTAAACGCAGAATTTCCCGAAAACAATTTATTATTAATCACCTGTCAACATCGAGCTTTTCTGTAAAGGTACCACGCAAGAAACTCTTAAACCTACCATCTATGACGACGAATTTCGTCGGAAAATTCATCGGCGCCCGCGTCTTAAAAAACTAATTCGCCGTCGTTGCTGCTCGTTTTGCGGTCCGTGTTCCATCTGCAATTTCGTGTGCCACCTCCGTCTTGTCTCGACCTCATACTACGAACGAGGCGCGCCGCTTCTGTAAACACTAACTTCTTGTTAATATATTTCGAAGACGTCGGCGGGCGTCTCAAGAACAAATTTCAATTATCGTTCTGATCCTACGTTAAGATTTTCTATTAAAAGTTGGTACACGAGATTAGCAGGAGTATTTGCTTTATTCCGTTCTGTTGGCGTTGTAACGGCGCCAGCAACAACGTTGAGATAGTAAAATTTGTGGGTGCACAGAGAGAAAACGTCGCTGTTGACTCAAGTTAACTCAGTCAGGTCTAATTTCGGTACTATTAGAACTTGAGAAAATTGTGAAAAAGCATTTGACACATAGTTGAGAATCAGATTAAAACTTAAAATTTATTCAAAAAAGCGATCACCTAAAATAATCTTGAAGTGTTATTATAAATAAGGGTGTTAGAAAGAATATTTTTTGAATCGAGGTAGCTTTTACTTGATGGAAATCCCTAATTAATGTAATAAAAATGAAGAAGCAATATTACTTAATTTCCACTTTCTTGAGGTAAAATCCCATTACAATTGAAGTGTTTTTCACAAAAATAGCCTTAGCCCAATTTTAATTTTTTCGGTAAATTAAAAAAGAACATCCTTTCATTGATGCCTTGTAGCAAAGTTCAATTTTTGTGGGATAATCCTTTCCGTTTATGTTACTTTTGGTAATATGGTAATAACTACAGCCTTCGTAATTTTCTCTTCTTATATACAAAAAAATGTTTGGCCCTTAAAAATGGTGGACTAAGGATCTTATTGCCAGAAGAAGTTATACAAAGTGTCCCGTATCGTTATGTTCAAATTTTAGGAGTGTAAAGTAGACTTGTGTTCTTCACACCAGATTTTTAATAATATTTTATATTATTAAAAATACCTTTGTATTAAAGTAGACTTCATTTCAAGTAACAAAAACGCAAAACTTGTATACCAATTTTTTTTGTTTCAAAATCATCTATGAATGTGATTGTCAGATCATGAAAAAAATGTAATCCTAAAGTTAATAGAAACTGATTTTATTTAAAAAAAGTTATACGACTCAATAACAGGCCTGTGATTGTTAACGTCGCATAATAAAATGTTATCCTGAAATAAATAAACACGTGTCGTAGTGCAATTCAATTAATAATATTTTTGAAATGTTGAATGTTGAATGCAGGCTTGTGCCTATAAGCCAACAGAAGAAGTACTTATCCGAATTTCATACTTGTTTTGTCGGATTTGCTCGGAAGCCTGGTGAATACGATCCAACAACTCTTCTCTTGTGTTCGAAACTTGCGCGTAGACTAAATTTTTCATTCATAAATAAAAGTCAAGGGGATTAAGATCGGGTGATCTGGGTGGCCATGTAACAGAACCACCTCGACCAATCCATCATGGATAATTGACGTTAACCCAATTTCGGACAGCAATTCTGAAATGTGGTGGTGCCCCATCCATGTGAAACTACATGTCTCGTCGAACATTCAGTGGGACATCCTCTAACAGACCTGGCAGTTCGTCAATAGGAAATTGAAAGTAATTGCCCGGATTTAACCTCCAAGGAAGAACGACAGGACCAATCAACAAGTCATCGATTAGGGCCGCCCAAACGTTAATAGAAAATTCATGTTGAAATTTACATGGGCGTATAGCTTTGGGATTTTCTGATGACCACCTGAGCAGGTTTCTCAGATTTGTAACACCACTTCCCGTGAACGTAGATTCATTTGTTCAGAGGACTGTTCTGCATAAATTAAAATGAAGCCGCGACTGTCTTAATATTCAGGTAGAATAAACTAGACGAGCATAGTGGGTCTTCCCCAAGCAAACCGTGCCCCTGCGATAGTGATATGGATATAAGCCCTCGCGTTTTAAACTTCGCCAAACTGTCGTTCGTGGCACTTCGACATACACTGAGAGTTGGATCCCTTGTAACAATAGCTACTGATTCTTCCTCGGTCGAAAAGATAATCACGCAGTCCGCATTCCCGAAATTGTCTGTGTACTTCCAGAAACGTTCTGTAATGAGTAATGCGCCTATCGGGAAACCGATGTCGGTATTCAATAGCTGCTTGACGTGCACTGCCATTACAGTAGCCATACACAAAATGCATGTTCGCATACTCTTGAGAAGAAAATCGGTAAGGCATTTTGAATAAAGAAAACGTGTCCACTCACTAATAAGCTGTTGTATGAACTGAAACGTAATGTAATCCTTTATTAAAAAATGCAACGTTAACAGTCATCTGAATATTTGTTTATTGTATGATATTCATGGTTCAGCACTTACGAAATAAGTAAGAACCTTCGTTATCATAAATCAATTTCCAGTACTCTTTTTTGTAGATCTCCAAGAAATTACTGTATGCACTACGACACGTGTTTATATATTTTAGGATAACATTTTATTATGCGACGTTAACAATCACAGGCCTGCTATTGAATCGTAGAACTTTTTTTTTAATAAAATCAGTTTGTATTGACTTTAGGATTACATTTCTTTCATGATCTGACAATCACATTCATAGATCTGTAACTTTGAAACAAATAAAAATTGATATATTGCTTCTTTTTGGAAAATATTGGTTTCTATTTTACGAAAGACGACCCTAATCGAGAACTAATGGAATTGCCTAATATTGCTTTGGAAAGAGTAACGTTTTTGCAACAATATATTCGTTTTAAAAATGAAAATAGATTCCAGTTTGTTTCCTTGGTGAAACCTGGGTTTTTAAAGATCGAAGCTCTCAGAAATCATATAAGATGAGAGTATTAAATCTGTAAAAGCAAAACAAGTAGGAGGCAAAAGGTATTAACTATTTAAAAAGTATTGGCATGGGCAATATATCATTGACTTTTATTCTGTAGCTTAAAAATTTTAAAAGCCTTCAGTTATTATTATGGATAATGCGAGCGATCATGCGACAATAATAAATAAATCTCTTTCTTCATCTTCAACAAAATACTGAAACTTTGACAAGACAACTTTAAAAATACAGTTACTGGAATTGGTTAGACTGTTATTAAATAAAATTACTAAATTTAGTTCAAATAGATAATAATTTTTGTTTAAAGACATAAGCCGTCACCTACTTATGAAGCCGATGAATTAGCAGAGCAATATGGCCACACAGTTCTTCGACTTCGTCCATATTGTTGTAGTTTTAACCTATAGAATTAATTTTGGAAATTGCAAAAAGATATTATTCTAGTAATATATGTAAATATGAGAGGACTAATGAAGGCTGCAAGGTTGTGGTAAGAAGTACTAAGTCAAGTAACTGCTGAAGAGTGTTTTGTTGACAAATTAGAGCAACTCAGAACTTTTTGACATTTACTCATGAAATAATTCTTTTGCGTGTAAACAAGAATAGAAATAAAATCTAGGAAAATGCATACTTCATTAATGTATTTAGGTGTAAAGAACTATTTGTTCTGGTAGATATTGAAACTTACTAGTTTACTTCGAATGTAGCACCAATTATTATCTGTGCTTAAGAGACACTCGTGAGGATAATGTGATAAAAACTAAAAAATATAAAACCTTTATATTCAATTCTTTTATTCAATATATGTACTAGGATGGTCCATATTTTTCAACTTTGTTGTTCCGACCGTCACTACCCGTCAAAATGTTCGTTAGAGTATAAAAATACGGTGTGCAAAAAATTATCACGATTGGGCGAGGTTAAGACGTGGCGCATCGCTCTTGAAATTTGGTTCAAAAATACTAAAAATAAAATTTTCTTGGTTGTAAAAAATATATTTATACTAAAAAATATATATGACTTTAATTTTAACATATTTTAAATTTCCTCGAGACGATGTCGTCTTAAAGCTTCTCTGGTTTTCATCTAAAGCCAAATTTTTAAGGACTAGAATACAAAGTAAAATACAAAATAAAATCTATGTATTTATATACATATATGGTGACATATTTCTTAAGAAAATAAATGAAAATTAATAAAAAGATAGAAGAATGGTTTACTTTTGGAAAACAGAGTTAATAAATAGGAATAACATAAAACATTCACTTATTCCTTGTGGCCACAGATTTGATAATGTTACAAAATCTCTGTCTGACAAGGGATAAATAAAAATGCTTTATTTTTAGTTATTTATATGTTATTTTATTTCAAAAGAGAATATTTGTTCATATTGGAGTAGAGTTTCCGATAATCCGCAACAATTTGCACTATCTATTGCTTTTCTTCTTCATCTTTAGATAACACTAAATTAAAACCTTCCATTAACTTAACTGTTCGTTCTGCCGAGTCATTAACAACATTCATATTTCCAACGATATTAGGGCCAACGTTAAAACTAGGTTCTTTTACCCATTCCTTTGGATATTTTGTTAAAAAGTCCGTTGGAATACCAAACCTTTTAAAAAAATTACGTGATTTTTGGGTTATAAAATATTCGATGTTCTTATTAAGATATTGGCTTATAGTATGAGGAGTTACGGTCAATTTTTTTTTAATTCGCAATCAGTAGGGTTATCCAGAGCTTGCACCATGATTCTTCTACTCATATGTAACATTTGGATCATAAAAAGACAACGCTGCTGTTTCTGGAGTTAAATACCACAAATGATTACTTAATTTGCTTAGTGACGTACGACTAATCTTCTCATCAACAATTTTATAAGCATGTAAATCTTTTAGCAATCTTAAATCCTGCATAGGGGCATCTGTTGCAACTGGTGCTTGTATCCAATTTTTTAAATACACCCTTACAACAAAGATGCAAATATCACGAATACTAGTTATAGTCCGGGAGGCAGAGGCACAAAATTTGCACTTATTCCTACAAAGCTAGTTCTCTCTGAATTAGTTGTTTCGATATGGTAAATAAAGAAAATGAAAGTCTGCCACCTCAATGTGGTCGCCTTCATTAAGAACATTTGAGTGAACATGTTAAAAATTTATGTGTAAATGACTTATACCTACAAGGCTGAAACTTTGTAGGATGCTTGTCGATAAGCCAGAACATGGAATGATTACAGTCTGCCACCGTGGCAGCGTCGCAATCGACGCTCTCCCACCCACGCAAGGTGTAAAGAAACTGTCAAAAATTACATTATTCCTACAAAGCTAATTTTTGTTTCTAGTATTATTTAGGTAATAAGATAATAGAAAAAATAAGTCTGCCGCTTGTATAACGTCGCAAAGCTTTGACAGACGTAATAGAAAGTACGATCAACGTAGCGTAGCCGGCGCGGTAGTAAGCTTCAAGTCGCGCTGAATTATTGTTAAATACTTAAACAATTATGAATCTACAAAGCTGCTTTTTTTTCCACAAGCAGCTTAACATTATTATTTTTGAATAAACGTAGTCTGCCGTCAAATATAGGTGGCTAAGTCGTCGGCAGACGTGGCTATAGTTGTAGTGCTCACGGCAGCGCGCGAAAATAATCGTTATAAAACTTTTACAGCTTTGCAATGCTGATCTTGTAATATTTATACTATATTGAGAATTGAATCATGAGTAGCAACAAAATATATTATTTTCGTAATTCTTTCGTTATAATTCTTTTTATATTCATATAATATTTACTGCTACAATTATCATGAAATCAATTTATTCATATATAGATATTGATTCATCTTTATTATAGAACTTAAATTTATTTTTTAAATATGTTATTATTATAATTTTTCACTTTAACAAAGGTACAGAAAAACTGTTTGTCACATAGATAATAAATAGATCAGGTAAATAAAAGAATTTTAAGAACATTATTCTAGATTTGTTTTGATTTTTCTTTATTGAACAACTCAAACATTTTTCTCAACTCTCTTCATCATTTGAATCATATTTTCCATCATCTTCCCTGTCATAATCGCTTCTTTCATCCTCATTTTCATCATAAAAAATATAGTCGTTTTCTTCATTTAAATCCTCGAGTTCTGGAATGATAAAAAATTATTAAATAAAATATTTTTCATTGTGAAAATACGAATGAATTGAAATTTAAATAGTATATGTACCTGATGCTTCAACATTTTCTTGGATGACCGTCACATAATCTATTGACTGAGGCAATGGATCTCCAGAGAACCACAGAAATAAATATTTATTATTCTCGTCAATTCTCCAGCCACAGTCAAGCGGTCATAATTTTGTGACTTCTGGTAAGTGAGCATTACACCAAATTTTCGATATATATGCTACTCTACGAATATGCTCTAGCAACTCTGATGAGCAAGGTGGTAGAGCAGATGCATCAAAGCTTTTTATTTTTTGTTTGAACAGATCATCACGAAACAGAATAACTGCGAACTCATGATGTGTTAGGAAGAACGCGTTTTCGTATACTGAAGAGTGGAGCAACATAACATCAAACAGCTGCCGCAACGGTAAATTCGAAACTGTGAGGGGAAGAGGGGTAATTTAGAAAAGGTCTAAGCCGGCTTCTATTTATTTTACGAAAATCATATATTTTGTTGCTACTCATGATTCAATTCTCAATATAGTATAAATATTACAAGATCAGCATTGCAAAGCTGTAAAAGTTTTATAACGATTATTTTCGCGCGCTGCCGTGAGCACTACAACTATAGCCACGTCTGCCGACGACTTAGCCACCTATATTTGACGGCAGACTACGTTTATTCAAAAATAATAATGTTAAGCTGCTTGTGGAAAAAAAGCAGCTTTGTAGATTCATAATTGTTTAAGTATTTAACAATAATTCAGCGCGACTTGAAGCTTACTAGCGCGCCGGCTACGCTACGTTGATCGTACTTTCTATTACGTCTGTCAAAGCGTTGCGACGTTATACAAGCGGCAGACTTATTTTTTCTATTATCTTATTACCTAAATAATACTAGAAACAAAAATTAGCTTTGTAGGAATAATGTAATTTTTGACAGTTTCTTTACACCTTGCGTGGGTGATAGAGCGTCGATTGCGACGCTGCCACGGTGGCAGACTGTAATCATTCCATGTTCTGGCTTATCGACAAGCATCCTACAAAGTTTCAGCCGTGTAGGTATAAGTCATTTACACATAAATTTTTAACATGTTCACTCAAATGTTCTTAATGAAGGCGACCACATTGAGGTGGCAGACTTTCATTTTCTTTATTTACCATATCGAAACAACTAATTCAGAGAGAACTAGCTTTGTAGGAATAAGTGCAAATTTTGTGCCTCTGCCTCCCGGACTATTATCTCCAATTGTATCATTTTAAATTCGTTTCGAAATAAATATAATTTAAGGCAATAAATAGCTTTCGACATTCAACGGGCGTGATGAAATGCTCCAGGCTTTTTGAAGGTAAATTCCGGAACTGTACCACCAAGAAAAACTATACTTAATTGAAGAAGCTCTTTGTAATCATCACGTAGTTGTTTTACTTCAAGATTTTGAGATGCAAATTTTATAATATCGGATACACTCCCAACTGCATCCTTCACTTTCTGATCTTCAACACCACTCATAAAGTTAATTTTGTCAATTTTCATCCAAGCGTCTCTAAACTTCTGTCTTAGGTTTGCGCTCTTTTTTTTACACTTTTTACACAAGCTTTTATTTTTAACACTATTTCTGTTAAGTAACACGCTCTTCTAATTCACAATTTTAATCAATTGTCATTTTATAAGGAAAGTCGCTTTTTAATTTTGTTAAATTCTGCACCACAGTGATGCCAAATTTTCTTAACAAAAACGCGTAAGAGTATTCGAAAAAGGGGATAAAAAAGCTATATTTAGAACTCGTTGGCTTAAAAAATATCTATGCTTGTAAACTATTATCAGGATATGTAAATAATTTAGTTGCCGCCACAATTTTTGAAATTGCAATTAAATTTTTATAATCAAATTCTTGTTACAAATCGTGGCAGTTACCGTAAATTGAATTAAGTTATAATAATAAAGTTATAGGTATATTGTATACTAAAAAATAGAAATACATAAAAAAAATTATATTTCTGTTCATTATACCAACAGGGGTCACCTTGAGAGGCGGTGCGCCACGCTTTCCCTTTGTTCGATACGCATAATTTTCTGCATACCGTATTTTTACACAAAAACAAACATTTCTAGAGGGAGTTACGGTCTATAACTTAAAAAAATTTTTCTTCCATACATCTAAAAACCACCCTAATATGTACTGTTATATTATATTATGATTATTAATATTGAATGTAATAAACTATTTTCATTTCTTCCGTTTTTTTATTCTAAAACATTGATATTATATTTATTAATTTTGCAAAATAAAAGTTCTAATAAAATTGCCTTTATTACGCAACATAAACTATGTATTTTACTAAATATAGAGTGATAAATATACAATATTAATATTCTAAACAGTTTAAGATATAACCTAAATGCCATCTGTAAAAAAGTTTTTAAATGTACTATAACCTATAAACCAAATGACAATTATCTGCAAGATCTAAACAATAGATTTGTTAATGTTGTGTGATGCACATTGATGACGTGACTGATCTCTTATCGTAAAAATACTATAAACTGACCCATGCCTAGACACAAACGGAGACAACAATCGGACTATTTATGGATGTCAAAACAATACAAAATAAAGTCGCCAACCGACAAATAAAAATTTACCAAGGGATTCAAAATCGGTGCGCTTTTTAAATTACCCTATATTATTCAATTATTTTGTTTCTACATTGCATCAGGAACTTAATCTTATTATTAATTGTCGGACTGTGTAGGAGATAGACTGTTAGGCAGATAATCACAGATAATTTAATCGGCCGGACGTGCAGCTGAATAAATGGAAATTTAATGATATATGTAATTCAATTCTTCGGTCTAAAATTTTATTCTATTTTATTATTTTTTATGAATTTTATATAGATTGGTTTCTATGTTTGTATTATTTTTCACATTTAAAATTCCTAGTAACATCGAGTGTCATACAGTTGATAATTGGTAGGTTGTATTGTATTTCAAAGTGCATTCATTAGTAACGTTGCAGTCACGCAAAGTTACAGTTATAAGTATGATAGACATGTTGCCTCCTTATAGAAATAACTAGACAACTATTAGTAATTACACTAATTACTAACGATCTAAATTAAAATTATGATAGCAATAATATAATATCATAAGTATTAAACTTTAATCAGCAACCCTAACAAGCTGTTCATGTTTACATAAAAAAGATGGAAAATTACAAAATATATACATGGTTCTTATTAACATTAGAAATATCATTTCTCGAGTTAAATACTCATAAAATATTATATATCCAATTAATTAAATTATTGTTACTGAAACAAATTCCTTTATTATTAGTTCTTACACTGGTATGCCTTTAAAATACCTAGATGGAATAAAATTCCATTCTAACAGTCTCTAAGAGATTCTTGAGTAAAAGATGGTTCTTGGTCACAGTTGAAGATAATATTTAAATAAGTAAATATTGTATCAATTATTATTACTACTAGAAAATAAATATAAAACAATTATAAAAACAAAACCGAATAAAAACTGTTGGATGGAAATTGCGCGTTATTTTAAATAATGAAAATTAAAAAGAGGCGGACCTTCCGGCAGCCCTCCATTTCCTACTTTTCTCATCTCCGAACCAACGTCCGATCAGTTTGAGAGAAGGCTCAGGAAGGAAGTCAGATAAAAGACTTTTTCCCTTAATTAATTTACATTACGAGACTTTTTTGCACTTCCCGTCTTGCGTAATTAAATTTGCTCTCTTATTCTCGTCCTGTTCATCCTCTTTTTAGTTACTTTACTTCCACGATCGGGAAAAACGAGAAAAAAACTTTCGCTTCTCGTCAAATAATTCAGCATCGCGTCAAATGTCGGACGGTGAAAACGATAGATGTAAGCGGGAAAAGCGACGACTTACTGGAAATTGTTACAAGTTGTAAATTATGCAAATACTTTCTAAGAGTTAAGAATTTAATGAATGTTTAAATATTTTACATATGAAAGTATGTAAATTCTGAATTAATAATATTAATACAATAAATAAAATTAACATTATAAAATATTTGATATCTTTAAGTGGACACGACTTCAAAACAATTCTAAAATACTTAATATTTAAACTTCTTTTAAGTCCCTTTATTTAGAAATCGACGTAAGAGTAATAACACAGGCCTGCATAAAATTTGTGATGACGCGATTTTTGTTTGTTAAGCTCAGTTTTTATATAGCAATAACTAATTAAAATACAGTTGGTCTCTACCAACCACAGATTTTTTTTTGCACAAAAGAAAAAGAAAAAAATATTTAAAAAAATTCCATGTTTCCTGTGCGAGTGGGATAGCAGAAATCGAGAACAGCATTGGATAAAAAGAGACTGGCCACAAAGGGTGACTTTAACACCTGGAACCAAAAATGTAATTCGCGAAAGTCTTATTGACCCTCAAAAAGTGTTACTTCCACCGCTTCACATAAAACTTGGACTTATGAAACAATTTGTTAAGGCATTAAACAAAGAAGGAAATTGTTTTAAATATTTGTGTAAAACATTTCCGACTCTGTCAGAGGCAAAATTAAAGGAGGGAATCTTTGTAGGCCCGCAGATTAGGAGCTTGGTGAAAGATCAAGAATTTGAAAATGTGATGGAAGATAAGGAAAAACATGCATGGCATGCTTTTAACGAAGTTGTACATAAATGTCTAGGCAATTATAAAGACACAAACTATGTTGAGATCGTAGAAAATATGCTGGAAAGATTCAGGATTCTTGGTTGCAATATGAGCATAAAAATTCACTTTTTACATTCCCATTTGGACTATTTCCCAGAAAACCTTGGGGACGTGAGTGAAGAGCAAGGAGAAAGATTTCACCAGGATATTAAAGAGATGGAAAAATGATACCAAGGGCGCTGGAACACAAAAATGATGGCAGATTACTGTTAGACATTGAGAAGAGATCTTCCTTTAGCTGAATATGACAGAAAATCAACCAAACGAAGCTTTTCTGAAAAACGAAAACGTTTTTTTAAGAAGCATAAAGAATAAATAACTATTTCTAATAGTTTCTATGTGTATATTTTTGTATTTTTTTTAATATAATATAAAACTAGCTTATAAATGAAATAAATTTTTTCTATATTTTTTGATTTTACTGGTTTGAAAAATAACCTTACGTGATACAAAAAAAAAATAAAAGCAGATTTGAAATCAGCGCTACCCAATTACTAGAAAACAGTTAAAATATTTAAATCAACCTTCAAAGTGTTGAAAAATGCAGGCCTGTGTAATTAGAGACCGGACACATCAAGCCGAAATGACGCTGGACCATATAAATAGACTAAATAGTATAACGAGCCATCGAAAAAATTCATAATTGGAGTTGACTGTGAAATTGGGTTGGTACTTTAGCCACTTCCACATAATGACACATTACTTGATGCTTGACAGTTTCATTTGGTTTCATTGTAAAAAAAGGTTATGGCATTGAATTGATACTACAACAAAAAAGAAAACAAATAATTTATTTAATATCGAAATCACATTCAAAATTTACATATAGCTACAAAAGTTGTTGAAAATGTTGTCCATTTACATCTAAACACAATTAATTTTCTTAATAAGAGTTTTGAAAAATTTGACACAAGCTTATGGTTTCAATGTCAAATAATAAATGTCATTATGTGGAAGTGGCTAAAGTACCAACCCAATTTCACAGTCTACTCCAATTATGAATTTTTTCGATGGCTCGTTATAACATCGCTAAGTACAACACGCAGTTATTAAATAGCACTATTTATTCGGTTAACCGCACATCTGTTTTTTGTAGTTGAATTCTGACGCAATTACTTCAATATTATAGTT
Source organism: Melolontha melolontha (assembly GCA_935421215.2). Lineage (NCBI taxonomy): Eukaryota > Metazoa > Arthropoda > Insecta > Coleoptera > Scarabaeidae > Melolontha > Melolontha melolontha. The sequence continues at coordinate 51,306,897 of OW285236.1, forward strand.
AAATTCCTTTCTTAATGGGCGATAGATAGATAGATAGAAAGGTGAGGAGTTTTAATAATTTATTTTATTTATTAGTTTATATTTCGTAAGACAAATAAAGTACAGTGAGTTAGTTTCTTTTTTTCATTTTTTTAACCGTTAATTGGAAAACAAACGGGTGGTGATCTATAAAATACGAAATATATTTTTATTTGTTCATTTTGTAGTTCAAGTTGACTAAAATAGTATTAATATTAACTAGCAATACTTTCTCAAGGTTCTCTTCTGTAAAATTTGTTCTCTTTGAATGAAATACATCCTTGTACATAGATAGAAAACGTTCTTTCTACATCGCAACTGGTTATAGGTGCATACTGGAAATATTATTTTATTTCAGCGTATTTAGCAGTTAGATTTTGAGGCATTGCCCCGCCCCCATACACAATTGCGGCAATGTTATTAAATATGGATATCTCGTCTCTCACAACAAAATATTGGTTTCTATTTTAAGAAAGACGAGCTAAACGAGCATTAATGGAATTATCTCATATTGTTTTGAAATGAATAACGTTTTTGCAACAATATATGTAAACGAAACAAGTAGGTAGCAAATGGTATTAATTGTTTAAAAAGTTATTGGCATAGGCAATATATAATTGACTTTTGTTTTGTAGATTCATAGTTGTACATGCTGGTAATAGAATTCATTCCTGAAAATCAGCTACTTGAACATTTTGAAAGCCCTTAAGCAGGCGCGGCTCGTGATGATGTGTTTGGGAGGGCGCGTATAATGATGCGAGTGCCTCGTGTGTTTTCGGTGTTTACTAAGAAAACGCTAGTTAGTAAACGAGAATACACAAAGCACTCGTATCATTGTACGCGCCCTCCCAAATACGTCATTACGAGCCGCGCCTGCCCTTAAGTTATTATTATGGATAATGCAAGCTATCATACTACAATAATAAATAAATCTCCAACTTCATCTTCGACAAAGTATCAAATTCAGGAATGGTTAACCAACAATAAAATCAACTTTGACAAGGCAGCTTTAAAAACACAGTTACTGGAGTTCGTTAGACTGTTAGTACCTAAAATAATTTCTAAATTAAGTTCAAATAGATCATAGTTTTTATTTAAAGGTATAAACCATCATCTATTTATGAAGCCGATGAATTATCAGAGCAATATGGCCACACAGTTCATTTTCTTCCTTCACATCATTGTATTTTAACCTTATAGAATTAACATTGGGGATTGCAAAAAGACACTCTAATAATATAGGTAAATATGGTAAGACGAATGAAGGCTGTAAAAGGTTGTGTAAGAAGCACTAAGTCAAGTAACTGCTGAAGCGTGAGCTAATTGTGTGACACTCACACTGAAGCTGCGACTTAAAAAATAGTGGGACAGGGAAGTAGGATTTCGTCAAAATGATATCAGACCTTTCATAATTAGTTTTTGAAGGAGAAAGATGATATTTTATGCTGTAAGTTACGACTGCACTTTTACCTTTTGTTCCAGTGAAAATATTTGTGAAATGAAGAGCCAATATATGATAGTGTTTGGATTTTAATATTTGTTTGACTTTATATTACACCATATACAATACCTAATACTATCTGATTGGCAAGTACTTCGAGTACAACACCTTTATTTATTACCTGTGCCTAAGAGAAACTCGTGAGTGTAATGTGATAAAACTAACAAATATAAAACCTTTATATGTATGATGTTCTTTAGTTTAACGTATGAACTGCTATATTTTAATTATTAATACTAACTGTAATAAAGTATTTCCATTCCTTCCGTTTTTTATAAATTTATAATTTATAAATTTTGCAAAATAAAAGTAGTAATACAATTGCTTTTATTAATTAACATAAACCAAGTATTTTTCTAAATATAAAGTGATAAATATACAATATTAACATTCTAAACAGTTTAAGATATAATCTAAATGGCATTTGCAAGAAAAAAATATTTTTGAATGGCAATTATTTGTAAGATGTAAACAATAAATTTGTCAACGTTGTGTGACGCACATTGATGACGCAACTGCGTTCTTATCGTAAAAATATTATAACAAACAAAATTTCATAAAATTCTAAATATGAAGTTCTGAAAATCTATACATAATAAAATAAAAACTAATGCGTTTAAATTATAAATGGGAAAACTCAAGTTAGTCACACTCAGTATATCAACAGACAACTTAATAAGTTTTCAACATGAACCGTTTAAAAATCGTTTAAACGTCCATTCGGGGTACAACCCGTCGCATATACATACATACGTACACGTACAAAAGAGGAAGGTTAACAACCGATTACGTCAATCTCAATAACAAAATAAACTCGATTTTGCTTCCAAGAACACTCGAGAGTCACCAGTCAAGTAGTACTCCATAGTGTCTTGCACCGGCTGAACTTAACACCAAGCGGCGCGCCGTCCTTAAAAAGCTTTAAACTCGATATATCCGTTCCGCACGACGACTGAAGTTATTTGTCCGCTAAAGCAGTCACATCCTCATAATTTTAGAAATGTATACAAATATAGACAACGTTAAGATTTTCTTTAGGACGTGGGAGTTATGTTTACTGAGAGACTTAACTATATTGCATTTACGTATAAAATTTCTTTTAAATTGGAAACAATGAGAAGGTACTAAAAATTATTGTAAACTCATAATTAATTAGTAATTATTTGATGGTTTGTATTTTAGAGCTAGTTTTTGCGTACGCAAGTTTTGTTTTCAAGATTATCCGCTTAATAATAATAATCTTTATCTACACCTGTGTTATATGAGCGTTACAATATCACTTATTTGAGTTTAATAATGAACCCCATTACATCACTAGTGGTGTAATAAAAAATTTCCAATCTTTATTAATCAAATTTAATTAAAATAAAAGATGAACAATAACAGGTACTTAATTTAACTAAATTACAATTATTTCTGACTGGAGGACTTATACGATGTATTGAAAAATTCTTAGCCTACTATAGAAGCAAACAAAATTTGAAAGTCAAAATATTTTATTATTCAACATACTCTCCTCTTAATTGGATACATTTATTACAACGAACCTGCAACGCCTCTAGACCTTTCAAAAAGAAATTTTTATCTTGCTCTGCAAATCAGGCCTCCACAGCTTCTATCACCTCTTCGTTAGAAGAAAATTTACGACCTTCTAAACTTTTTTTCAGTTGAGGAAAGACATGATAGTCGGGCAGAGCCAGATCTGTTGAATAAGGCGGGTGTTTGAGTAATTCGAACCTTAAATCACGAATTGTTTGCATGGCAACATGCGATTTGTGTGCAAACAGAACACCTTTGGATAACTTTGAACGTCTTCTCTCCATATTTTTTTCTCTTAGAGTGGTCAGTGACGCCGAATAATAATTCCCAGTTGTTGTTCTACCCTTATCCAGAAAATAAATCAGAATTACTCCATGGCAGTCCCAAAAAAACTGAAGCAAGAACTTTTCCAGCAGATTTTTGAACGCGAAACTTCTTAGGCCTTGGAGAACCAGAGTGACTCCATTTCATCGATTGTTGTTTTGTTTCCAGGTCGTAGAAATGTACCCAAGTTTCATTCATTTTAACAATACGGCTTAAAAAGTCTACATCACTTCCAAACCGAGCACAGATTGAAAACGATGCTTCCACCCTTGCACGCTTCTGGTCAACATTCAAGCAATTGGGAATCCATTTTGCTGAAAATTTTCTCATGTTCAAATCGACGTGAACTATATGATGCACGTGTTGATATGAAATACTCAGTGCTTCCGATATTCGTTTTAGTCCAATTCGACGGTCTGATAAAATCATGTCATGAACTGCGTCAACATTTTCGAGGACGGACACAGAAACTGGCCTTCCCGATCGGTGTTCATCTTCAATGGAAAATGTACTACTTTTGAAGCTTGCAATCCAATTTTTCACGGTCGCACGGAAGGATATTGATCGCCAATGATATTAAGCATATCTTCGTAAATCTGTTTACCTCTTAACCCAGTCAAATACAGGTACTTGGTGATGGGTCGATACTCCAATTTTTCGAATTTCACAATTTCGATTGACATCATTTTTTTTCAAATTTTATTGCGCAACTTTGGTTTGACTTTTTGACGTGATACTTTACACTGATATTTCTAATATGCTATTTTTCGTTGCTATGGTATCGCAATATTTTTTTTATACACGGAACCGGTCTAGGCTAACTAGATATCAATAACCCCTAGCAATTCTTCAAAAAATTCCCGGTTTACTTTTTTTGTTTCATTCTTAACTTTCTTGGAAGAACACCAATCAGTGAACCGTTTACATAAATCTTCATACTTAGCTTGCTGTCTGGTAAAAGTGAAGAGACAACATTTGCAGCAGCTTCTTCAATTTCTAAGGGCAGATTTTCCGTTTCTGAATCACTCATTATTGTGGGGATTACACTATTGATGCACAATTTGTACCAAAAATTGCTGACATTTATAAAATTGTTTACAACAAATTTGAGCGGTTGCCATAACACTCCGAAAGTTTCTTTGACTTTATTTTGAATGTAAATTATAGATTTAGATTTTTTTAATAGTTCTTTTTAATTAGACAGATCTAGATAAAAAATTGCGGTGTATACGAGTTGCGCCACAGATTCTAGGAATTAGTAATCCCTCTTAAATCCGTATACGAGTTGCGCCAAAGATACACCTCGAGGGTAGTAAATGTGAAAGTTGGTCATTAAGTAGGGGTAGATAATATTTTCCTTAAATATTACCTACATATTTATGGATGATATTCATTTATCGTCAAGTTAGTTAGTTAGACCATCATGGAAGTGTATACTATGTTTAGTGAGAAAGGAAAATTATTATTAGTAATAAATAACTACAAATTCAGAAAAACTTCTGAAAATTTAAATGGTGTTCGGTGGAGGTGTACAAATAAATCTTGTGCGGCAAAGGTTTATACAAAAAGTGGAAATTATTTCATAATAAACAAAGATTTGAATCACAACCATCCAAGTGACAACACAATTGCAAGGCACATACTTAGTAATTCAGTCAAAAGGAAAGCACAAGGTGACATGTACGAAAAACCTGCCAAGTTGATTCATAGTGAAATAAAACGTTTAAAAGAAGATAATTTTTCAATGCTAACAACAGAAGATTTGAACCGAACTCGGATAAATATGTATTATGCGCGTCGAAGTATTTTACCTCCATTACCGAAAACAGGGGCGAGGTTTTTGACTTAGTGAAGAATTTGACACCAAAAACAAGTAAAGAAGAAAACTTTTTGTTAGTAGCTGATAGTGCAACACAGAGTATAATATTTTCTTGTTTTACAAATTTGAATTTTCTATGTTCGACGGATTCAGTCTACATGGACGGTACATTTGAATTTTGCACAAAATTTTTCTTTCAACTATTTACAATTCACGGTTATAAAAAGGAACACTATGTGCCTTTAGTATTTTGCTTATTACCAAATAAAACCAGTGAAACGTACCTAAACACTTTAAAATTTATCAAAGAAAAATGTATAACTTATAATATCAGTTTTAATCCTAATGAAATTGTTATTGATTTTATCTGCAATTCATAAAGCCGTCAACACATTGTGCCCAAATACAAAAATTACTGGATGTCGGTTTCATTTAAGTCAGGCTTGGTTTAGAAAAATTCTATCACTTGGCTTGAAAAATCAATATACCACAGAAAACTCTGAAATTAGCATTTTTTTAAAACAATTTTTTGGTTTGTCATTATTAAAACCAGATGATGTAGGTGAATGTTTTACGGAGATATTTGAATCTGCACCTGACGATGATAAGGTGATAGAATTTTGCGATTATGTACTAAATAATTATATTGATGAAAATGCTGCATTTCCTCCCAGTGTGTGGGCTTCTGCCTCTTGTTTAATGACTAAAACTACAAATAATTGTGAGTCATTTCTTTCCAAATTTGGCAATTTTTTTTATAATTCACATCCGAACATTATAAATTTTGTAGAAATGCTTGTAAATTTACAGTTAGAAATATGTATATGTTAAAATTAATACAGCAAATAAGTTTGCGAAGAAAATTAGAACTGACCTAAAAGGCAAGCAAGCATATATAAAACATAAAATCGATGAACTATATGTGTATAAGACAATAAGTAAAATAGATTTTATCAAATGCGTTTCACATAAATTTTTGCCTAGCTCTATAATATAATATTGATGTGGGTGTAATATACATATATATACATATATTTGAGTTTGTTTTAATTGTAATTACTTGTAATTATTTTAGTTCATTACTTTTAATTTCAAAGTGTAATAATAACATAAACATAAATAAATTGTATTAAAGTTTAAAAGTTTGTTATGTCTACTTGACCTGAACATTTACCATCCTCGAGGTGAATCTGGCGCAACTCGTATACGGATTTAAGAGGGTCGGATAATCCCTAAAATTTTATTTCTAGGATTAATTCAGGTACTTTGGCGCAACTCGTATGCGTCCAAAAATTTGTACATCAAACGTGGACAAGAGCATGTTACAGTAATTCGTGTGATTACAAATGAAGCTCGGGCTAACGTCCTCGTCATTAGCAATCATCACACCGTAGTGTAACAATGCTTCTATCTCACCAATAAAGTAAATAACTGTTAGATGCCGAACAGAATCTAAATACAAGACAAATAAAAAATGGCAGTAGAAAAAGTACAAATAATAATAGAAACAAAATATAATTAATTCCATAAAAACATATTGTAATTAAAATAAATAAAGTATTACTAAAAATACTGAAAATTATTACGAAAAAAATACAAAATACAAAAAAAATAGACATTGTAACTAAAGCTACACAATAATAATTACAGCATTACCAGTGGAGTAAGAATTAAGACATGAAACGAAGGTTATGGAGATTTTTGCTCATATGTGTTAAAGGAACTGTACATAAAACATTTGTTCTAGGTCTTCACTTGTGATAAAATAAAAGAACAATCTATTAAATTATTGACTAGTTTAATTTATCTGGATGAAAGCTATTGAAAATTATACGCACCAAGCACAATGACAGAATCTATGCCACGAGAAGAATATATTTAACAAAACATGGTGCCGTAAAATGTATATAATTAAAACAATCGTCTTCCTATAGATTAGTCAGTGCATGATGCTGGGATAGACAAAATTCACAAAAATAATTCTTTTGTAACATACAATCTAGTCACAAAAGACAGAATAGAAGATTTAAAGCCGCTCGTTGAAAATGGCAACATTACGAACGCCAAAACAATCATCGCCATCCTTAGGACAAGTGCTTTGCATCGGACGATCACAGCCGCAACTGACATGTCTTAACTATAAATCGGATAGCTCCAATAGCGTACATAACAATCAATTTGAACCATACTTGGCTGGATAAAACTTGGCCATTTTTTGTATAAAACAAACACTTTTTTAATAACGTGTGTTTTTTAAGACCTTTTTTCAATAGGGAAAAACTCTGATATTATGACATGTTAATTTGACAAGTCATACTGCCATTTTATTCAGTATTGTTTGACATTTCATAATGCAAAGAGTTACACCCGAACAGCGTTTACAAATTGTGGAAATTTATTTCCAAAATCAGTGTTTACTAAAAAATGTTCACAGAGCGTTTCACCCAATTTACGGCATACGTCTCATTGGCCAATTAAAGCGACTATTCGAAACACAATTTGAAAAATATCGCACTCAATTTACTCTTTTGCACTCCCGTCCACCAACGAGAGTGCGTAGCACACAGAAAAAAAATATCGTCGCCGTTGAGGATGATCCAAATTCATTGGTTCATCTTCGGGCGCGAGAACTTGGCCTGTGCCCAATAACCTTGTGGAAGTTTTTCGCAAGAATCTTGGCTTACATGTCTACGAGAAATTAAATTGGTGCAAGAAATGAAGACAACCGACCATCGTTTTCGACGTCAATTCAGTAATTGGGCGCATGAAAAGTTGGAAGTCAATCCACTGTTTTACCTTCAAATTTTGTTCAATGATGGGGCTCATTTCTGGCTCACTGGATTTGTGCATAAATTGTTGCATTTGGAACGACATCCACAGGTGATCCAACTACCGATGCGCCCCAAAAAATGCACTGTTTGGTGCGGTTTGTGGGCCAGAGGTATAATCGGACTATACCTCGAACTGTCACCGTCAATGGCGACCGGTATAGAGCCATGCTCAACGATTTTTTGTTCCCAAAAGTGCGTGAACATGGTATGGAAGACAATCGATTTATTGAAGTGTTTTTTACGCAATTTTTACACAAATATTTCTTTTGTTCAAACTCAATGTGATCTTCGTGAAGATTATGGTCCACATAATCGTTCTTCTGTGCTTGCTATTCGTCGACTCGTTGAAAAATTTGAAGCAAATTTCATTTAATACGATACCAGAACACGAAACGCAAGAAATCAAGAGAATATTGACTCTGTAAGCGCCAGTGTTAGAGAAGATGCAAATCGGTCGATTGATCGAGGTTCTTAAGAACTTGGCCTTTCAACAATGACAACTTGGCATATTTTATGAAAAGATTTGGGCTGACTTCCGTATACAATTGTGTGGACTCAAGAACTGAAGCTACTAGACCATCGTTAGCGTCCTGTGTTTGTTGATTGGGCTCTAGAACAACTTGAAATTGATCCTGACAAAAAAATTATCTTTTCAGATGAAGCTCATTTCTGGTTAAATGGATTTGTTAACTAACAAATTGCCGTTTCTTTGGTGCTAAAATAATCCACAACAGATTCATGAGAAGACTTTGCAACCAGAAAAAGTTACTGTTTGGTGTGGTGTATTGCATGGTGGCATCATCAGACCTTTTTTTTTTAAATGCAAATGGAGATGCAGTAACAGCGAATGGTGAGCGTTATCGATGACTGCTAACAGATCTCTTGTGGCCAAAATTGGATGAAATTAATTTGCAAGGCATGTTTTTCCAAGAAGATTGTGCAACACCACATTTTGCCAATCCACTATGGAGTTACTGGGAGAAAAGTTTGGTGAATCTGTAATCTCCAGAAATGGAACTGTTAACTGGCCTCCAAGAAGTAGTGATTTAACACCGTTGGATTTATTTTTGTGGAGATATTTGAATTCGTTGGTCTATGCCGATAAACCTCGAACTAGAGACGCTTTGAAATTGAACATCTAACGCTGCTTTAATGAAATAATGCCTGACTTATCGCAAAAAGGCACCGAACATTAGGTTAATCGAATTCGATCCTGCAAATGAAGCCGAGGTGGATATTTGAATGATAGTTATTCAAAACATAATTGTCATACATCGGACTATAAAATAGAAAAAGTTATGCTTTTATCTTAAATATTTAGTATTTTATTTAATTTTAAAAACATATTGTCCTTATATAATGTAAAATCGAATTAAATAGTACGTTTAGTTTCAGTTTAATAATAATTAACTATTTTCATGTGACTTGTGACTAAGCCCAGATTGAAAGCAGCTTAAATGAAGCAAAAATATTAATCGGTGATACATCGACGAACATATAATACCCAAAAAAATCAAATATACGAATATACAACACATATGAACTTCATGCACGAGCACACATACAAACAAAAACGACGTAAATGAATAATAAAACGATCTCTGATTGAAACATCACACTGTGCCTGTGGGCTATCAAAGTAAAATAATCAGGGATTATCATTGTTTGCAGATGTCAGAGAGGGTGTAGGGAACAGAGGCTGAAGGGGGTATCTATAAACTTGGGGTGGCAACAAATGTATTACCTATACGGGCAAAAGCCGTGGCGCGCTCACTGCAACAGCAACATGTGCACTTTTCTGTCTGTCAGTGTATATCAAATGGACGGAGTACGTGTATGTTTAATGTGTAGATGTATGGGTGGATACGTGGATGGCAGAAAGCAAGGTTGCGCATTTCGTGATCGACATACGGTCAAGTTGAAAATGGAAAGTATTGTAGAGTGCTGCGAATATATAAAGATCGGCATCTGCTTGATAGGTTTATCGAATGATAGGCTAAATTAATGAATTGATATGCATTTAAAACAAATAGATGACTTCAAAATATTAAATATTCAAAGCAACTAAAATAGAATAAAGTTTCCGAGGAAATCCTATTGTCTAAAAGGAATTTATAGTGTCCTTAAAATAATGGTATGGTTATATTCATGGAAACAGCAGAAAAAATAAACAAGAACGTCAGTAAAGTAGTTGCAACCCTGTACAATTTGTATTTAAAAGAGAATTTATAAGATCGCTTGGATATAGATCCATCATTCAGTAACCATTGTCTCTTATGAGACTACGTACATACACTTCATTAAAACACAAGTGCACTCGACAAAAGTTAAATGAATACTAAAGGATTTTTAAATTTAATTGAATCGGCCGATACTTGCTGGAAATCCATTATATGTAAATGTGATTTAAGTAAAACACTTATACTAATTTCCAGTATACAAACTACTCAAAAATGAATAAGGAATTTTGACTTTTTTTGTATTTTTTAGATAGTATGGGTAAATATTTGTAGTGTATTATATTAGATACATAATTGTACACAACAATTTAAAATTTTCAAGTATATTTATTCAGAAAAATCGTTAGATTACTCAGAAATTATCAAAAATAAAATAAGCAACATTTTTAACAATAGCTAAAATAAACATTTTTCTGTAACAATTAATTCTAAAATCGTGTATAATGGCCACGGACATCTCTCACAGCTGTACATCTTCGGGGCATACTCATAATGCAATTATTAATGTGTTCTTGCGGCACTCTTCACCAACACAGCGGTAAAATTTCCCGCAAGTGTTGCACGTTAACTGGGGGTGGATTATGTTCGTTGAGCTGTTCTTGAAGTCTGTCACAAATGTGCTCAATTGGATTCAAGTCGGGAGACGTTGGTGGTAAAGGTAGATGGTTAATATGGAGGTCATTTATTGCTTGCATTACAATTTGTGCACGATGAGGTCTTGCATTATCATCAATAAAAACCATGTTTTCATCCACAGCCTCACGAAAGTCGGCCACATATTGCTGAATACTGTCATCTCTGTATATGTGTCCATTAACATTGTTTTCAAAGAGATGGAGGTTCGTACGTCCATTCAAACTAATGCCCGCCCACACCATGATACCACCGCCGCCAAAAGGCACCACAGCTTTTGTAAACTCGCGTCTATAACGGTCTCCTCGAGTTCTCCAGACCCTTACTCTACGATTATCACTAAATAAGCAGAATCTGGATTCATCGGTGAATAAACCATGCTCCCATTGAAAATTTAGTCGATGGTTAACCCAAGTTCTTCTAGCCATTCTATTGGCATTAGTTAATTTTGGGCGTCTCACAGGCCTGCAGCTATGAAGATCCATTTCCCTCAGACGGTTTCTGATGGTTTGATCCGAAACTCTAACTCCATTGGCGGCACGAAACTGTGTTTGCAACCATACAGCACTTCTAAACGGATTCATCCTTGTCTGAATTCGTATGTAGCGGTCTTGTCTCTGATTTGTTTTCCTCTCAGATCCACGACCGGGTCTTCTCCTTGCAGATCCTACCTGCTGGAATCTTGTTAGAGCCCTACTAACAACACTTGGAGACACATTAAAAATTGCGGCAATTTCTGCTCCAGATTGCCCTCGCTGATCCAATAACGCAATTAAATCAAAAGTTTCTTTATTTAAATGACGTCTTGGCATCGTGAAAATGTGAAATGACGTTTAAAATGAATAATATTTGTAAAAAAATGCGATTTTTATAATTTTGTATTCTAAATTAATTTAAGGTTAAAATAAAAATTCAATATTTTATCACACAGAAAAGACATTTACCAAATAAAATGTCCACAAACGACTGTGGGCCTTCTAATTTATCTATAGTTTGAGAAAATACGTTAAATTTAATCTAATTAATTAGATCTGTTAAAAAAAGATCTAATTCCCTATTCATTTTTGAGTAGTTTATTACACTTTATTATATATATTAATAAATAGACGACATGTTTCGCTACGATGTAGCTTCTTCAGATCTTATATTACTACTACAGTAGTAATATAAGGAAGTTAAAAGTATATCTTTACAGTTCGTACTGCCCAAGAGTGAACCGAAAATTGTACTTCATCTCTTTCTAACACACATAAATACGCGCTGAAATATTACACAAGTTTTAGTAATTTTAAGTTAAAATGTACGTCTTTGAAAAATTATACGAGACACCTTTTATATTTTTACAATCGACCACTAGATGGTGCTTTCGACTTATGTAATCACTATATTCTTAAAGATTGACATTTGTCAATGAGAAATCCGCGACAGCTTAGAAATTGAGTCAGTAGTTTGTTGACAGTGACAGTTTTAAGACACTGAGTTTGTAAAATAATGGAGATTACTCGTGAAGGTTTTCGTTGGATGTTTTTTTTACGATTATAAAAAAGGCCTAACTCCACAAGAATGCATTATATCGCGTCGGTAAACTATTGGTAATGAAGCACAATCAGAGAAGACAGTTTACAATTGGTTTTCAGAATTTCGTCATGGTCGTGCCTCAGTGAGTGATGAATCTCGTAAAGATCGACCAAAAACTGTTGCGACTCCAAAAAACACCGATGCATCGGAAAATGGTAGAACACGATCGACATGTGACTTACAGTGAGATAGAGGCATCTCTTGGCATATCGCAGACTGCAATTCATTCGATTTTACATGAACATTTATTTGTAAAACAAATATGTTCCAGAATGGATTCCACATAACTTGACCGAAGCATAGAAAGTATCTCGTGTCAATTGGTATAAAGAGATGCGCAAAAAATTCGAGTAGGAACCGCAAAATTCGTATAGAACATCGTCATAGGTGACGAAATATGGATATATGCGTATGAGCCGGAAACCAAGCAACAATCTACTGTATGGGTCTTCCAAGACGAACCGAACCCCACAGCACCCCGCGCAAAGAGCACCTTCAAGAAAACGATCGCTTGTTTCTTCGGCTGTACAGGACACATCGCTACAATTCCTTTAGAGGATCGAAAAACTGTTAACGCTGAATAGTGAACAGTAATTTGTTTGCCAAAAGTTATAGACGAAATCAGGAAGAACAACCGAAAACGTCACATTATTGTTCATCACGACAATGCGAGTTCCCATACAGCACGTCTAACAGGTGACTATTTGAAGGAGAAAAGTGTTGAAATAATGTCTCATTGTCCATATTCACCTGACTTGTCGTCGAACGATTTCTTTTTGTTCCCAACTATGAAACAAAAAATGTGTGGACAGCGATTTTCAACACATCAAGAAGCAGTCGAAACCTTTGAAAACCATGTTTCCGAGATACAACCCTCAGAGTGGAAAAAATGTTTTGAGAACTGGTTCGTACGCATGCAAAAGTGTATAGACCATAAAGGCGAATATTTTGAAAAACAATAAAATAGTTTATTCCCAAAAATTTTGTTTTCTTCCCAGGATTTTGTAAAAATATAAAAGGTGACCCTCGTATTAAAAAAAAAGGATAAGTTGCCCAGGAGATAGTCTTATGATATTCGGCTTAATGTCAAATTAATTGAATACCGTTGTTTACTGACTTGATTCCGGTATTCTGACTTCTTGGTTAAGAATTTTTCAGATGTCAATATTTAGTTTGTCATCAAAAATTACAAAATCAGTTTTTTTTCCAAAACAATACTGATTATAAATAGTAATATCAATGAGTGGCAATAAGTATGAAAAATTTTGATTATCATTTTGACATTTCTATTTATTTCACTATATTTCTTACCTTAAAAACACTAAATAATGTTTTGGCTATGAAAGAATTCGCTCATACAAGCAATGTCTTTAGCAATATTGCTTAAAGACATTGGATTTATATATAATAAAGTGTAACAGGAGAGCGCTTGAAGAAAAATTAAATGTATGAGAAACTTTGTTTTAAGGAAATATATGGATAACTTAAATTCAAATTTGGGTCGTCTTTCTTGATGAAACTTGGATATTTTGAGACGGCAATAGAATGAAATCATGGCAAGATGATAATGTAAAAAGTGTTTGGAAACCCGAAGGCTATGATCGTAAACGATTTATTATTATACATACCAGCACATAAAATGGATTCTTTAAAGGAGCTAATCTGATTTTTCCACCAAAGACAATCACTGGTGATCACCATTGAGAAATGGTGACTCGTTTAAGCAATGAGTATATGATCAACTTATACCAAATCTGGAGGTATTATCACTTATAATAATGGATAATGCTCTTTATCATAGTGTTATCGAAAATAAACACCCAAATCACTCCTCAAAAAAAAGCAGAAATTTTTGAATGGTTTAGAAAAAAAGATACGTTATTCGCAAGCAATTACTAAACGGAATAAATTAATATGATTAGTAAAACATCATAAAGAAGATAAGATATTTATTATAGATGATATAATAAGAGAAAGTGGACATGAAGTTTTAAGATTGCCTCCCTACTATTGTAACGTCAACGCAATTAAAGTTATTTGGTAAAGGTAAAAAATTATAAATCAAATATTGGGAGAAATTATTCAGAGATTATTCAGATGAAGCAGTTAAAGAAATGTGAAATGAAGCTTTGCAATAGTGCATAGCATGGCATGAGCGAGATCAATTTCTTGATAGGGCAGAGATTGCTCCAACAATAATAACACAGGTCTACAAAATTAAACTTTTTGACAGATGTTTTTATTTTGAAAACTGATTTTTTATAATTTTGGTAGGCTGATTTCAAAAATTCTATGCATTTATTTGTATCACGTAAGGTTTTTTGCAAATATTAAATGAAAAAAAACGATATTTCTAAAAAAAAATATGTGTTTATTGAGTAAAAAGGTGGAATACAAGTTAAAAAAGTGGAAAAAATACTTTACTCAGTCTTTTTTAAGTGAAATCTTTGTCTTTTTGCCAGAAAGCTGCGTTGTCCGGACATTCAGGTGTATGTTTTTAAAGGCATATCCCGTTTTAACATCCAGCAGTAGTCCGCCATCATCGTTATGCTCCATCTGCCTTGGTATCGCCGTTCCATTTCCTTAATGTCTTGGTGAAACCTCTCTCCCCGTTCTTCGCTAACTGCTCCAAGATTTTCAGGAAAATAGTTCAAGTGTGAAAACAGGAAATGCACTTTCAAACTCATATTACAACCTAGACGATGAAAGTGTTGTAACATATTTTGAACAATATTTTCGTAGTTTTCGTCCTTAGAGTTCCCAAGAAACTTATCAATTACTTCTTTAAATGAAACCCAGGCGTTTTTCTCGACATTGGTCATTGTGCTTTGAAAATCCTTGTCTTTGCATAATGTTCTTATCTGCGGCCCAACAAAAATACCTTCTTTTAACTTGGCATCGGATAAGGCTGGAAATGTCTCGCACAAATATTTAAAACACTGTCCATTTTTGTCTAGGGCTTTAATAAACTGCTTCATCAAGCCAAGTTTGATATGGAGAGGAGGCAGTAAAACATTTTTGGGGTCAACCAAGCTATCTCTTAATACATTTTTGCTACCAGGTGTAAGGCTTGTTCGAGAGGGCCATTCTATTTGAGTCCAATGTCTATCCCTTGCTCGACTATCCCACCCACAGATAAAGCATGGAAATTTTGTATAACCTCCTTGTTGTCCTAGTAGCATGCACAGCACTTTAAGGTCACCAAAAAACATCCACTGATCTTCTTGGTAGTTTATTTTCTTTAAAAGAAGTTCAAAATTTTCATACGTTTCCATTAAATGTGCCGAATGGGCAACGGGAACCGAGGACAGTTCGTTACCATTGTGCAATAAAACGCCTTTTAAACTACGCTTACTTGAGTCAATAAACAGGCGCCATTCTTCTTTTACATAGGGCACATTTCCTAATTTTGAAATTAAGTCAGGAATATTGTTGCAATACACTAGCGGTCCGTCTTGAGTAAAATATTGACATAACTCTTTTTAGCGATCCCGGTAAAAGCTTGATGTGACGCCAGGTGCCAGTAAATGTTTCTCACGAAGTCGGGAGGCTAACAATTCGGATGCATCCTTTGGAAGGTGCAAATCTCTAATTAAATCATTTAGTTTGCTCTGGTTAAACACTTCGGGCTCTCTGAAATCTGGTGTGAAATCTGAGTCATCTGGGTCGCAATTAGATTCCTCTGATTCTGACGATATGACGTTTTCTAGTGCTTCTGGGGCGGTAGGTATCGGTACATCTGGTCCATGAGGAACTGGCCGAATAGCAGAGTCAAGATTGGGATACACAATTTGTTTCTTATTTTTTCTGTTGAATCCTTGAACATTACACGAACAAAAATAACAATCATCACTGTGATTTCTAGGCTCTCGCCATACCATAGGAACACCAAAGCTTAAACATTTCTTCCTACCTTTTTGCCAGTTTCTTAATGCTTCAACGCAAACGGAACAAACAGTATGAGGAGCCCAGGACTTGTCTTGGTCGCCAATTTTTACACCAAAATAAGCGTGGTATACATTTTTCACAAACGAAGTTATAGTTTGCCTCTGCTTTACTACGACATAACTACCACAGATATAACAAAAATTATTCGGATTGTTCACACAATGCCTTCTTTCCATATTTATACGTTCTAGAACACTTAAAATACGCAACAACGAAGACAACAAGCGCGCGGACACAGTAGCACGACGACTAACACAACCAAACTGCACATAAGCAGGTTTCAACGTTGTATTGACGCTTCTGCGCCGACTCTGTTGCTTTGCTGAGAAATCTAATATTAACCAGTGTCGCCAAATCACATTTAATTTCATAAAAATCAATTCATTTAAAAATCATGCCTAACATGGAACAAACATATTCTTGTCATAGGTATGTATATTAATAAATTAACATTTTTAAGATATAGAGCGCTATAAAAAAAATTTACGTGATAGAGCAAAAATATGGCGTTTCTTGGAATAAGGGCCCCCAAACATATACAAATTAGCAAACAGCTTTCAAACATCAAAATCACTGTAGACCTGTGTAATTAATGTAAACGGCTCAAGTTCTGAGTCAGAATCAGAAACTGATTAGTTTCTGTTTATTTTTATAATAAATAGTTCATTCACTTAAAAAAAAACATTTTAACCTTAAAATCATCAGAAATTTAAAAGATATTGAAGAAATTATTGGAAAAATTAATTTGAATGAAGAAAGTATATCAAGAGAGTTAATTAAAATATTGAGTAAAAACATGAAGTTAATAAATGACAAAATAGTTTTTGCCAACAATTATGAGCATTCAATAAAAATAGATGATAACAAACCGTTAAGTTGCAAGGATTACCCAATTCCCTATAATTTTCAAGCAAGAGTAAATGCCGAGTTACAACGTTTACAAGTGGCCAATATAATAGAAAAATCGAACACCTATTTCATCAACCCAATTATAATAGTGCAGAAAAAGGATATGTTTAGATGCTAAAGCTCTCAACCAAAGGATAAAACCCGAATTTGAATTATCCTCAAACATCGAAATATTGCTATGTGGAAGAAAAACATGGTACAGTAAATTAGACTTGAAGAATGCATTTTGGCTTATTAAGTTGGACGAAGAATCAAAAAAGTATTGTGGATTCTGTGTAAATGGCATAGTATTGAATTTCCTAGTATGTCCATTTTTTCCGATACAATCGAAGAGCATCTAGAATACATTAATATCATTTTAATAACCCTGAGAAAAGAAGGTATGAAATTAAATCTGGCGAAATGTCAATTCTTTCAAAAAGAGGTAAATTATTTTAGTCTACGTGAAAAATCAAAAATGTATACAATTAGACCCGCAAAGATTGGACGAAATCAAAAATTTTCGCAGACCCACCAAACGCTCTACGAGGATGGTTAGGTTTATTAAACTATTACAGGAAGTTCATTTCCAACTACAGTGAACGAACATTACCGTTATTACAATTATTAAAGAAGAACAAAAAATGGAACTGGACCGAGGAATATAAAAACGCATTCATACAGTTAAAAGAGAACTTTTTAAGAACGTTTAAGGTTTTACTTGGCCGAAACAGGCAAGTTTACTTATCTAAAATCTCACTAAACATTAATAACTAGGTAACTATCTTATTTTGACAAAATATTTTGTAGAAGTTTAATATGGTACGATGGTCACCTTTTATATTTTTACAAAATCTGGGAAGAAAACAAAATTTTTGGAAACAAACTATTTTATTGTTTTTCAAAATATTCGCCTTTATGGTCTATACACTTTTGCATGCGTACGAACCAGTTCTCAAAACATTTTTTCCACTCTGAAGGTTGTATCGCAGAAACATGGTTTTCAAAGGCTTCAACTGCTTCTTGAGGTGTTGAAAATCGCTGTTCACGCATTTTTTGTTTCACAGTTGGGAACAAAAAGAAATCATTCGGCGACAAGGGTGGTGAATATGGACAATGAGACATTATTTCAACGCTTTTCTCCTTCAAATAGTCAATTGTTAGACGCGCTGTATGGGAACTTGCATTGCTGTGGTGAAGAATAATGCGACGTTTTCGGTTGTTCTTTCTGATATCGTCTATAACTTTTGGCAAACAAATTACTGTATACCATTCAGCGTTAGCAGTTTTTCGATCCTCTAAAGGAATTGTTGCGATGTGTCGTGTACAGCCGAAGAAACAACGATGTTGTATACGGATTTTGCGATTCTTACGTCGAATTTTTTGCACATCTCTTTACACCAATTGACACGAGCGGCTTTCTGTGCTTTGGTAAAATTATGTGGAATCCATCTGGAACATATGTTCTACAAATAATTGTTCATGTAAAATTGAATGAATTGCAGTCTGTGATATGCCAAGAGATACCTCTCCTTCACTGTAAGTCACATCATTTTCCGCACATCATCGATGTTCTTTGGAATCACAACAGTTTTTAGTCGACCTTTACGTGATTCACTTACTGAGGCACGAACATGACGAAATTCTGCAAACCAATTGTAAATTGTCTTCTCTGATGGTGTTTCATTACCATAAGTTGACCGAAGCGATATAATGCATTCTTGTGGAGTTAGCAGCGAAGAAATTAGTGCCACTAGTTCAAGAAAACATTACATGATAAAGATCTCGAGGCAACATTTTATTTGAATAAAGTTTCTTTGTTTTATTGGCGTGCACTAACTTGCAAAATTATCGAACATAGTTATCAGAAAATCCTCATGTGTTTGTTAAATATGATCTTCATCTAATAGAGGATGATAATATGGATTTGGATTGCATTATCTACAAGTCGAATTATTATACAATTATACTCTTAAGAAAGAATAAAATATTAAATGTAGACTATATAAATGTTTGCTTTTATGTGTAATTTTAAATGTAATTTAAAAACTTATAAAAAGGTTTTAATTCTTTTTTAACATAACTTTTTACATTCTTTTCCAATATATTAAAACTTATTTAAAATATAAGCAATATATAAATTAAGTAGAAATCTAAATTATACATCAAATTCATGCATTCCCAATCTTCTTAGCTAAGATGTATTGCAAGAAAATTATTTTGGTAAGTACGAGGGTGGTTTGACAATTAACTTGGTTCACACACTAATAGAGGGCGCAAATGTAATCTGTATATGTAGTCATAAAGTGTCATTCCTATGAGTTAATATTCTCTGGTCTCAAGTCATTCTGACAGTAACTCGTTGTTTGACAGTTACTTAAACAGAAGTGTTTCGAGCAATAGCGAAAAATGGATAAAGTTGGAATTCGTGGTGTGATTCAATTCTTTTATCTGGAAGGGAAAATAGCGAAGGAGATTCATGAGAGAATTTCACCTACACTGGGTGACTCATGTCCTTCTTATGAGTGTGTTCGACTTTGGGTAAATGAGTTTAAGCGTGGCAGAACAAGCATTAAAGATGCACCACGTCCTGGAGCCCCGAAATCAGCTGTGACACCCGAAATCATCGATAAAGTCCATGATTTGATTTTAGCCGATAGACCAGTGAAAGTGCGCGAGTTAGCGGAAGCCACAGGCATCTCAACTGAGCGAGTTCACTTCGTTTTGCATAAAGAATTGCATATGCAAAAACTGTGCGCAAGATGGGTGCCGCGTTTACTCACTCAAGAGCAAAAGCGAATTCGCATGCGAATATCTGCCGACAATTTGCAAGTATTTCAGAAGAATGTAGTTGAGTTTTTTCGCCGTTTTGTGACAATGGACGAAACTTGGATACACCACTATATCCCGGAAACTAAACAGCAGTCGAAACAATGGATTGCCCGTGGCGAATCGGCTCCGAAGAAAGCGAAATGCGTTCCATCCGCTGGAAAGTTCATAGCGTCAGTTTTTTTGGGACGCACAGGGAATTCTCCTAATTTACTACCTTGAAATGGGAAGAACCATTACCGGAGAATACTATGCATCACTTTTGGACCGATTAAAGGCGGCAATAACAGAGAAACGCCCGGGAATGGCCAAGAAAAAGGTGTTGTTTCACCATGACAATGCCCCCGTGCATTCAAGTCGTGTCGCCCAGCAAAAATTGGCCGAGCTACGATTTCAACTGCTTCCGCATCCTGCGTATTCGCCAGATCTAGCTCTTTCGGACTACCATCTATTCCCGAAACTAAAAACTTTTCTGGCAGGACGAAAGTTTGAGTCTAATGAAGATGTCATACAGAAAGTAAACCAGTATTTTGAAAGCATCGAAGCAATTCATTTCAGTGAAGGAATCGCGAAGCTGGAGAAACGTTGGGGCAAGTGCGTCGAACTTCGAGGGGACTATTTCGAAAAATAAAGTACGTTGCAAAACTCAAATTGTTTTCTTTCATAGCAAACCAAGTTAATTGTCAAAACACCCTCGTATGTCATACTTAATAATGCAAACACTTTTTAACATTAAAGGTCTCTTTCATAAAAAGAAGATTAATTTCATTAAATGGGGTTGCAGTGCAGTTAGAGCATCCGCTAGTTAATAATATTAATTAATATTATTAATATATGGACAGAACTCAATATTAAACTTTAAAATGCGTAACCTGTTAAAATATATCAATTATTTAAAACATTGAAATCAAATTCTTGCAAAAATTTAATTTTTACACAATCTACATATAAAGCTATACCTAAAGATGGTGTAATTAAGTCTATGATAGGCATTGCAAGTGCAGTACGACCATGAAAATGTACCAATTCCTATACAGGATATTGCTTTGCACTATTTTTAGATTAAAAGCTCGAATTTAATCTGTCACCTCCAGTACTAAATTATGTTCACAATGACAAACTTGCATATAATTGAGTTGCTACCCTACGTGTATCAAAGAGGGTGCAAATTCAAATAATAATAATAATAATCATAAAAAAGCATACATATGGATTCATTCATTGAAAGCGACATTCAAATGAAGTAATCCTGACTGCCAATAATCGCATGCACTCCATTTAAATTCAGTTAGACGCGATTTAAAGTGACCCATATGCTAACACAGTCTAACCCTAATTTCGAAAAGCCCACCCGCCCAACAGCTTGCATAAATTTATGAAGGTTTCATCTCAATATACATATGTACATATATCAAAGCGTTTATACTTGCAAAAGGACATTCAATATTACAATTACGTTGATGTCGATATTATATTTTTACATAAGGCGTGAGCCACAAAATTTTTATACAGAATTAGCCATCTAGTTCGTCTCTAGTCGCCCGTAAATCGATCAAAAAATTCCATATTTTATTATTTATAAAATTTACCGCATTAATAACACTGCACAACAATATGACAACTTTTGTCTGATGATTGACTTTTATCACGTGATGTTTACTAATTTGACGTCGCTGATTTCAAATATACCCTCAGTTTTTTTTTGTAAGAGCTCTTGTTTACGAGATATAGCTTTCACGAAAAAATCGCTGTATTAGTGTGTTAATTTGCTTGTAATTAAGAAAATATTAAGTTTTCTTAATATAATTTGATATGGCACGTCAAGAAGAGTTTGTGTCAATGATTCAAATCATTTTTGTTTCATTTTCGGAGAGTATATATTTAAAGAATACCGTTTGAATGTGATTGAGGCTTACAAAAATTACTTTGGTCACACACTAGAAATGAAAGACAAGCCTTGGATTCCGCAAAAGGTATGCAAAACGTGCGTTGGGTTTCTACGTTTGTGGACAAATAAGAAAAGGAATAGCTTTAGATACGAAACCGCTATGATCTGGACTGAACCCTTGAACCACCACGACGACTATTATTTTTGTTTGGTGAACATAACTGGCATTAACCGAAAAAATCGAGCCAAATGGGAATTCCTTCGATACGGTCGGCATATAGACGTGTTTTAAGTCCTAAAATATCACTTGAACCTCAAGCTGATGCTTCACAGGAGGAGCCTATGCATTTTGAGGCGAAAACTGACAGTAGTGATAGTGACTTTGAATGTGACCTGAAAGCGCCAAAACTATTCAATCAAGATGATTTAAACGACCTTGTCAGAGATCTGGGATTGTCAAAGGCTGCTTCAGAAATTTTGGCTTCTAGGCTAAAAGAAAGAAACTTGGTAACAAAAGAAACGAAAATTTCTTATTACCGCACAAGAGAACAAAATCTCCTCAAATATTTTGCTGAAGAAAATGATTTCGTATTTTGTAAAGATGTACCTGGTTTAATGGCTGCAATGGAACTTCAAAATTACGTTTCTAGTGTGTGGCGTCTATTTATAGATTCATCAAAACGTAGTCTAAAATGTGTTCTCTTACACAATGGGAATAAATTACGGTCGTTGCCTATTGCACATTCCACAAAAGTAAAAGAAGAATATACAACTATTGCTCTGGTTTTAGACAAAATTGAATCCGTGGAACACAATTGGCTCATATGTGTTGATTTAAAAATGGTCAACTTTCTTTTAGGCCAACAAGGTGGTTATACAAAATATCCCTGTTTTCTTTGCTTGTGGGACAGTAGAGCTAAATATCAACATTGGATTAAAAAAGATTGGCCTCCTCGGGAAGCGCTAGTTGCAGGACAACAGAACGTGATAAACCCACCTTTAGTATCAAGGGATCGTATAATTTTGCCGCCGTTACATATAAAACTAGGACTTATAAAACAATTTGTAAAAGGTCTTGACAAAAATGGAAATTGTTTCCTTTTCCTATCAAAAAAGTTTCCAAAACTGAGTGCAAAAAAGATAAAAGCGGGAATTTTTGATGGGCCACAAATAAGATAATTAATAAAAGACTCAAATTTTACGGACACTATGACAGAGATTGGGAAAACGGCATGGAATGAGTTTTTGGGAAATAAGAAAAGTTCTGATTTTTCTCAATACGTCGAACAACCGATGAGTCACTTTCAAAGGCTTGGATGTAACATGAGCATCAAGTTACACTTTCTTCACAACCACCTGGACTATTTTCCCGCCAATCTTGGGGACCTAAGTGAAGAACAGGGCGAGCGATTCCACTAGGACCTCCGTACCATGGAGGAACGCTATCAGGGCTACTGGAACGCACACATGATGGCTGACTATTGTTGGAGCATTCAGAATAGCTCTTTGCCTTCAGCTTTAGCAAGAAAATCATATAAGAGAAAGTTTTTTTCATTATAAGAATTAAATAAATTAGAATTATCTCTAAATTTATAGTGTTTTATTATAAAAAAACACCCGTGTCATATTTTTTTAACTAGAGCTGATACAGAAATTTCAATCGCGGAATTGAAATCGTCATCAGAAATTGGACTAATATCATGTAACATAACCCAATCATCAGAAATGCTGTTGTGCAGTGTAATTAGTTGTTTCGGTTTGTTTTATTAATTTTATTGTTTATGCTCATTTACATATTAAATAAAAAGATTATGTTAAAGAAAAAAAATCAAACAAAATAAAAATTTGTAAGGTATATTATATGTAAGGTCGCATGCTCCTGGTCATAGGGCGTCCGACAGGAAAATACTTAACTTCGTTTAAGTAAAAAAATTTAAAACCACATGTCTAAAGCAAGGCGTACTTCAAGTGAACTACGTCATATTTGTATTGGAGACAGCAAAAGGTATAAAATTCATTTAATAAATCTCTTACAGGGCGTTCAAAATTTATTGATTATTTATATAATCTTGAAAGAAAAATGTTTTTTTTTTTAATGGAGCACCTGTAGATGAGCTCGACATAGTAAGTAGATGAATATTTTGCATCGTACAGGTATAGGTTTCCCTATGCCTATCTCACAGTTTTATAGTTATTAATGATTATTTTCTAAATTGAGCATTATTAGTAGCAAAGCTTTGGAAAAAAAAAATTCTAAATAGTTTTGGACTTATACCATTTGTATTTAGATTCATCAAACTTTTTGCAAAAAATTTAGAAAAGATAATAAATTGCAAAACTGAGAACAGATCTTATCATATGAGAGGTACTAAAAATAGCCATACATCAACAAGGAAAAAGTGAATAAAATCAACATAAAGTATTTTTACGATAAGTGACCAGTCACGTCATAACCAGTAATATCAGGTACAAGAACCTAAGAAATTCAATTTACTAACGTAGTACATATAATTTCTCCGATATTTTATAAAATTTGGATTTTCAGTGTGACTTCCGCGCAGTGTTGTCACGCATTATTGATATCCGCTTGTCATCTGTCAGTCACCGTTTCATATTATTATTGTCCATTTTATTTTTCTCAATTTATTTATCTTTATTTTTCGTCTTTCAAACTAGTTCTTTTTAGAACTAATAAATCAGCTTAAACTGCTTGGAAAACAGGCAAGAAAGTTAGTTTTGTCACTAATCACATATTTTGAGGCATAACGCCATAACAAGAGACATTTATTGCCGTTAAATTGTGTACGAGAGGTAATTTATTAAGAATTATTTGTTTTATTTCTATATAATATGCATATTTATTGTTGGAGAGTGGCTAATGCATTTTATATAAGTGTTAATACCATTAATAGGATTTCTTCTATGGCCAAACAAGGAAAACCTGTAACCAGTCCTAAACGAAAACGTAATAAGGATAAACCAACTGTTAGTATTGACGCTTTTAGTCAATGCGCAGTTAGAAATTCAATTTATGGCATGTACAGTAATACGAGGTCTGACCAATAAGTAATGAGACTAAGTCCAGAAAATACGTATATTTAAAAATTAAGGTACATTGATGTGATCCCCTTCAAAGTACTCCCCTCCCACAACTACACACTGATTCCAACGTTTCTTCCAGCTTTCGTAACATTTCTGGAAGGCTTCGAATGGAATGCCCTGGAGTACCCTCGTCACGGCGGTCTGGATGTCAGTTATGGACCCAAAATGCGTTCCTTTCACGGCCAATTTTCAAATTAAGTTCATCAGCCAACATTCGAATGGTTAGCCGCCGATCTTGATGCACGAGGGTACGCACACGCTGAACATTGTTGTCAGTTCGAGCTTCAACCGGCCTCCCACTTCGCGGTTCATGCCCGACGCTCTCACGACCATTTTTAAAATCTTTATGCCATCGAAACACCTGAGCACGACTCAGGGCTTCATCACCGAACTCTTTGACCAATTTACCGTACGTTTCCATAACAGAATCGCCGAGTTTAACGAAAAATTTAATCGCGTACCGCTGTTCAATATTACGTCGTTCCATATTCGTACACGCTTTACAAACACGTTGTCGCAAGCTCAACACAGCTGGAGTACTAACGAACGTACGAAAGTCGCGCGCACATGTATCGATAGAGGAGGGATGGGAGATTAACCGACTGAAGTTTCAGGTTCGCAGTGCTACCACAAGCGTGGCTAAAAAATCAGTCTCATTACTTATTGGTCAGACCTCGTAGTATGTATTCTATTATTCTATAAAACTTATAAAAATATTACCTATTCTTTAACAAATGCAGAACAACATATTTCTTTGGGTACATTAAACAGCGTTCTTCGAGAACGTGAAATATTCACTGGTTGCACTATTTCCTTATGGAAAATATTGCGAAATATTGGTTTCCATTTTAAGAAAGACGAATCTAAACGAGCATTAATGAAATTGCCTGATATTGCTTTGAAAAGAATAAAATTTTTGCAACAGTATATGCGTTTTAAAAATGAAAATACATTCCAGTTTGTTTTCCTGGGGTTTTCAAGATGGAAGCTCTCAAAAATCATGGCAAAATGGTAATCCATAAAAGCAAAACAAGTAAGTGACAAAATGTATTAATTACTTAAAAAATACTGACATGGGCAATATATCGTTGACTCTTGTTCTGTAGATATACAGTTGTACATGCTGGTGGAAATAATAGTTTTGTTCCTGGAGCAGAATTAATCTTTGCAACAAATAGTAAAAGCATGGATTACCATGGGGATATGAATAGTGAAAATTTTCTAGAATGGTTCGAAAATCAGCTGCTTAAAAATTTAGAAAGCCCTTCAGTTATTATTATGGATAATGCGAGCTATCATACGACAATAATAAATAAATCTCCTACTTCATCTTCGACAAAATACCAAATTCAGGAATGGGTAACTAACAATAACATCAACTTCGACAAGACAGCATTAAAAATACTGTTACTGGAGTTGGTTAGACTGTTAGTACATAAAATAATTACTGAATTTAGTTCAAATAGTTAATAAGGTATAAGCTGTCGCCTATTTATGAAGGCGATGAATTAGCAGAGCAATATGGCCACATAGATCTTCGACTGCCTCCATATCACTGTATTTTTAACCCTATAGAATTTGGGGAATTACAAAAAAATATTACTCTAGTAATATAGGTAAATATGGTAGGACTAACGAAGGCTGTAAAAGGTTGTGGCAAGAAGCACTAAATCAAGTAACTGCTGATGCATGGGCTAATAGTGTGACACACACTGAAGCTGAGATTGAAAAATGGTGGGATAGGGAAGTGGGATTTGACCAAAATAATATCGCATCTTTCATAATTTGTTTAGAAGAGGAAGATGATGTTTTAAGCTCAAGCGGTTAACCCTTTTTGTCTCTTTGAATTTTGTTGGCAAATTAGAGCAATTCGGAACTATTTGACGTTTACTCATATGAAATAATTCTTTTTCGTGTAAACAGGAATAAAAATAAAATCTAGAAAAAGCTATACTTCCTTAATGTAGTTAGTATTCAAACAGTATTATGTTATATACTTGTAACTGTGTTTCTTATAGCATGATGCACGTTAACTTAAATATATTTGAAGAAAATCATGGAGAATACTGACAGTGATATCCCAAGTACGCCTCCTGAGATCAGAAGTGCTGCAAAAGCTGTAAGTTTGAATTTGTTGCAAGAAAAATCAAAGACATTATATGAGAAGCAATATAACCACTTTATAACATGGTGTAATGCGAGGAAAATATGTAAATATTCGGAAAACGTTCATATTCTCTATGTTTCTGAAAAAGCCAATATACTAAAATCGTCATTACTCTGGTCGATTTACTCGATGCTAAAACCCACATTGTATACAAAAAATGATATTGATTTAAGTCGGTTCAAAAAGCTGACTGCATTTAAAAAAAAAAGAAGCAATTGGATACAAACCCAAAAAGTCAAAACCGAAATATGCAATTTCTTGTGCGAAACCCCTGACGAAATACACTTATTAAACAAGATAAATTTTATATGTTTATTTAATTTAATAGAGATTTCTATATTATAGGTTGTTCCAATCATTGTAATCGCGGGTGCCTATAGCTGTGACGAATTAGTAAAAATGACTGTAAAAGATATCGAGGACAAAGAATCTCTTTTAATAGTTACTATTCCTGATTCAAAAACAAGGACTCGAATTTTCACTGTCACAAATAACAACCAAGAAAATTCAATTAACTATTTATCTTTTTATAGAAAAAACGTGCGATTATTCTTAAAATATACCAGAGGAAACTGTATTAATCAAGTTGTGGTAATGAATACTATTGCCAAAATACCGAGTGATATTGTTAGATATCTCAAACCTACCAGATTGCTCCTTATACACAGGGCACGGCTCCTTATACACAGGGCACTGCTCCTTATACACAGGGTACTGCTTCCGCCGAACATCGGCCATTTTATTAGTAAATGGTGGAGGTGACATCACACAATTAAAGCAACACGGGGGATGGAAAAGTTCCACAGTTGCTGAAGGCTTATAGATGATAATATTAATGAAAAAATGGAAACAGCAAAGAAAATTTTACCATCGAATGTCCAAATAAGTAATTATGCTTCATTACTTCAGTCTGTTATTAGTTCATTTACATTTGGATACAAGTGGCGAATAGTTTCGGCTACGCGATATAACGCTGCAATATAACAAGTGTTCATTTGAAAAGTCAATCTAGTAGCTTGTGATTTACTGAGAACATTTTGAAGTATGTCGTAAATTAAAATTTACTACTTAACCTACGAAGTCGTATATTTTGACAGTTTCATACATACAAATAAATAACAAATAATAGGTATTTATTGAAAACTATAACAAATGTTGAAAATGTTGTCCTTCAAGATCAATGCACTTTAAAATCCTCCGTTCAAAATTTCTAATGATATTCTGCAACATTACTGGATTGTTATTATTTGTTATTGTTCGAATTTACAAACCAATTACTAAACTGTAGTCTACGTGGGTAATTAATTTCTAACAATTCTTGTACTGCTGTGACACGGTATGGATAAAGTTGCATATCTTTTTTTAATAACTTGTGAGTTGTACCAACAGAAAGGTTTATTTGTTGACTCAAATGTCGAACAGATGTTTGTGGTTCATTTTCCATTATTTTTTGAACACAATTGACAACTTGAGGTGTACGTTTCTTAACTGCTCCGCTGCCTGATTTTCTTAAGAGACTGCCAGTTT
The DNA here is from genome assembly GCA_935421215.2 of Melolontha melolontha. NCBI lineage: Eukaryota > Metazoa > Arthropoda > Insecta > Coleoptera > Scarabaeidae > Melolontha > Melolontha melolontha. Next base: position 51,335,729 of record OW285236.1, read on the forward strand.
CAGAAAAAAGTTTTAAAGTTCTATCCAAAGTATTCTTAAATTGTATATAATCTATTACAAAATGTGGAAACTCAACTTGAAATTCTACCATGCAATCTTGAACTGAATAAACCCATAAACCATCAATTTTATTACCACTTCGAAAATAAGCCTGGACTAAAAAAATTTTATGTTCTAAAGTGAAATCCATTTTAAAACTGAGAAGCAATTTATTTAAACCAGAATCGACGCACGATTATTTTATGCACTAACTGATATTTGTGATTTACATTATCAAATGTCATTTGGATTTACGTTTACGGAACAACAAACACATACTAATATATTTGCGTCTTATTCAATCAAAATTTCAAAGTAACCTAGATTGACTTTTCAAATGAACACTTGTTACATCTAACATGTGACAATCTGGGGAAATTAGGTTTAAGTAAACGGCCAGGTTGAAGCATCAGTTACACATATTAACATTTGAGTTGCTGAAATTTCAAACTCTTGTAAAATAAACAATGCCGCGTTTTTAATGGTTTGACCAGTTCACGATTGAAGTCATTAAATATGGAAGTGACAATCCACTTGGCTTTAAAATTTGAACTAAGTTATTATGGTTCAAATATTTAAACGATCGAGTTTTTCTTTGAATCCAACGATTCATCTACGGTCAGCCACAATTTTTCTAACGTGCATTTCGCGGCGAATTATATCTTCTATTGTTTCAGACACACATTGTAAATAATTTTTAAATGTTGATTCCCATCGCTATTTTCGCTTTTCTTGGATGTTATTAAATGGAATCTTACAAACACTCATCGTAAATATTAAATCCATTACAAATTCAGCATGAAGTTTTCGATCGTGTTTTTTGATTTGCGCTGTTGATATGTTTTTGGCATTGTGATCGCTTTCAAATTCAAGCACCTCAAACGAGATGCGTCGTATTTGAAATCTGGATATTTTTAAATAAACTTTGGAATATTCGAATAAATGAAATCACTTGACATTAACTGTTTCACTACTTTATTAGATTTCTCTAAGCAAAAAAACATCATCTACGTATCTAGCCTAGTAATGTACGAATTTGATGTGTTTATAGTTGCTATTGAATAATATCTCTAGGCTAGGAACCGATAGACAAACGCGAGAATTTTTAACATATCTTAATTCAATAAACAATAGAATACAATTCACCATAGAAACAAAACAAAATAAAAAACTAAACTTCTTGGATCTAATTATAGAAAGAGAAAAGGATAAGTTAGCATTCAGCATATATCAAGCGAGCCACGAAATTTGTTTCCTAGGTAGGCCCTGAACGACTGAGATAGACATATAAGTCACGTCTGAGCATAGAGAATTGACGAAGTGTCGTTTGTAAATAATCATAAGTCAAATTGAGAAGCTACGATTTAACCTATTACTAAAAATATGAAATGTAGGTTAAATCATTTAATAAATCTAAGACATAACTGATTTAATCCATGGCATACCCTGAAAAACTTTTTTTGTGACTAACCCACGTACACAGGCTCCACTATTCATGCTAAATCGAATCAAAGTTGAAAATAAAAATGTAATCTCTTTCATAGTTTTATAAATATACTCCTTAATACACCCTTAAACGAAGATAATTTCAATAAAGAACTAACCAGAATCAAAATCATTGCAAGAAACAACGGATACAATGAAAATATTAAGATAACATGCTAATAAAGAAACAGAAAAAAACGAGGAGAACATATTTTTACCCTAAAATAGAAGAAGAAGAATCTAACAATGTCTGGCACTACATTAATATCACTAATAAAATGAATAAAATTTTCAAACAAGCTCAAATTAAAATAGTTATGGTCAATAAATGCAATCTGGGTACTGCGATTATTAACAATAAAGACCAAACAGAAAAGCTGAATAAATCAGGTGTCTATCAAATAAATTGTAGTGAATGCGCAGCCATATATATCGGAGAGAGTGGTCGAAAGTTAGAAACGAGACTTAAAATAACATAAAAGATCGATTTTATATAGCATAAAGAATACAGGTTTCTCGGAACATTGCCTAGACAATTACCACTTTTTCGAGATGGGTGAGTGTAACTTGCTGCATAATGTAAACAAAAGCAAGAAACTTACATTATTTGAAAATTTAGAGATCAAAAGAGCCTTAAATGAAAAGAAGAATGTAACAAATACATATACAGATATAATGATTCATTATATCTGTATATGTATTTGTTACATTCTTCTTTTCATTTAAGGCTCTTTTGATCTCTAAATTTTCAAATAATGTAAGTTTCTTGCTTTTGTTTACATTATGCAGCAAGTTACACTCACCCATCTCGAAAAAGTGGTTATTGTCTAGGCAATGTTCCGTGAAACCTGTATTAGTAGATGAATATATTAAAATAAGGAGATCAACTTAGTAATTAGGCTAATGTCATTGTAGCGCATTGTAGTGTATAGCACTTAGGTATACCGTGAGTTTATCTTATCTCAATAAATAGCTATGTTCAGTTTAAAAAAAACGCCTCTATGCATGGTAATGTTATGCAACCAACATCGCTAGATTATGTGTTTCGACAAATGTCAAAATCAATGTCACTAATGTGCATATACGAAATAACATTTTAAATATGTTAGCATTTGACATTTGTATTTACCTTATTTAATATATATATATATATATATATATATATATATATATATATATATATATATATATATATATTGTTGTGAGTCAACCTACCCTCTTAATTAATTCTTTTACTAATAAGTTTTCAGTTTCAACAATGTTATATCTTGAATGTTAAGATTTGTAAAGTATTTCTTTATAGTAAGAATTTTGTAATTTTGATATTATTTCCCATATTTTATTATCTGTTTGTCTTATGTGAATTTCATTTACAAGATTTGTAATTGAGATTACGTGAGTGGATTTTCTATAATATTATCTTTTAAATTATTTTAGTAACCTTTGCACGAATTTTCGTAGAATATCTGATTTTTACTTTTACAAAATTGCTGTTAGGAGTCTTGACGACGGAAAAACATTATTATTGATTATTATTTTTGACTGATTGAAAGAGATCTTTATCTGCATTTTATAATTTGAGTCTTTTTATCAATATTCCATTTATATTCCTATACAAAATGCTTATGGACGTATATTGTACATAAGGAAATGTTTTAATAAGTATTCTGGATGTATTAATCATATAAGGAGAATTTAATCATACATTTGAATACGGAAGATTATATTTATATCAAAGGAACACTTTTAAAGAAGAAATCAGATTTCTTTTGAATCATCTTGGAATAAGAACAACTCATCTGGATCCCATATTGAACATAACCTGGTGGTTTACTCTGCTAATTTGGATTATAAGCAACGCAGCGACTAGGATATTATCCAGAAATTTGAATCGAGCAACGGACATTCATTCTTGACGTGTTAGATAGAAATTTTCCTGTGAACTTCATACAAAGAACATATTGAAAATTGCGATCTCCAAAATTTTAACATATTCTTCAGGTATTTAAGTGTAATTGTTATATAATAATTTGTTAAAGATATAACATTGCTTGATATCACTTTTCTATACACGTTATAAACTCACGTCATCTCAAACGTCATTTTCCTTTATATTTATATGTCAGATTTGATAGTTATATTTGTATCTTGTGATAATTGATATAATTTCATTTAAATATATATTTATACATAAATTTGACGCTTTCGTATTATTTCATGTATTAGTAGAAGTCTATTTGTGTATGGAGAACTTACTTTTAGACCCTTGAGATTAAGCAGAATCCTTGCAATTATTATTTTTATATCTGAAGTTTTCGAGCTAGCATTTTGTTATTTCATTTTATTTTTCATTTATTTTTATTTCTCAGCATTCCGCGTTATTACAATATATATATATATATATATATATATATATATATATATATATATATATATATAAGGTAAACTTAATTAGTCGGCGATTAAAGGTCTGGTTATTACTTCAAAGTGCATATATTTAAAATAATCCTACATGTTTCGGCAATGATGCCTTTGTCAAGGATATAAAAAATATAAATGACAGAATATAAATGTCAAGTAATTGAGTTGCTATGGTTTAAATTATTCAAAGATACATTCAAATAGTAATAATAAATCATGCCTTAGTATTCCAAAAAATAGATAGCAAGGTGAGAACAGATGTGTTGTTCGCTGCTAGCAGCTTGTGTCTTTTTCTGGGTATGAATTTGTGTGTTGGTTGCTGCTGGCAGCTTGCGTGTCTTTGGGTGTGTGATTTTCTGTTTGTGTAAGAGCGTAAGTATAGGGTTTTGTATGATGGTGCGCTCGTGCGTGTGTTAAGTGACCGGTCACGTAAATTAGAGAGATCGGATAACCAGCCGGTGCGTAGGGCCGCCAACCCTTTCCCGACAACTTCTTTACTTTTCCGTGCAGTACTTCGACGGCCCGACCCCCGCCCCAACGAGGCAAGGCGCAGACCAGCGAAGCGCACCCTGCACGGGGTCGCTCATAGCAACCGAGGGAACACTCTTAGTGGCTACCTCGGTGAACGACGGTCACACAATGTGCCATCATAACGTTTACCGCAAAAGCGGCGGCAATGCACACACGTCGAACGTGTGTGTGCTGTTAACGGCAGCCTAGCCAGGTTGCCGCCCAGGACCGGTCCTGGTGGTGTGTGCAATGCACACACAGGGGGGTCTGCCCGATGGGCGGTCAGGTGCCATTCCGCCTTTCCGGCATGAGTGAGGAACCAAGCTACGCGGCGCAAACCTCGGCGCCGTGCATTGCACACACCACTAGGACCGGTCCTGGGCGGCAACCTGGCTAGGCTGCCGTTAACAGCACACACACGTTCGACGTGTGTGCATTGCCCCCGCTTTTGCGGTAAACGTTATGATGGCACATTGTGTGACCGTCGTTCACCGAGGTAGCCACTAAGAGTGTTCCCTCGGTTGCGATGAGCGACCCCGTGCAGGGTGCGCTTCGCTGGTCTGCGCCTTGCCTCGTTGGGGCGGGGGTCGGGCCGTCGAAGTACTGCACGGAAAAGTAAAGAAGTTGTCGGGAAAGGGTTGGCGGCCCTACGCACCGGCTGGTTATCCGATCTCTCTAATTTACGTGACCGGTCACTTAACACACGCACGAGCGCACCATCATACAAAACCCTATACTTACGCTCTTACACAAACACAAAATCACACACCCAAAGACACGCAGGCTGCCAGCAGCAACCAACACACAAATTCATACCCAGAAAAAGACACAAGCTGCTAGCAGCGAACAACACATCTGTTCTCACCTTGCTATCTATTTTTTGGAATACTAAGGCATGATTTATTATTACTATTTGAATGTATCTTTGAATAATTTAAACCATAGCAACTCAATTACTTGACATTTATATTCTGTCATTTATATTTTTTATATCCTTGACAAAGGCATCATTGCCGAAACATGTAGGATTATTTTAAATATATACACTTTGAAGTAATAACCAGACCTTTAATCGCCGACTAATTAAGTTTACCTTATCATACCAAGGTCACGAAAATACTATATATATATATATATATATATATATATATATATATATATAAATAATAGACTTTTTATTGGTTTAGCGACCTTTATTGAATTTTGATGTTTTATTCTACGACGTTTCGACTTTTATTATTATCCAGTCTTTTTCAAGTAACTAGAAACAAGAATTAATACAATGAAAAAGTGAGAACTATGTTTGCCTTTGTGAGACTGAATTAACAATTAAATTAACAATTAAAATTAAAATTAGATTAAAGACTGAATTACCAATTAAATTAACAGTTAAAATTAAAATTAGATTAATGATAAGTAAGGAAAAATTAAAATGATTACATCTGTATAAATGAATTGAAAATTTAAATTAAACTACTAATACAGTAAAGAAACATTGAATGACAATAATAGTAGTTTAATTTAAATTTTCAATTAATTTATACAGATGTAATCATTTTAATTTTTCCTTACTTATCATTAATCTAATTTTAATTTTAATTGTTAATTTAATTGGTAATTCAGTCTTTAATCTAATTTTAATTGTTAATTTAATTGTTAATTCAGTCTCACAAAGGCAAACATAGTTCTCACTTTTTCATTGTATTAATTCTTGTTTCTAGTTACTTGAAAAGGACTGGATAATAATAAAAGTCGAAACGTCGTAGAATAAAATATCAAAATTCAATAAAGGTCGCTAAACCAATAAAAAGTCTATTATTTTTAATATTAAGACACGGCCAATAAAATAAAAAAGAAAAAGAAAATTCTTATAAACACTAAATATATATATATATATATATATATATATATATATATATATATTTAGTGTTAATAAGAATTAAAATTTATTTCTTATTTATTTTATTGGCCGTGTCATAATATTAAAATAATAGACTTTTTCTTGGTTTAGCGACCTTTAATGAATTCCATTTTTTTAATACGACGTTTCGACTTTTTTATTAAGTCTTTTTCAAGTAATTAGAACAATTTATTTCGTGTCAAAACACATATTTTGCGTAACATGTATGGCCAGGCATGAGTTACACTAAATATTCCAAGAAAGGCAGTCGACCTTATAAAAAGGTTCGACATGTTCGACATTGAAGAATGGCCCATAACACCATTAAGTAAAACAAAACAACAATTTAATATTTCGAAGACGTCCATATTTAAAATTCTCAAACGGTATGTAAAAATACAAATCTTACAAGTTTTGTAATTACCAACAATTATTTCATGAAGATAGAATAAGACGTGTTGATTTCTGCGAAACACTATTTAATTTATTAAATGAAAATCATAACATGTTGATGAAAATAATTTTCACTGATGAAGTGTTTTTTTACTTCGAAGACGTATTGTTCCTCGATTTGAAAATTAAGCCATTGCAGGTTCCTGGTTTCAAATCGATTCAGCCCCAATTCATTCAACTGCAGCAATTACAAATTTTCTAAATTCAAGTCTTCCTGATCGATGGATAGGGAGGTTTGGTCCGATAGTTTGGCCGTACCGTTCGTCAGATTTATCGCCAAATGACTTTTCTTTGGGGATACCTTAAATCTAAATTTTATGATAATGTAATTTTCACTAACATTGAATATTTAAAAGCACGCATAAGTACAGCCTGCGATGAATTACGAACCAAACCGGATTTTTTAACACACTCTTTGCAGGAATTTCATAATCGACTCGCATATTGTATGGAATGTGAAGGTGGATATTTTGAACATTTATGAAAAAGTTAATGAATTATAAATAAAAACAATTTTTTTTTCAATTTACCATAAAATTCATTTTAATATTGTTTGTGTAAGTTAAATGTTAAATAAATTAATTTCGCACTTTGTTGACACTGACAACTAAAATGCCTTATTACGACAAATGATGATACTCGCATTGTTGGTTGCATAACGTTCCCATGCATTGAAGCATTTATTTTAAAACTGAACATAGGTGTATTCATGTGTTATATTCAGTAATATAAAAAACTCTCGGTATAAATATGTATACATATGTATATATATGTATAGGACATCAATTTAGTAATTAGGCTAATGTCATGGGAACTAGCACTTAGGTATATATAGTTGCCTATGTTCACATTTGTTTAGTCATCTTGTCTCTTTGACAATCTAATAAAGTAGTGAAACAGCCAAGCGATTTCATTTATTCGAATATTCACAATGTTTCACCAAGACCCTACTGTAGAAACTGTTAATAATATTAGACTTTGGAACATTACTCACCTTGCAATTATTTTTACGAATTATTTCTTCACTCATATTGCTTACTAAAAATAGTTGAAAGATATCTGCATCTGATATTTATGCGATTGTTAAGTTTCTCCCCTCTTAGGTATGTGTGTAATAAATGTTTTTTTTTCCGGTATTATCGGAATATCAGCCGCCTCCTACATGCCTGTGGTCTAGTACCGACTTTGTGATCTTATTATGTTCACTACCATGTAATTTATAGTGTAATTTTCTTCTTAACAGAATCGATTATAAAAATTCACATAGTGCCAATACAACATAATACAGCACAATAAAAGCGATTCTAATTTAAAAGTTTCCTCAAAAATATACGTCCCTAATAAACTTTAAATCACAAAATGGCCAGCCATAGATATACATCTTATATTTCTAGTAAACATTTCCCCAGTCAAAGAACATTTACATCAAAAGCAAATCTTTGTAACCACTAACGTACAGTTTCACGTGGTCTCCAATTAGTCGAATTTAAATCTGTCAATTCAAGGTCATCCTTTCGATTTTTCATTAAAAGAAAAGAAAACACAAATAAATCCTATTCCCTGGAGCTAAAAGCATTATATTCCATTTGTTCGTGCAGTATACTCTGGCGTGAGTTCGGTGTGGGACGATTCCGGCGCCCCCAGAGACACCATAAACAACAGCGTCGCACTCATCATCGTCGAGTTATACGCCAGATGTACACCGATGATGACCGTGGAGAGATAAGGGCCGGACTGGTAAGTCTTATTCGTAGTGGTGGTTTCGCCCTGTCACGGATCATCCGACACGGCTAGTTACCATTAGATTTTCATTACCATTGTTGTCCTTATCATATTGTCATCGTTGTGGGGGAAGGAGGCATACAAATATAAAATAAACTGAATCCCCTGGGTAGTATATTCCAAACATATTGATATAGATGATCTAACTGTATAAAATGATAAATGAAACGCAGGTACGAAGTAGGATATTCACACAAAATTATCAGACTTATTATTGTTTCGTATACCGGGTGTATTTTTTAACATGAAACTTTCAAATATCTCGACAAACAAGCAGTTCACGATGTCCAGATTTAAAATTCAATAATTCAAAGGCGGTAACTTCGAAATCTTTAATAGGAACTCGTATATTCTATTACAGATTCGAATTCTACTGGAAAAAGTAGGTAGGATTTGTTTGAAATATTTTTTTTCAATTCATGATAGATGGCGTTGTAATCGATGAAATTAATTTTTTTTCAATTTTTCGCACTGAGAACCTATGCATATGATTCTGCAATACGTGTGCAATAAAAAATACGTTTTCTTTGTAAATAATCAAAGTTAGTATTAGAATAACTTTATTCATTATACAAATTTCGAATAACCGGGAAAATGTCACCTGCAGAAATGTAAATTGCTGGTGAATAAATTACTTTTAGCGTAACCCAACAACAACACCGTGTACATAGTATCACTTTAGGGTGCTTGATTAACCTGAGTCTCCCGGCCTCTCACGTATCAGATTGCCAGATTTCTCCTCGTCTCATCCTCTTTGAATTAAAGTAAGTGCTCAAAATATTGGCCTTCAACTTCAATGTACTTATTGATCCGCATTTTAAATGAGTATGGACAACTGAGAAGTCTATCTTCTTGAATTTCGGCACAAGCATTTCTGATTCGCTCAGTTATATTTTCACGTGTTGTTGGTACTTTGCATTCGAGATAACCTCATAAAAAGGTATCTGGCGAAGTTAGTTAAAACCAAATAGTGTGCTGGTCAATAATCATGTTGAAGCCACATGTTCTGTCGCACTTCTAAGCTAACGTCTTCAAGTAGTGCTGGCAGTTCATTTTCCAAAATGTCTCCGTACATTCCACCATACAAGTGGCCTTCAATAATGTGGAAGCCGATGATTTTGTTCCCAATTACACACCATACGTTGACAGACCAAGGGTGTTGGTGGTTAACTTGGCGACCCAGTGCGGATTTTCAACATTTCAGTAATGTATATTGCGTCAATTAACCATTCCGTTAACGTCTCGTGGGAGAACACCTAACGAAAAAAATTGGGGTTTTATTGTTCAATGTCCACTGACAAAAAGTTACCCGATTTTGGAAATCAACGCCATAAAGATTTTAATGTAAAGACACGTGATATGGATGATATCTATGACGTTTTCAAATTTTCCAAGCACTGGTGTAGGACAATCCAGAATCCCGAGCTATTTCTCTTGTGCTAAAATGAGGATTAACACCCACTGCAGTTAATAGATCGACTTCATTATTTTCTCCGGTGACTGTTGCTCGATGGGTCCTTTTTTTCGGTTGAACACTTCCATCAGTAGTCAACTGTTTGATCGTACGATAAAATGAAGCACGTGACCGAATACTATCCGGAAAACGAGGAGCGTAGAGATTGACTGCATTATCAAGACTTCTGCCAGCTTCTTCATACACTAGAAACATTTCAATTTTCTCTTGTACAGTTAAGTACTCCATTGTGTAATAGCTACTATTAACAACGTAACAGAAACAGGTCTTTTACTTTTCGATATATTCTCCGAATTGAGTAAAATAAGTTGTTCTTTAAAGTTATTTCTTTCTTTTGTAGGTTTATTTTGTGTTTTTGGAATTAGAAAAAATACGAATGTTAGAAATAACACAAACGTTAAATACATACAGTATACATACAATAATATTTTTTTCTATTTTGCGTTCGAAATGAACTCATTACGAAACCAAAAACAGTATCGAAATGAGCTTCATTTCGATACACTTTTTTGCATTTTTCAATGTTGGCGTTGTTCGAATACAGAAATAAATATCATTGCTGTCATTTGATTTTAAGAATTTATGTACATTTGACAGCTATGATATATGTCCGTATTTTACACAAACAACGTATGTTGTATACAATTGACAACAACATATATATGTTTCTATGTCACTCATTTTTATATTTTTAAATGAAATATCAAGTAATGTTAACGAAAATTAATAAATAATATGTAATATAATATACTTCGCGGATAGCAAGATTTAAATTTGAAAATGTCAAGTATCAATGTGACCAACTGCATGCTTTATATAAAAATTAAACTCTGAACTTTCAAATTAAATAATTCCAATTTAAGCAATTTATTAATGTAAAAAACGCAAAATAGAAAAAATAGTATAAAAAACTCGTTTCATAATGCTTTTTGCCGCACTCGCTCTTTAGAAAACTCGCCGTTATCGCGGCTCGTTTTCTAAACTGATCTCGTGTGGCAAAATGGTGCCTTATGAAACTTGTTTTTTAATATACTATTATAAAAATTATTTTCAACATAAGAAATGGTATTAAAAGAAAATATTTTTTTTTTATTTGAAAGCACTCCAATAAGTTATGAGCGAAGGAAATAGCATTCACCAAGTATGCGAAGAAGGACTCCCGTTCCTTGGTTAAATAAATTAGTTAAATCGAAAAAAAGGACCAGAGAAAACTAAAATAAGATTATATAAATCGGTACTGAGACCAACTCTGACATATGGCTTCGAATTATGGATAATGAATAAGAAAGTCGAAGAAAAATTGGGGATCTGGGAGATAAGGATACTAAGGATATTCGGTGGGAAGAGCACGGAGGAAGGATGAGAGAGACGGACGAATGAAAAAAATCCGCAATTTATATGGAGAAGCTTCGATAACACAGTTCATAAAAATACACCGACTTAGGTGGCGTTGTCATCTTGAGATATTGAATTGCAATACTCTGTTATAGAGGCGAAATGAAGGTGTTTAATGAAACGCGATCAGGTCAACCAGAATCAGCGACGCATGAGAAGAATCAAAGACAAGTGAATGCACTGATTCCAGGAAATCGCCGAATTATGTAATCAGAAATCAGAAAGAGTCCAGTATCTTGTTCAGACGTTGAATTATAGAAAAATTTGCGCCGGGTGGGTCCCGCGACAATTAACCAATGTCATGAAAGAACAAACAAAAAAATTGTCAAAAACTTCTTAACCAATAACAACGTGACGGGAACTTTTACGAACATCACCACCGGGACCGAATCTTGGATTTATCATTATGACCCCGACAACAAGTGGCAGTCATTGGAATATCGTCGTCTACCTTAGAGTGACATCAGTGCAGAAAGTCATGATCACCATTTTCTGGGATGCAATGAGAGTTATTCATCAGAATATCTGCTGAATGGATCAACAATTAATTAAACAAGCTGCTGCAAAACTTTACGATCATTAAAGAATCGTATCTGTAGAGCAAGGTCGGAAAAAACGAATTTCTCTTGCACCATGATAAAGTTAGACCGCATTGCAGTAACGAAATGATGAAGATGGTGACGAGTCTGAAATTCATGTTTGTCTCACAGCCTCCGTAGTCCTGATTTGGCACATTAAGATTTGTGGTTGTTCGCAAAGTTGAAGGAGGTATTGAAAGATCAGCATTTTTCACCAGACACTGAAGTTTGGGCTGTTTTTCGTAATTGGATCAACAGTAAACAAGAAGAAACTTTTTTCATGGACGGAATGAAGAAATCCATTCAGCGTTTGGAGAAATGTGTTATATTAAATGGTAATTATGTGGAAAAATAATTAGGAACATTGATAGTGTTCCGGCAAAATAGATTTAATTTTGTATTTTTAGTTTTATTGAGATGTAGGTATATTTATGTTAATATATTTAATCCTAGTTTTAAATTGTAAATATTATATATTGTATATAGAAAAGGTACTGGAGTTCAGATATATTTAATATTGTTAATTACTTTAGGACTGGTCAGGTATCACATTTCTTCATTGTCTTATTTTCTACAGTCATAAAAACTATTTATTTTATTACAGGCACAACCCTCCGGTTAATCCATCCATTATGTAAATAATGTATTTAAATAAGCATAAATATAATAGAATAAGTTTTAGTGTACATATTTCCTGTTATATATTATTATAATAGGTGAAATAATTGGGTTCGATGCGATTCTGCGAAGAATTAGTATTGCGAAGTATTGTGCATTGTATATCTATTACTTTAAGAGGTATTTTATTTTCTATAATTAAGGGTTTCCGGCGTATATTGTTTATTTTAATACATTTTAATACATTACGTTGGAAACTAAAGCATATACTTTTCTTGGAAAGGTAAAAATAATGTTATGGAAATTTCCATATACTCTATTCATTGTTTTCTCCCTCTCTTTGACTGGCGGGGACAAAACTTTCTTGTCGAAAAATAAGGGAATGAAGAAACAGTTCCAAACAAGATCTCTTAGAGTTCACTACAGTTCCAAGTACGATCTCTTCGAGTTAAAGCTTAGGTCTCAGTGATCTAATTAACAGTTCCTACTAAGATCTCAGTGATCTAAATAGGAGCAATATTATTTATTAGCCAGTTTTTCTCAGTCTTTAGTATTAAGACCAGATACTGCATTTATTTAACGGAACTCCAAGATTAAACCTGTAAATATATTAGTGTTATATAAAAAATATTGTATTGTATCAGATAGTACTATAAATTTACTTCATTTTGAGACTGCTTTCATTGTCTTTTCTTATTCTTATTTTATAGTTATATATCAATCCGATCAAAAGAAAATGTGCAGATATTAATCAAGTAAAAGATATGTACTAGATCTTACTTATACATTAAATCACGCTAGTGAACATGAGAAAAATACAGGTTGTTAGAAACGGATTATGAGATGACGTTAATCATCAAAAACTGAAACGAATGTTCCTTTACCGCTTTTTAATCTGACTGATATTTTCTAAATTTTAATAAATTTAACAAATTTAAATTTAAAAATGAAACATGTAAACTTTTTTTATATTACAATGATTAAAAGTGTATAACTCCAGATACTTTGTAACATTTGTTCGAATTGTCTTCCTGCAACGAATAAACATGAGTGCAATTAATATATAACATAAATGAATTGAGCAAATAACTAACTGACATTTCTACAAATGTCATTAAAAAGATACGCTGTTTGTATTTTGAATTTTAGCGTATGAAATCATGGCTCAAAACTACTCAAATCGTGAGTAATAAAAAAGTAAATGAAATTAGACTTTTCATAACGTATTAAGCACAAAATTTTATCCAACTCCGGTTTAAAATAGATAGTTGTGTGATTAAAAATGTAATAATGCTCACAGCCGTACAAATAAATTGAACTTTATCGCTTTACTTGGGCGTTGCTATGGTTAGATACTACATAATAGTTATTTACGAACCAAGTGCGTGAAATCATATTTCGCGAATGAGTGACCAGTTTAAAGCGCGAGCCGTAGGCGAGCGCTTTATGGTCACGAATTCGCGAAATGTTTCACGCACGAAGTTTGTACAATATTTTTTGTACGAGAACTATAAACAATAATAATATTTATATAAAATATAAATATAATTTCAAAACTTTTATATTTATAAGTTTTTTAACAATTATACTAGTATCTGTCAGGATGGCCGGGCGGTCTAAGGCGCCGGACTCAAGGTTTACCTTGCCCGTTATACGGGTTCTCGAGCGTTCTGGTCCTCTCTGAGGGTGTGGGTTCGAATCCCACTTGTGACAATTTTTTTTTAGTTTTCTATAAATTTAAAAAATAATATTTGTTGCTGTTCTGACATTGAATTACATACCTTCCAAATATAACAATTTCTATTTAATTTCCTTTAATTTTCATAGAAAAACAACGAACTGGGTAGCATATTATTAAGGTTAGGGATTTATGATTTTAAAATGTTACTAAATTAATCAAGTTCCAGGAAGTACCAACTTTACTTTTACGCACTCGTGTTTAAAGTGACTTTTTACGCAGGCAAATCGAATCGTGAAATGACAGGTTTTAATAAGCGAGTACAAAAACAATATTTGTCAGTGGTGAATTCTACGTGTTTCAAAAAGAATTACATGAATTTATTCTATAAATTATGATGTTCTGTATTATTCAAATACGGATATAGATTAAATAGTATGAAGTTTATCTGACACTGTCAAAATTTATCATCGAGACATATGGTGATGAAATAAAAAGTACAATTAGATTATTAATTTATTTAATAAGAAAACTTTAAAGATGGGATATTAATCAAACAACCAAGGTAAATAACTAATTTGTAGATATTTTAGTTATTATACTTTATAACAAGTGTTCAAAATGGTCACCATTTTGTTGAATGTAGGTATAATGCAAACGACGTTTCGCGCTGTCAAAAATATTCTGTAATGCATTTGGTGTTATTTCATTAAATTTAATTGTAATTGTATTCATAAAGTCCCTCTAAGTTATTCATTCTTGTCTTAGATACTTCATTTTTTAGCAATTCGAAAATACAAAAATCTAATGGAGTAAGATCTCTCTGCTTATAACTAGATGAGGAAAGTAGTATTCTAAAAGAGCTAAATTTTCACGAGTTGCATGTGCAGTAGCCCGATCTTGCTGGAAGTAACCCCCATTGAATTCGTCTCGTTGCACTTGTGTTAAAAATGGTGTTAATAACTGTTCTCAGTGCCGGTAGCTATTAATGCTATTGTGAAAAAATATTGGCCCTATTTTTCTACGACGAGATATAGCTAACCATACTCCAGCTTTAACAGGATGTAAAGGAACTTCGATGTGATTGTTTGGATTGCTTATATAATTGTGTTTATTTACAAAGCCGCTTAAATGAAGCCATGCTTCATCAGTAAAAAACTTCGATAAAAAATTTCGTCATTATTTAAGTTTTCTTGAAAGAAGTTGCAATAATTAAGCCTACTAGCGTGATGTCTATGTAAGATCTGTTGAACAATCGATACTTTGTATGGATACATATTGCTGTGGATTTTTCCCTAAATTATATTTAAAATTTATTAAAAATGTATGTACATTATTTTTGAACTTAAGTGTATATTTTTGAAAATGTATTTTATGTGCGAGAGCAAAAAACTTGTATTTTTGAAGGACGGCTTTATGTGAAAGCGATCGTAGTGTCGATATTGAGACTACGTTAAACCTTTAGACAAGAACGTTCTTTTTATTTGAAAAATATATAGATTTATAAATTTAATTAAATTCGGGTTTTGATTGAGTTTATTAGTTGTTGGTGGTTTATATTCAATTCCCGTTTATTCTACGAGTTTGTGTTCTCGTAATTTTGATTATATTTGATTAAATAACGTTTTCTTGTCAACGTGTCTCATATATTTTTTTTATGTAAGTAAGAATATATATTTAAAAGATATCTTATTAATTCAAAAGATTTGAATATTGTATTTCAATTGTATTAATATTGTTATTTAAGAGATTTAGTCTTAATTAGTTGAGATAGATGACAAAGAATATTTTAAAAATTTCTACGTAAAAAAATTATAACAGTAAAATTTTATACGTTGGGAAGTCAAGGCTTTATTTTTTTCATGTGTTTGATGTCTGCACATGCGTTAGATTTTTGATCGTGTTTTCAAGGTTGTTTATTTTATGTTGTTCTCTGGGGAGAAATTAAAAATAAGCTTTGTTATTTAATTAAGTCATTTAGAGTATGTTTGGTTCATTTAGCTGTCATATTCAATGAATTCTTTTACCTCTGGTTGTAAATTATATATTACACAGTCTTTATACTTTATAAAGATCCTATTTTTTTTTCTTTTTTTGATTTTTTTGTATTAAATATTCATTTAAATTTTATTCTGTCTTTGATTTTATGCTACTACCTTTATTGTTGTTTAATTAATTAAAAAAGTAAGTCAGAAAATATATAAACATACTTAAAGTGAATTCTTTTACTGGCGCCTTCAAAATTTTGTAGAAGACCACGTATTTCCTATTGGAACCCTGAGAAGAAAGAAGTCCCATTTTTGGAAAAAAACGACCGAGTATCCTAGTTGGGTAGATTAGTTGTGGATGGTGGTGCAGTAAATATAAAAACCACAATTCATAGCAATATGCAAACGACGTTTCAAAATTCTAGAACGGTACTAGAAGATATGTTCGTTTGGACTGATAAACGATGAACTAATGTACAGTTCATAAAGTATGTTTTCAGTTCGTACTGCTCAAGTGGGAACCGCAACATATTGTACTTTATCTCTTTCTAACACACATGAATACGCGCTGTAATACTACACACGTTTGTCATTTTAAGTTAAGCCGTACGTCTTTGACATATTATATTAAATAAAAAGGATAAGTTGTCCAGGAGATAGTCTTATGATATACGGCTTGCTGTAAAATTATTTGAATACTGTTGTTTATTGACTTTGTTTCCGGTATTCTGACTTCTAGGTTAACCATTCTTCTAATTTGAATATTTAGTTTGTCATAAAAAATTACAAAATCCGTACTTTTCAGAACAATACTGATAATAAATAGTAATATCAATTAGTGACAATAAGTACGAAATTGTTTGATTATCACTTTGACATTTCTAACCTACCTATTTATTTTACAGAATATTTCTTAGATGCCTGGTAATTTGTTCGAATATTAAAGTAATAATTTGCGCATAGTTTTCTTGGATAGAATGAATATATTTATACTAGAAAAGAAACAATACTTTTGAATTATTCATGTTCCTACTTTACTCATTATTATTATTTTGACATGTAGGTTATGTATATGCTTTCTTTGGTTATAACGTGTGTTCATTTGAAAAGTCAATCTAGGTTACTTTGAAATTTTGATAGAATAAGACGCTTATATATTAGTATGTGTTTGTTCTTCCGTAAACGTAAATCCAAATGACATTTGATAATGTCAATAACATTTGTTATTTATTTGTATGTATGAAATTGTCAAAATATACGACTTCGTAGGTTAAGTAAGTAAATTTTAATTTACGACATACTTCAAAATGTTCTCAGTAAATCACATGCTACTAGATTGACTTTTCAAATGAACATCCGTTATTGCAAGTGACATACTAAAATTTTGACAATATTGCAAAACATGACGTTTATATTTTATGATGACAAACGGTTATTTCCGCGATTGAATATTGACTTTATTTGACTCTGCAGTACTGATTTGAATCATATGCTTTGAATTTGGCCTTGAACTGAAAACTTATACTTTATGAACTATATGTGGGTTTTCTCCACAACTTTATTAGAAAACCGCAAGTGAAAGTGTCGCTTACATTCCGCGTAGGAATTTTGCCATTCTCAGTTAATTCTTCGAAATATGCTTCAACAATAAAAATATTTTATTATTTAGTAGTATTGTTTATTAAGTAAAAAAGATTTTTGTAAAAAAAAAATTATATTGTTAGTCACAAAATAACAACTGCCAAAATGACATTAGATAAATAGTTATAATTAAATAAAAGGTAAGTGGCTTATAATAATTTGCAAGTACTAGTTACTTAGTCAGTGGCTACTGAAATGAAGTTCGTTTTGTTGTATATTCAGTTATGTAAAAATAACTAACGATTTAATGAAAGAGACAGTTATTAAAAAAATGAGGTTTCAAAACGTCAAAAATGTATTTAAAATTTGACATTTCGTAACGGGGTTAGATAAAGCAATTTATGAAATTTGAAAAATAGTGCCAAGAAAATAAACTAGAGGTTCTATCAGTTAATTGTGCATTTTCAATTTCAGTGTTCTAAATATGAACCACCTACTTTTGGATAATTTATTTATGATCACTTGATGTTTAGTTAACTAAGTTTGTTTGATAATTCGACTTTACACTTTTTCACATTTCAATTTCATATGAAATTTCAATTCACCACTCTTGAAAAACTAAATTCTAGTAGGCTAAAACAGTACATTTATAGATTATAAACGCATCGTTTTCATTGTTTTATTACAGTTGTTCAGATGGCAAATTAGAAAAATTCATTTAATATAGTTATAAATAAAGCTCGCATTATAAATATATGCAAAATGCATATTTGTTGTTAAAAGGGATATCAACAAAATTATGAGCTTTTGTTTTTTCAATAAAATTAGGCAATTAAAAAAAGCATATTTTGCATATTTTTACTACTTGATGCATATTTCATGTAATATTGCATATTTTCCTTAAATTACAAATTTCCTGGTAAAAATTCTAGTAAACGGCAAGTTTAAAAATAACAATTCAAAAGTAACTGGCCATGGGAAATACCAGATTTCCAAATGTTCCGCGAAAGCCGGTTAAAACACTTTACATTTTATGTACTATAAAATTAATATAAACAACAAGGTTTCTACATAAAATTTATTTTCAAGTGGATGAAACAACATACTCTTGCGGTCGATATATTGCTTATTAATTGGATGTTTGAACGCCAAATCATATTTAATAAGTTGTAAGCAGTTAGATAAAACCAATAACTCGTTCTATTAACAAGGGATTAACAAAATTTTTCCTGCCCGACGTTATACCATATAATAAAATTATACAAAATAATACAAATCTGTATAAAAACAAATTTGTATCTGTATATACATGGACACACAGCACGTATTTACCAGCGTTTGCTTCAATCACCAGACGCATGCGTTTCTGTCTGACGACTTTGTCAATGATAGATTTACGAAGCCAAACGACTTTAGGTACACTTCGCGGTCATGTAGCAAATCTTGTCCTATCAGATGACACCAGATAACCTCATGACATCTGACGGACAAAACCGACCACGCCGGTGCAAAGTGTTTCTTCTCGAATAGCTAAGCTATTACAGGAAAAGAAAAAATACGCATATTACTGCGAGTCCATTAACACGTCGCCAGGTGGCGTAATATAGCAAAAACAAATTGCATATCGATGCGACAATTCACATCAAGCTTTGATACAAAATAATACAAATCTGTATAAAAACAAATTTGCATCTGTATATACATGGACACACAGCACCTATTTACCAGCGTTTGCTTCAACCACCAGACGCATGCGTTTCTGTCTGACGACTTTGTCAATGACGGATTTACGAAGACAAACAACTGTAGGTACACTTCGCGATCATGTAGCAAATCTTGTCCTATCAGATGACACCAGATAACCTCATGACCTCATTTTGTATCAAAGCTTGATGTGAATTGTCGCATCGATATGCAATTTGTTTTGTAATAAAATTATATTAATAATGTCCAATGTCTTCTATGTGTAAAGCCTCAGTAAATTTAAAGACATATTTTCCCAATTTAATTCATACTACTTGTCTGGTTCATGGCATTAATAGAGTTGCCGAAGAAATCAGAAATCAATTTCCTCTTCTAAACGAATTAATTTATAATGTACGAAAATCCTTTCTAAAGCGCCATTGCACTCAGATTTTTATACCTTTCTATTGTTTTTATAACTTCTGTTTAACAAAATTTGTAAATACAATTATTATTTATCTCCTAGCGGAGTATGATTACAAAACTAGACGTGATTTAGGAAATATTTGGTTTTTGGTTATGTCTTCAGTTAAAGACTGTAAGAACTTTACTTTATTAATAACTCATTGTCAGTAATATTATGTAATGTAGACCTTAAATGTAAAATAAAGTTTTGTTTCCTAGAATCAGATTTGGTTTTTGTTAGCTTGTTATAAGAAATTTAGCATATTGATGTATATTTTTCTATATTAAGGCATATTTTATGCATATTTTGCTATTTTTATAAATGATCTTCTCTTATAATACAACCTGTATATTCAAAATAAAAATTAAATACATAATGTTAAAAACTTCAAGAGCAGTAATAATTTAATTCTCCCTTTCCATATAATTTCAACAATATTTTTGTGTAATTCAACCTGAATTTACGAAAAACGAATATTCCACTTCTATTTATGCGTAAACATTTAGACAGAAATTAACATGAACATTCGATACTCCGCGTACGTATAACTGATCGTTCCCTGCACATTCACGCTTCTCCACGCGACCCTCGAACCCGAACCCCTCGCCCAACTGATCGTACGTAATGTTCGTATGAATAATTGATTTGATACGGATGGAGGGCGGTGACGGACGTGCCCTAATAACGGGGATGATGTTTTATTTTATATATACATACACGCACTCGCGTATACGAAACAGGGGCATACCGAGCTTGTAGTCAGTTTCAATCTCTTTCTCTAATACTACCCCAACACTCTCGCTCTATTATTTAATTATTAATTTATTGGATATAATAACGGTTATTCACATTAATTGCGGATCGACGCGTCCGAATTCTGCGACGATAAAAATTATTGCAGGGATTTGAGTAGTGATTTGGGATCGCGTGTCTTAATTAGAAGTGTACTGTATTAGTACTGAGTTTCATGATAAATTTTAAAATTACAAAAATTGATACAATCTCATACAGTATTCACTTAAATAATAAAAATCTTTATACAAATATTTTATATTCAAATTTAAACTCTTAACTCTTAAACTCCTAAACCCGTTGCTTATAATGGGTCACGCTATATATTTTGAGATGCAAGAAAACTACAAGTCTTTTTACGAAAATGATTTTATTTATGTTAAAAACAATCACCTCCTGCATCAATGCACTTTGTAACCGAAGTTTCCACAACGTAAAAGCTTGAAGCTAATCATCTTTTCGGAATGCTCTCAAAAAATAGATGAATTGCTTCATCTATCTCATCCTCCGTCGTGAAATGTCGACCAAGTAAATGTTTCTCTAGGTTAAAGAACAAACAGAAGTCACGCATGGCCAAATCAGGCGAATAGGGTGGATGTTCAATGACTTTTACCTTATTTTCACGTAAAAATTCTGCTGTGCACTTTGTGACGATGCATTGTCGTGATGCAACAATAACCCGCGAATGTTGATTGACTCAAGAACTGGAGATAAACATTTTGTGGTGTACCAGTTTGCTGTGACTGTACGTTGATTTTCCAGCTTGATTGCTTTTACTAATCCGGTACTACGGAAGAAAACTGCGTACATAACTTTCTTGACAGCCCTTTTCTTTTTGGCCATTGTTGATGCTGGAGCATCTTAGTGGATTCACACACGACTCTCCTGGCAGGTACGAATATCGTAAAATGGGATGTAAATTTCATCACCTGTTACTATTTTTGATAGAATGCGATATCCACTATTATTTAACATTTCAAACGTTTTCCGAGCGATTCTTACTCGCTCTGCTTTTTGGAAATCGTTAACCGTGTGTGGCACCCAACGAGTAACACTTTTTTTCATTCGAAGATAATCATGTAAAATTGAATTTACTGTTGCGGATCCAACACCAAGAGCTACCTCAATTGCTTGATAGGTGCATCTTGGATCTTCGTCGATCATATGTATCACTGTCTGAATGTTTCCAGCGGTAACTGAAGAACAGGGCCTATCAGCTCGTTCCTCATCACCAAGCGATATACGCCCTTTTTTAAATTCGCCATACCAGCGAAACACAGTTGCACGTGAAGGACTTACATCACCAAATGCGAGCAGTAGATCATTGCGGGTACATGTTCTCTTGACAAGTTCATGTTTCGATGACAAATCGTAACTACCACGTTTGCTCTATGACAGCAGCGACTTAACTGATAAGATGAGTTTACTATTTAAGGACGGTGTTATTTGGAAATGCAGTGTTGCCAGCTGTAACTTCTCTAGTTTCGTGGCATCTCAAAAAATATAGCGTGTCCCTCGTATGAGCAACTTAGTAGCGCTGTAACTTTCTGGTCTAACTATGGAAGAATAATGAGAAAATCTTGCACTTCAATGTGTTTTCTCGTAACTTGTTCTTAGATTACTAACACGATTCCGAAATGCATCTTGAGAAACAGGAGCGGTGCAATTATCAAACGACTTTCGTTAATTTCGTTCAACGTCCCTCAAACAAAAATAATAGACATTCCTAATTTGTTTGTCACTAAACACCGATCATTAAGTACTAGGTTCTCGATAAGTGGTGGTATACAAAAAAAAGAAATCATTCTCATACGAGCAATCAAAATTTAAATTTGTGGTGCGTTTGACCATCATTTGTTAAGACATTTTATCACAACTATACGATACTTAATTTTGGATCCCTGGAACAGTGTTATACTCATTAAATTACGAATACAGTGAAAGCTCCCTTTGCGGACAGCTCCCATAAGCGGACATCTCTAAAAACCGGACAATTTTTCTGTAACCAAATTTTTAGGTATCAATCCCTATAAATAATAAAAATGGAGAAGGAGTCACAATATTAACTTCAAGTGCATTTCTGGTGAGTCAGCGGACGTTAATGAGGAAGATGTGGATAAATTTTTACAAAAATTGCCTGCAATTCTATTGGGGTACAAACCACAGGACATCTTTACTGCAGAACTTTACCAGACAGAACTTTAGCATTTAAAGCTGAAAAGTGTGTAGGTGGTAAGATGGCAAAAGTATGATTGTCTATAATGTTTTGTACAAACATGATTCGAGAAAAAGAAAAGCTTGGTTATTGGTAAAGCTGCTCGACCACATACATTAAAGAGTGTAGCAGTTAGTAGTTTGCCTGCCATCTAGACTTTTAATAAAAAGGCGTGGATGACTAGATCTAAGATGACAGAAGGCTTCTGGATTTGGACACAAGAATGGAATTTCAAAAACGTAATTTGCTTTTTGCTTTTTCTGGATAACGCTGGATCACATCCTAAAAACAATTATATTTTTATCTCCTATCTGTTTGTCAACCTATGGATCCGGGCATAATTCAAAATTTTAAGTTTTTTTTTATAGTGGTCTGATTTCGAAACATGTCCTTTCAAAAATGGATAATATTTCCTCTCCCTCAGAACTTTCAAAATCGATTAGCATTTTGGATGATATTTACTTTATCAAAAAGGTATGGGACGAGGTAACTCCAAATACAATTCAAAACTGCTTTGGCAAAGCAGGTTTTAGAAAGATTGAAGTTCAAGGGGTAAACCTGATGGAATATGACGCAGAGGATGATCTGCCATTGGCAACCCTAGTAGAGTTTTGGAGGAACTTTACTGAAAGTTACCAAACCAAAAGCCAACTGGATGACGACTTAATTAATTTGGATAAAATGTTATCAATCGAGGAGCACCTTAATGAAAGTGATAAAACCGAAAATAATACAGCAGACAGTAGCAGAGGATACTTTATACATTGAAGAGAGTGACCAAGAAAATGAAGATACTGGTCTAATAAACTCATACGCAAGCGCTTTGGAGGTCGTTCAAAGCCTAAAAAGGTTTTCAAAAGAAGATTTTATTGCATTCGGACATTTAAAACAATGTTCAAAATCGTTTTTTTTTTTGCAAGAAAAACGTAAGAAAGTAAATCAGTTAAAAATACTAGATTTTTTAAAAAATAATCTTTTTTGTCCAAATGTTAAGTTAAGAGTAATAATTTTATTTTTGTTTTATGTTTTAGTTTAGTTAAAGAAGAAGTTTATGTATGTGCTATTATTTGATGTATGTATTGTTCGTGTTTTCCAATATTTTTTAATAAAAAAGATAAGTACGTTTCTCCTTTAATTGCAATTTTTTCATACTTTTTTATTTAACTTTCTTATATGCGCACACCTTCCATGAGCGGACAAAAACGTTGGAACCGTGAGTGTCCGCTTATGAGAGCTTTCATTGTATTTTATAAATATAAAATAACCTTGACTGATGGTACTACATTGCATATTAATTCATTAATTTCTAAATATGCGAGAATAAAGTCTAAAAGCAAATACCTTAATACAAAAATCACTTATTTCGCTGATCCTGGGGCAAAACATATATTTACGATAAGAAAACTTAAACTTACCTAACCACGTCTTGGACTCGGTTTGACGAGGTCTCCTTTGGCGTATTTCGCAAAACAGTAGCCAATAATTGCATGAGAGCAGTGCAAAGGGCATCAGATGGGGGAGTGTCATCACAGTGTTCAATATTCTAAAACAAAGTTTTAAGAAAATTAATACTGGTAGCCGTAACTTTGTGGTAATTCATTTTGAAAATAATAAAATAAAATAAAACAACAACTTTGTTTTACCGCTTTATTCACATATAATCGTGACAAAAATAATCATTTATAAGTTCTATGTAGGCTTGTAACTTTTGCAGTTTGATAATGACATTGTATGTCGAAACCGCGGTCACGATTATATGTGAATAAAGTGGTAAAACAAAGTTATTGTTTTATTTTATTTTATTATTTACAAAGTTTTAAATTAAAACGGATTCAAAAAAGTGGTTTTAAATTTCACCTATCTAGGGCAGAGGCACCACTTATGACCACTACGCTGCTTATGGCCACTCGACTGTAATTGGTGGAATAAGCACGGTGTCAAACCACCAATGCGTCTGCAGCTGCCAAAATGTCATATTATTCAAGAGAAAGTGGGATAACTGGCAAAAGCAGTTATAACCTAAACTTTAGTTCCGCTGTAGCAGTTAAAGTGATGTTACACATGGCGAGAAAACTAACGGACTTTGTTAAGAAAGTAATCTTAGATCATCTTGTTGAATCTGATATTTTTTTGCACGACTGTCGAGAATTATGGTACCTAGGTAGATAATTTATCAACCTACTATAACCTATATTTTTCATTGTTGACCATAATTAACAGTATGATATTTGAAAAATGAAAGTTGTCATAAAGGGATCCAAAAATTTACTAGTTACCCACTTATTGCCATGCTGTTGGCCACAAGTGGGTAATTCAAAACGACTTTTGGCCAGTTTATGTTTTCTGTTTAAATCAAGAGTTCAACGTGTTTTACATAAATGTATCTTATTTATTTCAGTAAATATGCTGAAAATACCGAAGAAAGTCGATAAAAGCAGAGAGAAAAAGCTAAAAATTTCAGTATTGGTCTTCAAAAGTTACCTTAGCTTTGAATGCCATATCTGAAGGAATGGCTGTTGCCAAAGCGGGCACGAGAGCTGAAGAAACACATAAAAGAACAAAAGAAGGACGATAACTACAACAGAAAGCAGCAAAACCTAAAAAGCGGAGTCTGGAATCAAGCTCTTCTTCGGAAGATTTAAAAGACTGGGTGGAAAGTGGAGACGATGTTGACTATATAGAAACAGGAAGACAACGTAATATTTGTTCCCAGAGATCTGAAATTGGAAGATTTCATACTTGTCAGATTAAAGCTAATTGGCAAAAGATTGACAACGTACAGATATGTTGCAAAGTTTTAGAAGTCCTATCTTCTGAAGAGTGCAAGATACAGTGTTTTGCAAGTGCTAATGAAGAAAAGACTCTATTCTATACGATAGAACAGGATATTTCCAGCATAGATATATGCGACATTTTAGGAAAACTGACCAACCCCACTGCAAAAGAAGAAGACAGAAAGTGCAAAACAATTTTTCGTAGACATCTCTGAAAAGATATAAAAGGTGTCCCAACAGGAACTTGGGGATTTAAATTTCACATTATTTTCAAATAAGGTAACTTAGCAACCTAATATTTGGTATATGTCATCTATAAACTTGTAAAAGTCATCATGCAACGTTTCACGACTGAAGAACGTATCCAAATTGTTCAAATTTATTATGAAAATGGTCGTTCCATTACGAACAACGACTACGCGTTGTTTTTCATCAGAATCATATTCCCAGCAATACGGCAATTAGAAATTTAATGGAAAAATTTGAGCGAACTGGTTCTGTTCTGTAAAGACACCACTACGTCCTCGTAACGTTCGGTCAGTTGAAAATATCGCTATGGTGAATGAAAGTGTTACCGAAAGTCCAAAAACTTCAATTCGTCATCGGTCACAGCAATTGGCCATCTCAAGATCATCTCTGCAACGAATTTTAACAAAAGACCTTCGGCTACACGCATACAAAATCCAGTTAACACAAGAATTGAAGTCCAGGGACCATCACCACCGCCGTATCTTTGGCAATTGGATTTTGGAGCAAACTGATTTTGATGACGAATTCTGTAAGCGAATCATATTCAGTGACGAAGCCCATTTTCACATAGGGGGTTACGTAAATAAACAAAACTGCTGCATTTGGGGGTGTGAAAATCCTCGAGAGATTATTGAAAAACCCATGCACCCACTACGTGTCACTGTATGGTGCGGTTTCTCGGCCAATGGTGTTCTTGGACCTTACTTTTTTGAAAATGAGAATGGAGAAGCAGAAACTGTAAATGGGGAGCGGTATCGACAGATGTTGAATAACTTTCTATGGCCTCGTTTGGAAGATATGGACCTCAACAATCTTTACTTTCAACAAGATGGGGCACTTGTCACACTGCCAGGGAAACTCTAAATTTACTGCAGGAGAAATTCCCTCGCCGTGTGATTTCTCGTAATGGTGACGTGGATTGGCCTGCAAGATCCTATGACATAACACCGCTGGACTTTTTCCTTTGGGGTTTCCTTAAGGATCAAGTCTACACAAATAATCCACAAACAATTGTTGAATTAAAAAATAACATTCGTGCGGCTATTGGCGAGATTAACTTGCATATGTGTGATAAAGTCATTGAAAATTTTAAAAAAGAATCGCTGTGTGCAATAGAAGTCACGGTGGACATTTATCCGATATCTTGTTCCACATATAATTTTAGGGTTTCTATTTTATGTTTACGTTAATAAATCGTTGAATTTCTAAATTCTACGCATGTTATTTGGAATTTAAATCGTCAAGTTCCTGTTGGGACACCTTATAGTTTGTGGTACACCGGTTATAAACTTCCATATATTTCTTGTTTATGTTGCCAGAAAAGAATTTTGCTTTACTTACAATTTCGTGTTTCAATAAATATGTACAAAAACCTGCTATATTTAGAGTTTTAATCAATTTTCGAATGGCCAAAAGTAGGGAAAATATGTGGCCAAATATAGAAACAGGTGGCCATAAGTTGGGAATTTTGCAGATCAAAATATAAATCATTATAACGTTTTAGGTTGCATTAAATCTTTAATATCAAATGATTTTCTAAAAGAGCAGACTTGAAAGTATAACTGACGTTCAGCGAATGGGTTTCTTTCAAATCCCAAATTTTTCTCAATATAAAAACTATTTAAAAGTTCTTAACATGGCCGTAAGTGGTGCCTCTACCCTATCAGTATTTTACTTTAATTGATACTTAATTTAGTGAAACTTTTGCTGAACATAAAACAATATACTCAGCAAAATGTATATTATTCTACCTAGATTTGTAGTTAGCCAATACTTTTTTTGCTTATGCTAAACATAAAAAAAACAATAGTATTTCCTTCTAAATATAGGGTAACTACCCAAAATACAAATATATAAATACAATCACTATAGTTCCACAGAGTTACATAGTGTTGAAGTCAGGATATACTTTAGTTTTCAGCTTGTCTAGTAGTGTGTTTAATTAGTAAGAAATATGCATCTAAATCAAAACTGCGATGTGACAAAATTATATGATAAAATGTTCCTGTATGTAGATCAAAAACGTGAAAAAGCGCGACTTTTCAACAACAGACGGTCTTTAACATCAACTTTAGATTTTTTGCATTGCTTTGTCACGGTCGATAAACTGGCTCAATTACTGTGTGCCATAATCGAAACGACAATCTCAGCAGTGGCATCGTTCTCAGCCAAAAAAGGTAATGACCACGACATTTTATGATTCGAAGGGTATACTTCTTATCGACTATCTCTCAAAGGCTCAAACTATCGGGACATACGCGGTGCTACTAGGGTAAGAAATTCCTAGGAATTTTAATGTGGCGCACAAAGGGATGGTACTACAGCTCTATAACGCTAGATGGTGCGAGCTACGTCTATACTAAGTCAGTCTGGCAAACGGTACTTTTCTAGGTGGTGACAAACAGTTTTTGTGTTTATATTTGTTGAGTTGTGTCTGAGTTATTTTGGGACACTACAATATCTGATGTGAAATAGCAAAGAACATGCATCAAATTCTGCTTCAAACTCGGCACAACAGCAGTGGAAACTCTGAAATTGCTTAAACAAGCGTTTGGTAAGTATGAGTGGTAGAACCATTTTAAAAATGGACGTGTGTGCTTCCAGTTATGGACAAGTCGCTGGTATATTCATGCAAAAGGAGAGTATTTAGAAGATAGTAGTGAATGAGTAACAAAAACCATTTGTTGTGATTTTTTTCACATTTCAGAAATTTCTGGATAATACCTTGTATTATGCTGCCCTGTTGGGCAAAGTGAAAGTTGCAATTACCAAAAATAGATCAGCAGTGGCTCGAAAGAAAGTGCTATTCCATCGTAACAATGTACCGTTACACACCAGTCGCACTGTTTGGAAACAACTTAATGAATTACGATTTCGAGTTGTGCCTCAACCACCCTATTCACCGAATCTAGCCCATTCCAATTGCCTTATTACCAAAATTCAAACTGACTGTCGCCGGAAGGAAATTCAAGGCGGTCGAAGAAGTTATTGCAGAAGTAAGAGCAGCATTTTAACGACCTTGATGCTGATAATTATAAAACTGGTATAATGACACTTCAGCACCGCTGGCCCAAGTGTATTAATGTTGAAGAGGAATACGTTGAAAATTTTAAAAAATCGTTGGCCTAATTCAAGTGTTTCATTTTATGTCTCTGTACTGTATTTTAGTGCCAGAAAATGCAAAACTTTCATTTTCGAAATACCAGACTAAGGGGTTTGCAGGGCTGAATACTCGGGCGGTGGTAGGGTAAGCTGGGTGTGGTCTCATTCTGTTTCGTCCGACATGCCATTTCAGGAACCAACATGGCTTGGATCGAAGTACATCGTGGCTTTGGCGTGCGCGCGTATTACGAAAACAACCGATCTGCGGTCGCAACACAGAGAGCTTTCGGCGACACTTCAACATTCCGCGCAACAATGCTGTTCCTAATGGGAACACAATTCGATCCTAGGTTAGGCAGTTAAAGGAATCTGGTAGCATGCTAAGTAAACGTACACATGTCTGACTAATGTTTATCAGAACGCCAGAAAATGTTCGGCTGGTTAGAGCAGCGATCGAGCAATCGCCAAGACGTTCTGCTCGACGACATGACATGCCGTTGCATTGGGGATATCAGACCGCAGTTTGAGGAGGATTCTGCAATTCTGCAATTGAGCACAGCAGACTACGCCAACCGCCAAAATCTGTGCGAGCAAATGCTTGCACAAATCATTCTCGACGCAGCTTTCTTTGGTAGCGATGAAACGCATTTTAACCTTAGTGGGGCTGTGAATAAGCAAAATTTTCGCTACCAGAATTATTCATGAAAAACCGCTACATTCCTCTAAACTAACGGTGTGGTGTGCCGTATCACAATTTGGCGTAATAGGCCCCATACTTCTTTGAGAAGGAAGGCGTTAGTGTGAATTCCGAACGTTATGTGGAAATGTTGCGAAGTTTTCTGCAGCCCAGAATGGAAGAGATTGTTGAAGAAGAAAGTTTAGGGCATGTGTGGTTTCAACAACATGGAGTTACACCTCACGCAGCTCGAAATTCACTGAAGGCTTTGAGATTAATTTTTACTGGATGTCTAGTCTCTCTGAGGGGTTATGTGGGGTGGCCTACACGGTCACCAGATTTGATCCTTTGTGATTTCTTTCTTTGGGGATATCTGAAGGAAAGGGTGTTTAAACGTCGCCCTCACACTCTACCGCTATATCCCGCGAAGTGTGTGAACGAGCCGTATAAAACTTCAGAAATCGTCTCCAAGTGTGTTGCTAACGTTCGCCATTTTGAGGACATTATTTTTAAAACTTCATGATTCTTGATGTATTGTTCGATTCAGAAATAAAAACACTTTTTCTATATACACAACCATTACTTTTTTATTACCCCTCAAAACTACTTTTCAATCTTTATCCTATGTAAAGTTCTACCGTTACTAAATGTTACTTTTATATAGAAATTTTTACTTTACTTTCAGACTTAAATTTGACGGCTGCTATCATAATAATCGGATCATGATGCTATTTTATATGATTCTCTTTGAATTTTGTATTGAAAAATAAACATGAAACATGAACTGATATGCGCGCTACCTACACGTGCAATAGTTTCACTACATTCACAAAAAAGCCGTATTCTCTTCTAAACCTGGTATAGCAAGATTTACGAATCCAGTTTCGTCAAAAAAGACAACAACCCGGATTTGTAGACGACAGTCAGCACGACAGCATATTGCGCCCAGCTTTATCTCGAGAGCGGAGTTCGAGCAATTCCTTTTGATTGATGTTTGCGTCCATTTATTCTTAAGAGATTCCGAGAACGCCGTCGATTTTCGAGAAAAGAGAACACTTACTTATCAACGAGAGGACGGGCCCGAAGAAGTGGAGAAGAAAGATTAGCCGGTGTATATTATATCGAATGGTTCGGTGTGGTGTTATTATGGATTCGCCTTAATGGACCGTGTCTGGTGTGTCCGTTCGGACCGCTATGCTATCGATGCTATGCTGCCGTTCAATTTTGTTCGTTTTTCTCTACGTCGACTTTTTTCTTAATATTTTTATCTTCTTAAACATGATACACACACATACTGGAAATATCGAATACGTGATGTACATTTAGAGATGACTGATTACTGGGATAATTTATAAATTTTCATGTTAACTGTGTTTTGGCTATATACGAGGATGACTTCACTTTTCAATTAAATACCTATTTTGTGGTAAAATATATATTTTTTCTACTCATGCTTACGAAAATGATCATTTTTTCACCGGCTACTCTACATGAAAGCGATATTTTTTTATTCTAGAGATGAAAATATTTTTATCTCGAGAGGCGAAAATAAAACAAATGATTATACTATTAGGTGCATGAAATTTTAGGGTAACCAAGGTCAAATTTGAAGTATAGTGACAGTGCATTTCTTATACATATTTGATTATATTAAACTGACTTCCTTTGACAGTTGGCTAAATCAGCTTATAAAAGAATGTAAAATAGAAACAAACTATTAAAATAAAATGAAAGAAATTAAAAATATTTAATAGTTAATTGACGAAGGAGATAATTGTTGAAACTTCATTATAACGCTAAGAAATAAGTAATTAAACTTCTAGTTTCAAAAATTCTTTTATGATATTGTTTCCATACAATGGCTTCATCAGGTGGATGAAATAAGGTATTTCATCCTTTTTTCGCCATTGTATGGCGAAACAATATTGTAGTGGTATTTACAATAAAAGAATTTTTTAAACTAGAAGTTTAATTACTTATTTCTTAGCGTAATATTTAATATTTTGTAATTCCACCATTATTCTCAATTGCCGATTCTAGGCGACGCGACATTGAAAGTATAAATGGCCCGATAAACTGAGGATCTTCTTTGAGAGCATTTCAAGAAAGTGGAATTTCTTACCCAAGTTCATCAGAAATATTTGGCAAGAAATTTCTTGTGTATAATCGTTTCATTATGTAGCCCCAAATAGTTTCTATGGGGCTCAGATCTGGACTATTTGCAGGCCATGGCATTAGCTTAACGTTTTGTTGTTGAAGCCATGTAGTCACGTCATGTGCAGTATGGACAGGACAGTTGTCTTGCTGGAAAATAAAGTTGTTTCCAGGATATATTTCTGTTGCTGCAGGTAACATGGTGTTTTACAATATATTTAAATAATTTTCTGCGTAGAATCTACCATCTATGGGCGTCTGCCACAGAATAGGCAGACGCCCATACCTCAGAAACTAATCCACGCCTATATATTAACAGAAAAACGACCAGATTTATTGCATTGATGTAAATATCTTTCGTCAAATTTGGGAGGACGATGAACTCTTAGTGATCCTTCTTTCAATAGAGACTGTGGTTAAATAATAATTTAAAAAAGGTATATAACCTCTTACCACAATTATTAGTCGTATCCTAAATACGATTTCGACAACTAAGTTGTCATCATCAGTAGGTAAAAACTACTAATTAAAAGTCACACATGGGGCACAGTAAAGTAACATAAACGCTTCCGCACAACTACTATACACTGCAACCCTGTAAAGACTGAAGAGTCTACAGTCTTTACAGGGTTGCAGTGTATAGTAGTTGTGCGGAAGCGTTTATGTTCATAATTACGGAAATAAAAAGTTCATTCCATACTTTTGACTAACCCTGTATATTAAATTTTGTATTCTGATATTCGAAATGATATTTTTGAAATTTAAGTAGAGCTGGACACTGCAGTTGTCTTAATCATTTTTTTTAATTTACAATTTTTGCAATACATTTTGCATTCTTCGCCAATGATTGGTTTGGGTACATACCCGGGGGTTTATGTTGAACAAACAGCAAGATCTCAAGTTAGTTTTAGTTTACTTCAAAATATATGAAAAAGCCACTATGTGGTCAAACTAATGTAATGTACAATAATTAAGAAAATATCTGTATGTTTGTTACGGACATATACATAAATTTTTATGAAGCGAAAGCGGAATCAATTCAGTATAAACTACATATTATTATATTCAGTTGTTATCACAACAAAATCGACCATACTTTTATTTCTAACAGCGACTGTTTTCATACAACGATAGCCTACAATTTCGTCTTGCATTTTATTCCGTCATCGCTTCTTGTGCAACAGTTCGGAAAACAAGCGAACGGTAGCACACTTACATAAAGACGTTTTAGTGCTTTCATATGCACATCCGTTTAACAATGGAATTGAATTCAACGGAGGGACATAAAGAGTACGTAAACACGGTCCGGCGAAAAAACAACCAATTCCACATGCTGCTTTCGCAGATTTGTAGAAGACAGGCTAGGCATAGAGGGTGGTGGACCCTTGCAATAAAAATCGGCGCGAATATACATAAAAATAGAGTATTTATTTGTCTTGGTTTTATCAATAGAATTGAAAATTTGATTTTGCATCAGTTTCACTGGTCATTTGACTAAAACGTTAATAAATATAGTATATAACATTTACTAGTATGGTAAAAGGCTTTTACTGGTGGACAGAAGGACCTTCTGGGCTAGTGAAACCGGTTACCTTGTGTGTATTGTTATATATTGTATTTGTTATTCATTTGTAAATCTGTAAATGAAAATATATTAGATACATATACATATTTCGATTACAATCAAATCCTTAACATGTTAGGGTAAATAGAGTATATAGGTCTTTCACGATAACAGACGAGACACGTGATAAACAGTTACTTCGGAACAAGTAACATTCAAATTACAATAATACCTAATAATCCTAGTATTTCTCTCTATTAAGTGAATATATTATGTTACCGAACTGGGCATGGTTGCCGGCTTGAATTCCGTCAAATGTCATTCAAATAAGTTGTTTACAATTTCATATTTACAAGTTCCTAGATATTTCATTTTATTTATAAATCGATATTATATATAAGATCAGTTATTTTCGCAACTAAATCATTCCTAGATCGTTAGGAAAACAAGCGAAAGAAATCATTCGATCATTAATATTTCGAAATAGAACGCGATAATAATTAAGGGGCCATTACTCCCGCTCTCTGCTTGTGTCAAAAATGGGGGTTAAACCATCTAGTCCAAAGCGAAAACGGACTAAAGCCTGTCATAGATATTGATGATTTTAATCAATATGCAATTAGAAACACAGTTTATGACATGTATAAAAACAGTAAGTTTAAAGTAATTTAGTACTTATATTTATAAAATAAATATTTCAATTAATTACAGAACAGCATATTACGATTTCATCTTTGAATATCCTCAACGAAAAGGAACTTTTTTCTGGTGGTAATACATCTTTATGGAAAATATTACATGGAATAGGTTTTCATTACAAGAAGGATGATCTAAAACAAGCATTAATGGAATTCCCACATATTGTATTAAAACGTGTTACGTTCTTGCAACAATATGTTCATATGAAACATGAGCATTTATGTTAGTTTGGTTTCTTCGATTAAACCTAGGTTTTCCAAGATGGAACTATTTGCAATTCTTTACAAAATGAGTCAATATAAACAGTCAAAGCTACAAAAGAGGGTGGTAAAAGGTACAATCTATTACTAACAGAATATTATTAGTACGTAAAGTGTATTTATCTTAATTGAATTGATTCGGCTTTTACTTGATGTAGATCCATAATTTAAAATAGAAATAAAACTACGGTTCAAATATTCAGTTTTTAATATTTAATCATAACACGATTATTTCGCCAGCACAGTGGCTTCCTCAGGTACTTACAGCTAAAGAGCACGTTACAAACTAAGCCACTGTGCTGGCGAAACAATTGTCGTGTTACGATTAAATATTAAAAAATGAAGATTTGAACCGTAGTTTTATTTCTATTTTGTATTTATCTTGTTATAGGGACATTGTATTACATGCACGCAATTCTAATGGATTTATTCCTGAAGCTGAATTAATATTTATAACAAATAGACAGCATCTGGGCCACCACGGTGACAGGAACAGGAACAATTTCTTATACTGGTTTGAACATCAACTTCTTGTGAATTTAGAAGAGCCCTCCACAATTGTTTTAGATAATGCCATTTATCATAGTACTATTAAAAATAAAAGCGATATTCAATAAAAATTATATTCATTGGGTTTTTAAAGGCAAGCCATATTGCCATTTACAATCAATGAAAGTAATTCTGATTCTGAAGACAGCATAAATGTTTAATAAAATTAGTATTTCATATTAATATTGTCTTCTTTTTATTTATATCATATGTTTATCACAATGTTACAAGCCCTTAATCTCTATGTATTTTGATTTTCTGTATATTATTTTTATATATGTAGTCCATAATAAATAAATTCACATATACATTTTTATTTTGTTTGTATATATAATAACAACATAAAGCATAATATAAGTTGTAAATATTTTAAAATGACATAAACCTAACCTCATATATTATTTACTAACAACAGCTGACTCAAAGCAATGTAGATATGTCAACCCTGTTTTGTAACTATTTATCACGTGTCTCGTCTGTTATCGTGAAAGACCTATATGATTAAAACGTCTAAATATGACATTTTGAAAAATAAGTCACTGGTCTATAACTGGTTGCCTACTATGCCACCTATATATTTATTTTTCTTTTTAAAAAAAGAATTCGGTATAGAGATTATATGAAAAAATGTGACGTTTATTTGACATTTGTAGATTTCAAAAGGTAATTGCATTTCGTAAGAATGAGCGTTATATTTCAAAAAAGGTGAAAGTTTTGACTAAAACTGAGGTTCATCGTTTTTTGCTGAAAACTCCTGATGATTGGTTGCTTACGAAAGTTATAACAATATTCGCGATTTTTGCACCAGCAGTATCGTCCAAATTTTGTATGAACGGAAATAACAATTGTACTATGATTTTTAACATCTATGATACAAATAAAATTTAATTATCTCATGTAAATTATTAAGTATTAACTTTACTGACAGGTAACATCTAGAAATTTTACGAGTAACTTGTAAAAATAAATAAATCATAATTAATACCGTGTCTTGATAAATTGATGTTACAAATGAGTAACAAATAAAATGTTTTACGTTTTCTCCAAATCAAATGGAAGACAACGCCATATAACTTTGCAAGTTACCAACAATTTCCGTCATTTCTTTCGTAAAATTTGTAACAGTTAATTGCTGTAAAATATGTATAGTGCATGTAAAATATTGTTAAATTTCCAAATCAAATGGAAGACAACGCAATATAACCTTGCAAGTTACCGACAATTTCCTTCACTTCTTTCGTAAAATTTGTACCACTTAATTGCTGCAAAATACGTATAGTGCATACAAAATATTGTTGCTTACTAGGGGGTCAGAATGTTAGTCTAATAAAAAAAATAAGATTTTTGATAATTTTTTAAAAATTTTTCAACAAAGTTTTCAACCTTCTAATGTAATACACTTACTTTCCAATTTTTTTCATAGACTCGATTTGATTGACTACGATTTGATCAACACTGAAAAATAAATAGTCGCCTCAGCTTTCATTCCATAATTTGAACTGAATCATCGTCCAGAAAGCCATTTTTTAAGTTGCGAAAAGGTAAGTAGCTGGAAATCAAATCCGGCTAGTGTGGTTAATTTTGAAGCGCATCGAAACGTAAGTCATGAAATTTTGCAGCAACGACTGGAGACCTCTGTGAAGGCGCATTATCGTGGTGATAAGAGTCCTGGGGTTTTGACAAGCTTTCAACTTAAGAGATTGGGCCTATACACATGCTGCATAAAAAAACTTCCATCTAATTCTAATTTTAACGGCTCAACAGAGCAAGTAGTAAGATGTGTCAACAGAGCACCGTTGGTCAGGGTTCGAATCTTCAGTTACCCTTAAATGTTGAGGAAGTGATACGACGAATAAACATCATCTTAGGACGAGGTGTAATAACAAAATAATGGAACACTTTGCATGGGCCATATACACTCTAAGCCATCCTGGGGTCTGGACAAGCTTTTAATAGCTTAAGTCTTAAGCTATTAAAAGCTTGTCCAGACCAGCGTTAAACCTTAAAAATTACCACAAATGGGTAAATTTATTGATATTTGGCAACACCGATCCGCTGCATTGATAAAATCAGAATCGATTGCTCTCTGTCTCACGTACACCATATCGGATTCCGATTTGTCTCGAACATTCTAGACTGCCTGCGCGGCGTGCATAAATGCTATATCTCGTTCCACCCAGTCTCAGTCGAGTCGATTCTTCTACCTGTACCTCTACCGTGAATGCGCATGTTGTGATTTGCGTGTTATCTGCAATTTAGGATATTCAAGTTCAAGTAGGAGTAGAATTATATAGTGTTTGTATATGCAGAATCATGGATAAATTTTTAAGTGGGCGTAAGCAAGCATTAGACGATAGTGAAGCATCAACAAGTGCACAGACGAAAATGGTTCCGAAGATAAAATCAAGAAAATATTCTCAAGAATATTTAAATTTTGGGTTTATCAGCGCTGAATTAAATGAAGAAGAAAGGCCCCTGTGTGTCATTTGCTCAAAAATTTTGGCAGCAGACAGCATGAAACCGAACAAACTTAAACGACATTTGGAAACGCTTCATAGTGAGTACGTTGGCAAAATAAGTGGCGAAATAAAAAGACAGTTTCGTAATAAATCACTCTTTGAATTTTGGGCAGGGTTGGATGATGAGTTTTCTGCACTAAAATCAAGAGCGTATACTATTACCATTTTCCACATCCTACCTTTGCGAAACCGGATTTTCTACGGTGGCTGCTTTGAAGACAAAATATAGATCACAGCTAAATATAGAAAAAGAGCTTAGTGTCAATTTCTAATATTAAACCTTCTTTCGAAAGACTGCTCTGCGAGACAGGCCCAAGGAAGTCACTAATAATTATTAATCCTGTTTTAAATTTAATATTTTTAAGTTAATTAATAAATACGTTGAATTCTATTTATAAGTGCATTATATATCAGTGTAAACGTGCAATTTGTTTTTCATTATATCAGAATGTGTGTTCCTTTTCTTTGAGTAAATTGAGTGATCTTTTTACTAATGTTTTTTCTTATTTTTTCCCGCCTTGCTCGCGCCCCCCTTTAGTTTTATCACGCCCCCCTGCTGGGGCGCGCCCCACAGGTTGAGAAACACTGGCTTAAGACATTGGGTCGCTAGATATACACCATCAAAAAGGACACTTTTTTTGGTTGGATATGGACGCCTAGCTCGAATAACATCTTTCAATTGGTCCAGTACTGAAGTATAATAACACAGTGATGGTCCTGGCTTGTTCCATGTAGTAAATGCGCACTACACGTAGTCACACATATTCCTGTGGAAGGAATCATTTTCGATTTCTTTGGAACACTTGTTCACCTGTTCCGACAACACTGTTTGGACAAATGCTTTGTCTCTAGTGTGTAATAATAAATCCATGTTTCATCTACTGTTATAACAGCTCGAAAAAAATCACCGGAATCGCGTTTAAATAAATATAAACACTCTTGAGAAGTATTCATTCGAATTTAAAACGCGACATCCATCGAGCGACATCCATCGAGCGGAAAGATATTTCATACCCAAAACATAGTGGAGACAATCTATGGATATCTTCGCAATGTCACCAAGATCACGTAACTCCAGTCGGTCATTATTTAGTACGACATTGTGGATTTTTGAACGTACAATGACCTCGCAAGGACCGTCACACCCCTATTTAATATTCTATAAAAGACTGCAACAATGTACTTTCGAAGCAACTCATAATGTAGTTATGAATAGAGCTGAGGACGTTTGCGGTATAACCATGGTTATATCATGTAACCATAGTAAATTACTATGGTTATATGATATAACCATGGTTATACCGCAAACATCCTCAGCTCTAGTTATGAATGCCGCAGTTATGCGTCGCACAATAATTCGGGGATAATTATTCAAAGATGTTCAACCTAACTTGCCCCACATTACACGTCTGCTTCATGCTTTACATCTTGTAGTAGACACTATATGAAAATGTTATTCCGATGTTGATCGACTAATAGGGCAAACGAAAGCGGTTTCCTCAAATCTCCGAAACGTATTCGGCTATTTCATTCAGTGTCCTAATATAATCGAACCGCCGCAACCAATTCTTGCACGATAGGGTACATGGTTAGAGGCAGCATTTTATTATTTCAAACATTTTGAAAAAGTAAAGTTATTTATTTTACAACTGGACGCTGGCTTTGTTATAGCCATGTAAGCTATTGAGTAAGTTGTTTAGTATATTATATCTGTGTTATCAATATAACTATCATATTTTTTTTTAAATAACACGCACGCACTTTGATTTCAGTAAAGTCAACTTAGTGATGCCGCTGCCGGCCTACCTAAGTTGCGGTCTTTAATAATTAAGTTAGAAGTATGTAAGAAAGTAAAATTAAAGAAAAAAATAAAAGTAAATACTTAAGTACGATTTTAAAAGAATAATAATTGACTCGTTATGTATTGGAAGTTTAAGGATCATATACATTTTTAACTACGCTAAATTAAAAGTATTAGAAAAACAAAACAAAAAATATTAAATGACAATCCCAGTAAATGGCAAAGTTTTATTTAACATATAACCATTTTTCGCCTACTCAGTTTATAAAACACATTCTGCATCGTGTTTCGTTTTAAGCAAAACGAAAAACAAAAAAAAAGAAATAAAAGCATATTAACGTGGCGAAAATACAGCTGTAACATAAAAATTCATAACGCACATTTCATTTTATAGGCAACACATTTTGCACTCGACACCGCTAAAAGCTCGGCGCTAATGCACTCTCCCCGTGCGTCTCCGACATTGTCGGTCGGGACGCGGTCGTCGCGGCGCTCGCGACGACTTTCGACCTTAGGACACACATCAACAAGGGACTCGCGCAATGAGGGTAAGAGGAGAACTATTGAGATCGAACAAAGAAAACGGGTAGAAATGGAGCGGTGTGCGTGGCAGAGAAAAACTTAACAATGTATCTGTAGAAATATCGACGACAGATGGCGATAGCCGTCAGAAGGACGTTCCTCGCTTGATCGCAGGCTACCGGAAAGACATAAACTGTTTTCTAGATACTGCATTTATTCCTCGTGAGAAGATATAGGTTACGGTCAACGAATAAAAGAATCTTGAATTCATTTAGTATAAAAGAATAATATTCTATTATTTACTATAAATATTATTAATGTTTTTGTAAATGTCTAGTTTATGTTATTTCACCAAATTATAATAATTTTACGATTTGAAAACATTCTTCATTTATTCATTTTTTTTACGATCAATTCTATATAAAGTACAACAAAATATACGAGGCCTGCTGGGAAACTTTCTATAGTCCATGTCACCTAAACTTCGAAATATTGGGTCTTATGGAGTACAACCCTCTCTTATTAGCTCCCAGCGATTCGTATACCATGAGGCCGCGTGCGTCTGCACTATAGCGAAACCTGTAGTGTAAGCAAAACACACAGAGGTGTCCGTGTGTTAGAACGGTAAAGAAGTAGACGCAATGTTCCAATGGATTACAAGAAAGCCTAGTATATCGCATATCCCTATGATGCAGTCGTATTTGTCCAATAAATTCACATTTAGACGGTGTAGGCGCGCAAGCGCATTAGCTGTCGCTCCCGCATATGGGTGTTAGTTGCAATGTTTATATCGTCAGCGGAACTACTCACTCACATTATTTAATAAACCTCGTTGTTGGTGTACGTAACGGTCATTTAAAAAATGGAGTATTATGCACCGGAGCAAAAACTCTTTATGATTAAACAACTTTACGGTGGTAATTCCGCGGAAGTAACTCGAGCTTTATTTGCAGCTAATTACCCTGAAAGTCAAATTCCCAATGCAAGCACCATTCGTAGGACAGTTAATCGGTTCGAAACTACATTTTCTATAGTAACTAATAAAAGTAAAGTTGTTCCGGATAAGAATATAAGTGATATAGAAATTCGAGTATGTGCTTTAGTCGAAGTAAATCCCACTATGTCGTTTCGATAAATTGCCCGCGAATTGGGTATCAGCAAAACAACGGCTCAAAATATTTTACGTACTAATAAATATCGTTCATACAAATTTACAAGTTCACAAGTTCCTTTTCCCGATGATTATTATCGCCGTATGCAATTTTGCGAAACAATAATAAATAAATATCACGAAAATATTCTTATAATACGCCCGCTGTCGGTGTGGCATTTCAAGTTGGCACGCCCATTATAGTCGACCAGTAGTTACTAATACATGCATCGCGCTATCGATGGCGGCCACACGGTATATATTTATGATTCTAAAGTTTACGAAAAAATTTTAGATGTTTAGATAGTTTAGATAATTTTCTAAAAACTCTTTTACTTAATAAACCATATATTACAACAATTAACATTAACTACAACAATAAATACTTAATCTTCAAATTATTGGTAGTGGACCATTATCTTCGATGGTCCTCGGTTTTCTTCTGACTTGTCCCATCATCCTCTGGACAACACCAGGATCAATTTCTCGACGTCATAATTGATCTTTATTTGCAGCTTCCCATCCATTTTCATACACTTTTCTGGTCAATATTGACCAAAATTCCTCAATTAGCCGAGCTTCAGGTACATTGGGAGGATTGTCTAATTCAGGATCAAAGTTTATGTTGTTTGCGTTATACCAGTCTCTAGTAACTCTAGCATAATGGCATGAAGCTAAATCAGGCCAAAACATGATACGAGGGCCACTGCTAAAAGTCGCGTAAAATTGTGAAATAAAACAAATTAAGCTATGTAAATCGCTCAAAGTACTCCCTTTTAAGATTTATTCACTTTTGCATCCTATAAAACCAATCTTCAAAACACTTTTTCCATTCTGAGCGAGGTATCTCCAAAACCAGTAATTTAAATTCTTCAATAGTCTCACCAGGCGGTGAAAACTTTCACGCACTTTATTTTTGATGTTTCGGAATAAGAAGAAGTCGTTGGGCGCTAAATCGGACGAATATGGGCAATTAGTCATTAATTCGATATTCCTGTTGGTCAAAAACTTGACAGTTTGTCGTGCTGTGTGAATGCTTGCATTGTCATTATGAACAATGGATTCGTCGGTTTATGTTGTTTTTTCTGACTTCATCGATAACTTCCGGAAAACAAATTGACGTATACCAGTAACCATTAATTGTTCGTCGATCCTTTAATGTAACAGTTGCAACATGACCCGTTTTTCCGAAGAAACAAGCAACCATTCTTTTCGAAACGCTACGTGACCGCACCACTTTTGTTGGTTTAGGTTCATTTTGAAACTCCCATACAGTCGATTTCTGTTTAGTTTGAGGCTCATATGAATATATCCAGGAGTCGTCACCTGTTACATTGTTATATACAGAATTTGAACGACACAATCAAATGTTTTAAACATTCCCTTGCATCACATGACACGTGCCTGTTTTTGCTCGTCTTTTAAATTTTGAGGAATCCAACGACTGGAAAGCTTCCTGACATGTAAATGATCGTGCAAAATCGTATGTATTTGTTTCGCCGCAATGCCTAAGGACGCCTCTATCTCACTGTATGTCACATGTTAATCTGATAAAATTATTTCACTCACAGCATCGATATTTTTCGCAAAAATAGAGGTATATAGACGCCCTTCACGAAGATCGTCACCAAATATTGGTCTTCCACGCTTGAATTCTGCGAGCCATTTGCAAACCATAGTTTTGGATGGTGCTTCATTCCCAAATACCGAACTAAGCTTTTCCACACATTGCTTTGGTGTCAAACCGTATCGAAAATCTCCATTTTTTACACAACTATTACTTTGTTAAATTCTGTTGAGACAAAACTGTTCGGTTTTAAATCGAACTGTCAACTGAATTATAGGTTAAAAATGTTAAATATTATGAATATGATAATTGTGGAATGCTGGCAATTCAAGGAGTACTTGATAGCAGTATCCCTCGTATCATCATTGCCATGATGTGTATTTAAAAACTGAAGCAGTTTAGAAAGACATTTTTGAATGTAAAATTGTGCAGTTAAAGCTTATCCTCGAACACGGTCAATGTACGGCTACGAGATAAATCCGGCCTCAAAAATGACATACCACACTAAAATTTTGATCTTAAATTTGGATTTATCTTTGAATTTGACATTGTTTGGTCTGTTTTCTATGTTGTCGGTATAAAAACCATCGTTTTCCTTAATCTCTGAATGGAACAAGGTGAAATATTTCTCATATCCATTACAATCAGTTTATTGACAAAATTGATGCGCCTTAGCGCACGATACATCTGGGTATTCTTTCTAATTGGGCCGCGCTATATATTGATGCTTTTCTTCGTTTTCGAAACATCACGTTATTTCTGGAAATTGTTCGAAAAACAGTGGTCTTTGCAACGCCCAATCTTCGACGTATTTTTCGCTGTGAAACGCGAACTCTGTCTTTAACGGCTTCAAGCATTCTTCGTTCCCTCATTTGGCTCAAAATTCTTGGTCGCCCACTTTTGCGCAAATAAACGCAGGGTATTCCCTCTTCACATTCCTTTATTGTTTGAAAAATTGTTGATAAAGAAACTATAAATGACAACAATATCATGCTTAGGCATTCGCCCAACTAGACTGTAAATTGCTTTACGAATATATAGGTTATACTTATAAGACAATTTGCTGAACCAGATCACGAGAATTAAACTGTCATAATTAAAACAAGTTAATTGTGCCATATGGCTTCCAGCAACAACTTAACCAAACGTCATTTAGTACAACTACAAATCATCTAAAAATTTGGCGCGGTTTGTATCTAGGGAATATTTTTATTTTGCGTTGTTTTTTAAGTCACTTGAAAATTTTGGTCTGTCTTCTGTTGTGTATACAGGCTGATTCATTTTCGACCCTCACCATGGGGATCTCTTATTATTGGAGATAGAGTATAGGTTTAAATTTGGCAAAGTTGTTAAATTTTGTGTTTGTTATACATCCGTAAAGAAAATAGACCTGTGACAAATGACCTTCGTTATTTAAAAAAAAAACCGCGAAAACCCCATTTTCTTCTTTTATCTGTAGCACCGACATTTGGCCTTGTAGAGAAAAAATAAAAACACATCCTTGTGGCCATTTCTAAACCTCTATCCAGTGGTGTACTCTAAATTTTTGTACGATATTTCGTTTCTTTCTGGTCATCATCAACCATCTAATTTCTTATAGGCGCCATATTGGATTTAGACATCTTCAGAAAGAGTTTTTTTTTTTCTGATTTCAACCATGTACCACATGCTGACTATAGTTTTTGACATTAGGTTTTATTTGAAAGAATAAATTATAAGATTAAATAAGGTAGCCTTTGGAATTTCAATCTGTCAAACATTTCATTTATTGCTCATTAATAATACAAAAATGTCATACACTAACGAAGAGAAACGAGATATGTTAAGTATTTTTTTATTCTTCGAAACGAAATTCAACTGTAGCGAGTACAAGATAACAAAAAGCATTAATAAAAATACATAGAAAAGTAAACAATAAACAATTACAGTAAATGTTCAATTATCTGGCCATCTTCGCTAATGCACAATTGGGCACGCCTTCTGGCATTTTGTACTGCCCTTTGTATAGTTCTTCTAGGAACTGCATCGAAGGCATTCTGAAGTCTGTCTCGTAATTCTTCAATGTTTTGTGGCGCATCTACTTTATAAATATTATTTTTAACATATCCCCATAAAAAAAAATCTAGCGGACTTAAATCAGGTGATCTCGCAGGCCATTCAACAACTCCCCTATTTCCAATCCAACGGTTTGCA
This sequence comes from Melolontha melolontha, assembly GCA_935421215.2. Classification (NCBI taxonomy): domain Eukaryota; kingdom Metazoa; phylum Arthropoda; class Insecta; order Coleoptera; family Scarabaeidae; genus Melolontha; species Melolontha melolontha. The sequence continues at coordinate 51,380,566 of OW285236.1, forward strand.
AACTCTTGATTTAAGAAATTTCTAACAACAGCTGCATTGTGTGCTGGTGCGGCATCTTGTTGCCACCATTGTATTGTATTGTAATTGATTTAATGGGATATTGTCGTCAAGATAGTCAGATACGTATGTACGTAAAATGTTTAAATATCTTTCTCCATTTAAATGTTCTTCATACATAACTGGTCCTAAGAGACGATTTGCCAAAATACCCATCCAAACGTTTATTCCAAAACGATGTTGTCGTCTTCTAGCCCTGTTTTGACGGGGATTTTGTACTGCCCAATAGTGCTCCGTATTTCTGTTGAACATTCCAGAATTTGTAAATTTTGTTTCATCTGACCAGATGATTTTGCTTAAAAAATTTTCGTCATTTTCTATCCTTCCCATTAACCAATTACAATATTCTAGCCTTCTCAAATTATCTTCAGGCAGTAAAGAGTGACTAACATGGATCCTGTATGGTTTAAAACTACTTTTATGTAAAATTCTCCAAACTCTGGACTGGCACAAATTTAATTCTGACGCTACTTCGCGTGTAGAAATTGATGGATTATTATTTATCTATAAAAATACAAGGTTAACATGAAATTTGAAAGCACGCTTTTAATTTACCATTTGTAAAATATCTTGTCGATTTTCATTTAAATTCCTGTTGTCTTGACCATTACGCGGCTTAGTAAACGATCCATTCCCGACCAAATTTCTGTCGAGATCTAGAAAAATGGTACGATGAGGCTGTTGTCGTTCTGGATATAATTGTAGATATCTTGAACTCGCTACTGTTGAATTTCGGTTCGAAGAATAAAAAATACTTAACATATCTCGTTTCTCTTCGTTAGTGTATGACATTTTTGTATTATTAATGAACAATAAATGAAATGTTTGACAGATTGAAATTCCATGGCTACCTTATTTAATCTTATAATTTATTCTTTCAAATAAAACCTAATGTCAAAAACTTTAGTCAGCATGTGGTACATGGTTGAAATCAGAAAAAAACTCTTTCTGAAGATGTCTAAATCCAATATGGCGCCTATAAGAAATTAGATAGTTGATGATGGCCAGAAAGAAACGAAACGTCGTATAAAAATTTAGAGTACACCACTGGAGAGAGGTTTAGAAATGGCCACAAGGATGTGTTTTTATTTTTTCTCTACAAGGCCAAATGTGGGTGCTACAGGTAAAAGAAGAAAATGGGGTTTTCGCGTTTTTTTTTTTAAATAACGAAGGTCATTTGTCACAGGTCTATTTTCTTTACGGATTTATAACAAACACAAAATTTAACAACTTTGCCAAATTTAAACCTATACTCTATCTCCAATAATAAGCGAGATCCCCATAGTGAGGGCCGAAAATGAACAGCGTTTTGTTTGAATTTTTTTTATATTTTTCCCATCATTTGTGTTTAGTTTTAAGTGAATTTTTTTTTCAAAGCGTAAACTATTATAAGTACAGTCGAAATAATTAATTATTGCCACATGAAGAATGTAAAATTATAGGTTATCAGGATGGAAGTCTGTAAGAGAAAGCACCAGAGCGAAACCTTTTCTATAAGAGAAAGACAAATAATTTTCAGTTGCTTCACATACTTTGTGAAAAGTGTAAGTGTTTCCAAGGTAGTTGAAGAGACGGCCAAAGCTTTGGACTGAGGCAGAAGAATTTTGTATTCCATTCGTAAAGAAAGGGAAAACCATCCCCATGCACCTGTAGAGAAAGCAAAGAGCAAGTATTCTTGGGAATACCCGCACCTTGCTTTCTCTGCGGGTATTCTCAAGAATACGCGCGAGATCATAAAACGGGACAGTTAAGCTTTATTAGTATAAAGGCGGTTTTTGGATATAAAGAGATCTTCGTATTCGAGGTTATCCGTTACTAATAAATGTCTAAAATTCGTGTAAAAATGTGTATTTAGTTACATGCATGTTTAATTTAAAAGTACATCTAACTTACAATACCAAAATAACAGAGCAATTGAATATAAGACATGTCCCGCTTTATGATGCCGCAATTGTACAAATTCTTGTGAGACGCAAAGTTTCATTCTTTCTACGCAATATCCCACCCACATTGGATATGATATTAGGTGCTATAGGTAACGAAGAAACTATACCTAATTTCTCTAGGTTTACGCTGTACAGGTTCTTGAAAGATATTAGTTTTTTATTTGAAAAATTGGAAAGAAGGTAATGCTAATGGACAGCACATCCCTCCTTTGAATTTGTCAAATAAAATTGTTGCTTCGATGAGATTGTTTAATCATATTTTGACTGTTAATCTGGTACCATTGCAAAGACGAGATGGGTCAATGTTTCTACGAAGAATGATAGGAGCACCAACCTTCAGATTAATGATGTTGGGTGGTAATCCAAATAAAAGTGAATTTAATATTTTAATATTACACATTCTCTTAACCATTGATGACTTTTGTAATTTTGATTGATATCTGGAAATACCCATTCTCCTCTGGAAACCCATTCTTCTTGTGAGTGAGTGATGCTGTAAAAATCGTTTTGTAATTGAATGCAGCCTGTTGTTTCTCCAATTGTAAAGTTCCAATTTCCAATATCCAATAATTGTATAGCAAAATTTTCTGCAGAAGGATTGTTTTGTTAACACGCATGTTTATCGTGAACGAAAATTTATTAACATATCTCCACAAATGTGATGCTTTTAAACACGCATTTAGTTCGACAGCTAGTATTGAACGTGGAATAACAGGTAATGTCTGTCGAAAGTCGCACCACCGAATAGCAGGTTATTTCCACGTAAATCTTGCAATGTTCGATCCAAATTTTCCAACGATTTTTTATGCGCGATTGTGCATTCATCCCATATAATTATCTTGCATTGCTGCAGTACTTTACTCATTCCTAATGTTTTTGAAATGTTGCAAGTCGGTGTTTCACTATTTTGTATATTCAATGGTAACTTAAGTGCTGAATTATTATTTTCTGCACGCACGGTTGCTAGTACAATTGAAATGAAAAACGTTTTTCCTGTGCCGCAAGAAATACATTCTTTATTACTCGCATTATTGCGTTATAAACGTGTTTTTGTTCTTGAAGGAATTTTTGAAAATTTGATTGTACAAATATATTTAATTCATTGATGTCGAAGTTTTTTTCGCGTTGTAATTCAGTATGAAATATGTTATTAGCTATTAGTCGATTAGGTGAAGTCATTCCCTAACGTCATTGTGACAATACATAAGTACTGTCTCGTGGCACTATCTACATTTAAATAATAGTACTATTACTATTAATATTATGTTATTAGGCTATAACTTTTTTCCTTCTGGTCAGGTCGAGAATTTAAATGGCTTTAAACCTTCCTCGGACAACGCGGATTATTTTGCAAAAATTCGCGCAAAAGCGGTCCAGTAGTTTTTCAGTTTATAGCGGACACACATACAAACATATATATATATATATATATATATATATATATATATATATATATATATATATATACCGGGTTTTTCTTTTATCATTACACATAGGTAACGTGTCTTCATTTAATCCCGAGTACCACGTGACCACTTTAGTGCTGTCCACTAGTTTTTTTAGTTCTCTGATATTTGTCAGCATGATCTAACCAAATCGAAATCACTAAGAATATAAAAATGTCAAATGTATGTGTGTCAAATGTGTATCATTTTGTTCATTGTCGTCCCGTGTTAGTTTTCAGTGGTGTTTGCAGTAAAATTTTTCAAATCTTAAATCGTTATTGATTAATACCAGTGCTTTTCAGAGCTGTTTATTTCCATTTTGTCATTATTTAGGTAAGTAATCATATTTACGTTTCCAACCGACGTAAATTGCATTACACTAATATTCAGTTTCAGCACTCTGTCAAGATGGTTTTTACGCCAGAACAGGACGCTTTCATTTTGATGGCACATTTTCGAAGTGGAAATCGCAACCTGGACGGAACATGGTCATATTCTCTACAGTCGTGTATCGACCAGTTTAGTGAAGTATTCCCAGCCGTAGAAATACCATATTCTGTTTTTGTTAATCACAAAAACGTACTAGTGAAACGTTTTACTGATAAACATTGCATATGTAAAGGGAAACCTACTGGCAGGTCAACTGTTCTAACACAAGATGTTATGGATGATATCCAACACCGCATGGAAGTTAGTCCTAAGAAATCAATTGCAAAATTGTCGGCACAAACAGGTAATGGCAATATTTCATAATTTTTAATAATTATATATCTTCTACATACTTTGTAGGTTTATCAGTTGGAACTTGTCATAAAGCATTGAAGAAAAAACTTCATATGTATCCGTACAAAAAAAAACGGTCATTCATCAACTCTATCCACCTGACTTTCAACAAAGAATAAACTACTGTAACTGGTTTAACAATAATTTACAAGACGATAATATATTGGACAGGGTATTTTTCTCAGATGAAGCTTGGTTTCACCTGTCTGGTTACGTGAACAGTCAAAACTACCGTACATGGGCATCCGAAAATCCTCACAATTACATTGAAACAAGTTTACATCCAATTAAAGTTGGTATTTGGGTAGCCATTTCCAGACGAAGAATAGTAGGACCAATATTTTTTTATGACACCATTAATGCTGAGAGATATCGAACCAATATTTTGGAACCATTTTTTGCAAATTTGCTTGATGCTGAATTGCAGCTAGGTTACTTTCAGCAAGATGGTGCTACTGCCCAGACAGCGGGTGAAACTATAAGATATGTATATCCAAGAGTTTTATGACGATAGGATTATTAGTAGAGGGGTGTGGCCTTTTCGATTACCAGATCTTACACCATTAGATTTTTACCTTTTTGGAAAAATAAAAAACAGTATCTACAGAAACCGCTTGCATAATCTTGATAAATTACAACAAGCCATTGAACAAGAAATACACAACATAACTGTCAATGAACTTCGCTGTGTATTTCATAACATGAAGAGGCGAATTAATTTATGTTTGCAAGCTGAGGAGAACCATTTTCAACATTTGTTGTAATATTTTATAAAATGTGAAAATTTTCTGTTTTCGTAAATGTTTGAATTACAATAAAAAATTAATTTGCATTTCTTTGGTTATTTTAAAATTGTCGGAGGTTGTTTTCTTTTAGGTTAAATTTAGCATTAAAAAAATTATAGGTTTCTTTTAAAACTGATTTGAAAATTTAGTGGTACGCCACTGATGTACATGTAGTAGGCATTTAGTTACTTTCAAGAAACAGGTATGCCAACGGTGTAGGTTGATTTTTATTCATTTACACATGGGAAAATGTTTGGTGGCATAGTAAGCAACCAGTTATACACCAGTGACATTTTTCAAATTGTCAAATATTTCTGTTTTTCATTCATACTTATATTTTAAATTAAATACATTTTATTGAAAAATACATAATTTATTTAAAACAATTAATTATCTCAACAGACGAAGACAAGTGCGAAGACAATTTTAAATATTTTTAATAGATTCAAAGAAGATGGTTGTTTTCGAAATTCCCACAAAAAATAAAATAAAACCAATCACGTGTTAACAAAACACATGAAGCTGAATATCCTGTTATGTATGAGAACGGTCTGTCGGATCGTTTTTAAATGTAGCCAGGCCATTTTGGAGTATCGTACAGTTCGGTGTTCAAAACGCCGATATAATAATTTTTACTGACAAAGCAAACAGTTCCGTAATAGATTTAAAGAGTTTCATGTAAGGTACATTATGTATGGCAATCTAAATCATTTCCCTTTGAATGTTTAAACATGCGTATCTTTAATAGTTAGAAAGCATAGTAAGATGAAACCCATTGTGTTATTTCTTTAGCTAATGGGGTGTAATTTTAGTAAAATAAATACTTAGGCTACTTATTAATATTTTTAAAATTTTTATTTTGGAACATTATCATATTAATATTTTTCGGTTTTAGTCTTGCACACCTTTGTTCTATTATTAAACGAGTTGTACTAAAAACACTCTTTCACTTTCTGCTGAACTTGCTGGAATACAGAAGTATTTCCTAGCACATTGTTTTAAGGGCTTCAGCTCCATTCCTGTTACTTAAAAGAAAATCCAAATAAAAAATGCAATTGCCCTTTTTTTCAAACTTACCTTCCAAAATAAAACAGGATCTACGTACGTCCTGATTTGAATTTGGCCTTTCGAGGTATTGCCTTTTAGTTATTATTACATCGGCTGTAATTGATTTTACTTTCTCTTATTCTTTCTTGCAAAAATCCAAATAATGGAAGTGACTTTTGATGTGGACTAATGTCCGTTTCGATTACAGGCATTTGTTATGTTTTTCAGGATCTATTTTCTTCATAATATTAAACATTTCTTGTTCTAGAAAAGTATCCTAAGTAGCATTTTCAGTATTACGAAAACCTTCTCTTTTTAATCGAGGGTCTCAAACAGTAGCTACTCCAGTAACTGATCCTCCTTGATATGAAAATAGCCTTGCTTTAACAGATTCCAAAAGTTTGTTGCATAATGTCTTCCCCTTTTCAGTCTTAAATTCCAGTAGTGATGCTGTCAGATAATTGTACAGTCCAAAAGTTATTATGATTATTAAAGAAATAGTAACATATTTATTACCTACAAGAATTTTCCACTACTGCTTTTTAAGATAAATTTTTCGAGCTTATGAAACCACGTATTTGCAAGATACCACGAGGTGTTATTTGTTTTTACCGTGTTACTGAAATGCCCCCAACACGTGGGTTACGGTAATTCATTAGAAGTAATGTGAGGACGTTCTACAATTTTACAAAATAGTAAAATCTATTTGTACTTTTTAGTTATATTTTCTACCTTTTTTAATACACTAATTTTAGTAGCTTAGATATATTTCATCCTTAAAGAAATACTGAATTTATTAAAAATATTAAAATTATCTTCGCACAAGGTATAGGTACCTCTGTTGGGATAATTAACTGTTTTAAATAAATTATGTATTTTTCAATCAAATGTATTTGATTTAAGATTTAAGTAATAAAACAGAAATATTTGACAATTGGAATAATGTAATTGGTGTATAACTGGTTGCTTGCTATGTCACCATACATTTATTCCTATGTGTCAAGCTAAATGAATAAAAAATCAATGCATTATACCCATGTGTAATGATAAAAGAAAAAAACGGTATATAGATAAAGATATAAAGTATAAATAGTTGTTTAGTATTATATTTTTTTACCTCGCACGCTTGAATTAGTCCGAAGCCGTAAACGAAATGCCTAATCCGATTCTGTTGTACGGACGAAATATCGCAACTCTACTTATCACCGCTACAACTTTTCATTCTCTAGCGCATAATCAAAATAAATTTAGCCTTTTCTTCGAATATATACAAAACATGTTATTTGCCTTTAGATCTCTTTGGTTTCACCATAAAATAATGCACCAATTAAAAATAAAAATAATATCAAGTATCAGGTGTATAATACACATATATTCATGTTAAGTCACTAATGGAAAGCCATTTTCAACGAGCACATTTACATTAAAATCTTATGTGGCGCGTTATCTGAGCGTAAAGGTACACACTGTACCGTTCGGGCGGTCCCCCGCTATTAACCACAGAATACAACTACTTAATGGGGCAAAAAGCTGGTGCGTGTATTAACTATTCCCATGGAAGGCGTAAAATTTCGTCTTATGAAAACACATATTCACGCTTACTTGCAAAATAAAAACATAAATGTGACTTATACGCGTGAATATATATTCTGTATAGTGATGTGTTCGCTTAGCTTTCTTATTGATTCATATATGAATGGAGAAATAAATACTAAATCATTTTATAGTTTACATACCAGGAATTTTCTCTTTACGTTGAAGCTAACCAGTCAATAGATGATATTATTATCTGGTATTTTTGTTTCATAATTCCTTTCTTCTATTCTGCGTTCGTAATGAACTTATTATGTAACCCAAAACAGTATCGAAATGAATTTCATTTCGATACGCCAGTATTGAAAAATGAAAACATTTTTCAATATTGACGTTGTTCGAACACAGAAATAAATATCTTATTGTTGTCATTTGATTTTAAGAATTTAAGTACATTTGACAGAAATGATATAAGGTTTTTAGAATAATTAAAAATTACTGAAAAGCCACTTCCATCAACGGGAACGTACAGACGCGTTTCGCTCTAATTGAAGCTTATCAATGTACGGTATCTCGAAGACAGACATGACTTTTCAATTCTCTACTTTGTGTATATATAGTTAACATTCTGAACTTACTGCAAATGAGAATTAACGAATATTAATTCCCATTTTTACATGCCAATGTCGCCTTATGTGATGCATTAATAACTACAATCCGACAAACCAAGTTTGTACTAGCGTGTATAACACACCTCGTCGCGACTACGATCTTACTGGTTGTTAGTATAATTAAAAATTACTGAAAAGCCACTTCCATCAACGGGAACGTGCAGACGCGTTTCGGTCTAATTGAAGCTTATCAATGTACGGTATCTCGAAGACAGGCATGGCTTTTCAATTCTCTACTTTGTGTATATATAGTTAACATTCTGAACTTACTGCAAATGAGAATTAACGAATATTAATTTATACATGCTTATATATACATGCTAGTACAAACTTGGTTTGTCGGATTGTAGTTATTAATGCATCACATAAAGCGACATTGACATGTAAAAATGGGAATTAAAATTCGTTAATTCTCATTTGCAGTAAGTTCAGAATGTTAATGATATAAGGTTTGTTTTGGTTCGCAATTCAGAACAGTTCCAGAACTACTGCGCAATCGTACTAGCTATTTGGTGTTTTGGTTACATATGAACTAGTTCCAAATTTTTAATTATGTACATATATGTTTTGGTTGTTGCAAGAACTAATTTGGAACGATTCTAGAACCGTTATAGCAGTTCTTGCTCCTTAGCGAGTACCAGTTCAGAATTAATAGTTAGAGGCGAGCGCACTGTTTTACTTTTCTAACATTTTTGAATGTTGGTAAGAAGTTGGCCTACAAGTTGCTCTAAGTCTGACAAACATAATCTTAATAAGAAATAATTTGATTTTTTATTTTATTTTATAATAATTTGAGGTCCGTCGCAATCAGTGTTGCCAGATACATAATGCGATATTTCCCCGTAGACTTACTGAAATTTCCCCAAATAAACAGAAAAATCCCCAAATTTGTTATATAATAAAATCAATTCTAACATTGGCAATAAATAAGAATAAACGCAATTGTTTTGCAACATATTGTATACTTTATTTATATTATTATTATATATTTATTTTATATTTTCGAAAGCTTCTAATATTTCGCTATTAATATTGCAGGAATACATATCTTCGGAATTAAACTTTTCTAACATATTCGGCGTCGGTTTAAATGTAACACAACCCCCATCTCGTAATGAATACCTTATACGCATTATAATACACGCACTTTCTACGGCCATTCTGTTTCTTAATTTGTTTCTTATAATACTGACAATAGAAAATGCTCGTTCCACGGTAGCATTAGAAAATGGCAAACTTAGTAACGCTAATGCTAGTTTCGCAATATGTCCATATCTTCTCCTGCTGCATTTTTATCGTGAAACACTTCTGTCCAAAAATTTTCACAGGTATCTAATTGATGCCATTCATTCCTGTGGAGGAGATTCCATTCTGTTAAAGTTACATCGATATCCTGACATATATTCCTGAAAGACGAAATTAAATCAGTTATATCCGGGCGAATTTGAGATGTTGCTGACTGCGGCGATAAAAGATTGATTTTTTCTAATACAGTGATATTGTCCTGAACTTTTTGTTGCAATTGATCACAGAGTGAAATTATAAAATCACGACATCTCTGTTTTATATCTTTTAATGTTGATTCATCAACAATATTAGAAGATTCTTGAAAGGAATACCCCAGGTTTAGTAAATTTGTTTGTACTATATAATCCCGAAATGGAAATTTAGCTATATCTTGTTTGGCGATATTCTGTAAAGCGGTGGGAGGAACTATAATCGAATATAATAGTATAATAAACAGTTGACATCCTGAACAATTTAAGCGGGTCTGCACTTTCCATTTGAAAGAGTTTATTAGTTTCAATTAGAGGTTCCAACATATGTTTCAAAAATATGAAATAAAGTTTATTTGTATTACTTTTTAGCATTTGGTACAATTGCTCTGCTGTATAGCATCTTTCTTTATCTCTTGCGATAGCGAAATGTAATTGAAGAGCATCCCATTGCTCCAAGATTTTAGTAATACCATTATATCTAGCTAGCCATCTAGTACCTGATAATTTGGAGATATGTAATGGAATTGAATCGGTTAGAGTTTTGTCCAAGTGATTATATTCGATTTGTCTCTTTGTACTACAAGAAAACCAATTATGGCATTCTTTAACAATGAAATCTAGACATCGTACCTTGCATGAATGTTCAGCTGCTAGATGGAGTGAGTGACAAATACATTTTACAACTACCAATTCCTTGTTATTCACTTTTAATAACGATGAAAATGAATGATGCGGTCCTATCATAACATTTGCGCCATCTACACCAATGCCTACAAGTTTTTCTAATTTTAAGCCGCTTTGTTCAATTTCTGCCTTAAACGTTTTTATCAAAGAGATTGCGTCACCTCCTTCCACTTCAAACAATTTATAAAACGTAGTTACTATTTCTTTCTTAGATTGACTATAATACCGAATCATAACACATAGAACTTTCTTCATTTCGACAGTTGTACTCTCATCTATAATTAAAGAGTACCAAGCGTCGGCGATATTATTCATTAGATCCTCAAAAAGACACGGTGATAGTACATTATTAATTAGGGCTGTGCATTTTGTTCTATGTAATTTTATTTCCTTAAGTACATTTGAATTTTCATCTAGTTCTTTAATTAAATGACCAAGATGGTCTACTGTATTAACGGAGCAATGTTCTGATATGAAAGCCGCAATTTTTAATTCAGCAATTTTACGTTGATCTGATATATTTCCGCCAATAAAATGAGAAATCTTTTGACAGCTTTGCACTGTCTTAGTGTGCCTCATAGATTCTACGTGCTTTTTACAAGTAGGATGCCTTTTTATATCTTTTTTATGTGCCTGAAGTTCACATTTGCACATTTTACAAAACGCTTTTGTACTATTTTCCATGCATTGAGATAACCAACCTTAAATACAACACTCATAGATTTTAGTTTATAGGAAACTAAGCGTAAATTTAATTACCTGAGAATTCTTTGTCTAACTCCCATTCCCTTTTGTATCGACGACGCGAACTACTTGCAGACATATTCTGTTCAATGCAATGCTTTCACTTACAATCACAGGCACGGCAATTCGATAATGAAACAAAATAGTTTAAAATTAATTTTAACGTCTTTTATTTCAAACAGGCAGGCCTAATAGGGAACTAACTTAAATTTTATATCGACATAAAGTGATTCACAATTAGCTAATAGATGTCGCAGTATTCACAAATTTCTATTCAGTGATTTAACAGTTAGTTTTCAGATAATTATTGAGATTAAGTATTCCCCATATTTTCCCAAGATTAATGCTTTTTCCCTACCATTTATCCCCAAAATAATTTCTCCCCATATTTTTCGCCAAGATGACAAAATTTCCCCGTTTTGGGGAAAAAATTCCCCATCTGGCAACACTGGTCGCAATTAACTAAAACAATTTTTATTATTATTCTAGCACCTACTGCTATTTCCATATACAATATAAATATGTTCAGTATTAAGAAACAATAATGATTATCGATTAATGAATAAGAAATTAAGTTAGGTTATGTTATGTAGAATAAATAATGTTTTTTCCATATTTTTAATTTCAATTTTAATTTCAAGTTTAGCAATAGGCAGTAATTTTAGTTTATTCCATTTATTATTCAAGGTTAGGTACCACCCTGAATCTCGCCTTGGGATTGTGGAGGTAGAACAGAACATATAATTAGTTATTTATACGACTTACAATCATTATTTATATTTGTAACTTTTATTGCAACAAAGATATTTATTTTTTGTGTCTCTTATCTGTTCCCTAAGCATTTATATATTTTATTTAAAACTTGTCGTATAAAGAAGTACGAATAGTAACAAATAATAAAAAACAATTTATTTAAATTGCTACACTTTGGCTACACAATTGGCACACTAGTAAAGCTTAAATGTGTTTTGTTTTTTTTTTGAATTCACACAAATTCAGAACAGTTCTAGAATTAACAAAGTTGTGCGCATCAGTTCTGCGCAGTTCCATTACTGTTCTGAATTGCGAACCAAAACAAACCTATACAGTACCTTTTTGAATATCCGGATCATTGGTTTTCCGGATTCAGCGGTTATCCGGCTTAAATATGTTTTTAGGTGTTTGAAGGATTCCCCTGAAACAGTGTAGCATTTTCGTGCGTATTATAGACATCATCACAATGTTTATGTTCCTTGTTATCTGTTTGTAATGTATATGTCTCTTATTACCTGTTTATAATGATCTGTTGTTTTATTAATAAAAAGTGTAATTAAAAATAGTGTTATTTATGTACAACAACGCTTTTTGAGTGCTTCTAATAAATGGATTTGATTATACGGATTTTCGCTTATACGGATTAAGGTCTGCATTAATTAATCCGGATAATCAAAAATGTAACTGTACCTAGAAAAGAACATTGCTACACAAACAATGTATATTGTATACAATTGACAACAAGATATAACGTGCCTTCAAAAACTTTCTTCATTAGAGACTACCACAATTTGCACAAATGAAAGAATCAATTTCACATTATTAATTTTTTTTTTTACATTTAGTTTTAAATTTGAAAACTTCCCGCTGGATACCTTTAGAACGAAATAATAATTGTCACCTTATAAGATGAAAAGTTATATAGAAATAAAGAAATTCTATTTATAACAAAATATACTTGAAAAAACTAAATAGATCTCCTCAAGAAACAAAAAAAAAAGAAAAAAAAAGAAAATTGTCTTAAAGATAAATAACTGAATAATAATTTCGTCCTAAAGAACGATCACCTAATTGAAATTGAGGTAATATGTTTTGTATGCAACGCGCAATGTTCGCGTGAAGTCCGCGTTTGTATGAGCTCTGTTCTGAAAATCGTAAATAGACGATTTTACGTAACCTCGCCAGAAAAAATCATTTAGAGCTAAATCAGGCGGCCTAGCAGGCCTGCGAATATCGCCTCAACTAGTTATTACTCTGTTATCAAATACACTATACAGGTGTCACAAATGAAACAGACATGCAATATACACATCTGTAACTGTACAGATGGACAATACACCTCGTATTTTCCAGCAGTTACTTCTGCTTAAGACACGTGTTTCTGCCATCTACTATTAGGCGTCATCAGCTAAGCTAGTGAAGTAAATAAAGCTTAAATCGCCTATAAGGTATAGCAAATTTCGTCCTATCAGGTAGCACCATATAATATAGTGACATCTGACGGACGAGACTATGCCGAAAATGGCAACACTTCCCTTGACCGGCTATGCCGGTACAGAAGGGAAGAAAGCACGTATATACGTGTAAGTCCATTAACACGATGCCAGATGGCAGCAAATATACAAAAAAGGTTTAAATATATCAATATGTTAAGCACGTATTACGCATTTGTTACAAATGAAACAGACATGCAATATACACATCTGTAAGTGTACACATGGACAATACAACTCGTATTTAACAGCAATTACTTCTGCTTAAGTCACGTGTTTCTGCCATCTACTACAGTACAGTTACAGATGTGTATACTGCATGTCTGTTTTATTTGTAACAAATGCGTAATACGTGCTTAACGTATTGATATACTTAAACCTTTTTTGTATATTCACTGCCATCTGGCATCGTGTTAATGGACTTACACCTATATACGTATTTTCTTCCCTTCTGTACCGGCATAGCCGGTCAAGGGAAGGGTTGCCATTTTCGGCATAGTCTCTTTCGTCCGTCAGATGTCACTATATTATATGGTGCTACCTGATAGGACGAAATTTGCTATACCTTATAGGCGATTTAAGCTTTATTTACTTCACTAGCTTAGCTGATGACGCCTAATAGTAGATGGCAGAAACACGTGTCTTAAGCAGAAGTAAATGCTGGAAAATACGAGGTGTATTGTCCATGAGTACAGTTACAGATGTGTATATTGCTCGTCTGTTTCATTTGTAACAAATGCGTAATACGTGCTTAACGTATTGATATACTTAAACCTTTTTTGTATATACAGGTGTCGTTGAAAGAAAGAGACAACGTATGAAACATGGAAAGATGTAATTATAAAGAATATGAATCCAAAATATTTTCCCAAAATTCCTCTCATACGCGAGAAAAAACAAGACAAAGATATTTATAAATATTTGTTCCGCCACTGTGCGACCGACTAGAACATAAAGAGTAGATATTCCAACTCTTTATGTTCTAGTTGGTCGATTTTAAGTATCCAAAGAATTGTGCTCCCAATTCAGTCGATCGTCACATGTGTACGTTCAATGTGATTTACATTTATGTCTTCGATTAAAGGTAGATTGTTCCAAATTGGACGTGAAATGCCCAATTATTTTATTTAAAATTTCTTCGTTTTTATTTAACATATTAAACATTATTTCATAAAAATCGGTTCACTTTATCTTTCTCGAAAAGCTCTTGATGGTTCGATATCTTGGTATGGCTTATATTAGAATACTTTCAGGATTTTGTACACCAAACTGTACGATACTCCTAAATGCCTGGCTACATCTAAAAGTGATCCTACATAACACATGATATTTAGCTTCATGTGTTCTGTTAACACGCGATTGATTTTTTTTCGCACAAGGTATAGGCCTGTCAGGATAATTAATGGAAAACATGTCTCTGGCCGTTCTTAAACTATTATTTTTCTGCTATCACATTATCATTGCTAGCTTTTTATCTTTGTTGTACTTATTCATGATTAAATGAATTATCTACTTTTCAATCAAATGTATTTAATTTAAGATTCATGTATGAATAAAAATTCAGAAATATTTGAAAATAATAAAATAAAATAAAACAATAACTTTGTTATACTACTTTATTTAATAAATAATAAAGTGGTATAACAAAGTTATTGTTTTATTTTATTTTATTATTTTCAAAATGAATTACCGCAAAGTTACGGCTACCAGTACATATTAATTTTCAGAAATATTTGACAAAAAAGTTTTCTCTACATGGCGAATTAATTTAAGAATAAGTTATAGGTAAATCCTTCACTGGTGTATAACTGGTTGTCTACTACGCCGCCAATGCATTGACAAATTTCTACAATTCTAAAATTTTTACAGTACACATAGGAAAAATGTATGTGTTATAATAAAAAAAGAACCGGGTATGTATTATTTTAACATTCAAGGAATCAGCGTTGTAATGTCTGAATTATTTATTACATTTTCTAATTGTAGTAAATATAGAAATTATTTTTATCTTCTAATAATTCTTCTAATCTTCTAATAGTAAAAGTATTGATGCTTATATATGATAATTTAATGCCGACAAATCGATTCAATATAACATATTACTAAGGCTGTCAATGAGGTGAATACATTCACCGAGGTAACTGTGCTTTAATATTGTTATTTTGACATAACGGTGCGATAACACTTATATGAGGTCAGTGAACCGTAGTAGAGGAGGATCAGCATCGTACTTCCCACGGTCATAGTCGATATTGAGTTATCAGGGTGTATGTATGTTAGACTCGGTGCTGTGTTAGCTGAAACGTTTTAGTTTAATAGTAAAGTGTAAAGTAAAACCTTTAAATGTGTACCAAGTGAAAAAGTTCATTGGTGAATTTGGTGATTTATTCTACGATGGAGCGAAAGTAATGTGTAAAGTATGCGATAAACTGTTAATGTGCTGGAGCAAATCCAACTGTACACGTCAGGTGAATTCTGTGCCGCATCAAAATAGAAAAGAGGACGTGCCCTTGCAAACTTAATTTAGGTGTGATTTATTGTTAATGTTGATTAGCTTGTAATATATCGCTTCATATATTAGATAAACAACCATTAAAAATGTTTTGGCAGAAATTCAATCCACGGTTCAAGTTGCGCCGTATTATGGAACTCTATACTGTGCGCGACGATATTATAGAGAAAATTACATGTACATTACAAAATAGACGACTGTAATTGTGTTGACGACACGACAGATTGTAAGAAAATTCTATTGTTAATATTATAGTACGTGTCCTGGACCCTCGGCAATCGACATTTCCATTGCTACTAGCTACCAAAAGACTCACTGAATGTACTGGCAATACAATTACGTTGATGGTGTTGGAGTAGAAATTTAAACTTCAACAAGTCTAATATTGTTGTTTGTGGCCGATGGTGCCGCGACAATGCGTTCGGTTTGCCGTTCTCTTTCACAACACGGTTGTAGATTGTTACATGTTACGTGTAAAATGGATGCTGTACACGTTGTGGCAGAAACTATTCGACAATGTTTTGCCAAAGTAGATGCTTTAATAGCGAGTACAAAAAGAGTTTTTCTAAAACGTCTTTGCAAATTTCATCAAAAGTGTTCTGGAATTTCCGAACTACCACAGATGATCCTTACACATTGGAGAACATGGTTGAAGGAATTTTTTTATTATGCTGAATATTTGCAGCAAATAAAAACTGTTTACAGTTTAATTCGGCCGAGGTTGCAGCAATTATGGAAGATCAGGTACAATTACGACATATTTCCGTGGAAACTGGTTTAAAATCTATTCATACCAACAATACAGAAGTAGCTGACGCAATAGAGAAATTACAAAATAATGCGATGGCGTTGGCGGAGTCCCTGCAAATAGTGGACGAAGTAAATTCAATGATACACACTACAGATGACGCAAAAAATACGCATGTCAAACGAATGTGTGTTAAAGGGAGGTGCCGATTTTAACAGATTAAAGGCAAGTTTGTGATAATATTGCAAACTTGTCTTGATAGAATACAATGCAGGTATACAGCTGCCTTTTCGTACGAGGTTATGGAACCCTTAGCATACAAAGCTGTTTAAACAATGTCATCATAACATCGACAGCTTTTACGTATACAATACGCATACATACGCTGTAGCATATATGTGTGTAAATTCAATAGATAAGATATTCTGTTTTTAATTTTGGGGTTCGCGTTGTAACTGACTCACAATTTTTTGGATTCATTTTCTATATAATTGTATCTTTCATACGTTGTCTCTTTTTTTCAAGGACACCTGCATAAAAATATAAAAATACAAATATATGTACATAGATATATATGACATCTGCTTTCACTAACTGACATCTACTTTCAAAATAGGCATCTGCTTTCATATCTGACGTTTGCTTTCATAACTGACACCTGCTTTCAAAACAGACATCTGCTTTCAATAACTGACATTTGCTTTCACTAACTGACATCTGCTATCAAAACTGACATCAGCTTTCATAACTGACTTCTGCTTTCAACTTGACATCTACATTCAATAACTGACATCTGATTCATTAACACTGTTACTATATAATGCATTTCTAAATACCGTGATATCATAAAGTTTCTAGGAGAAGATGGCTTTGTAATATAAATTGTATGTCTGAACTTAAGTTAGGAACTATAACTCTGTTTTGTAAATTATTTTGACAGTGACATTATCTGTCATTCATTAATGTGTTAGAATTGCTGAAAGCAAGTTTGAACGTCGAGTTTGAAACATAGCACATTCGAGTAAATTCAAATATGGTTTACAATATAGTGCAAAAAGCGTACATGATTGAAGCCTATTTTCGGAGTGGAGTGCGAATTGATGGAATTCGGGTGTACAGTCAACGTGCATGTTTGGATGATTTTAGAGAGCACTTTCCAGAGTTAGCTGTAATTCCCAAAGATTTTTATAATTGCCTTTCCAATTGTGTTGGTGTGTTTCGTGAGACTGGTTCTGTGGGTCATAAATCACGTACTGGTAGACCTACTGTTCGTTCGGAACAAGTTATAAATGATGTTCGTCAACGTATGGTAAATGAACCCACAAAACCTTTGAAACGCCTTTCTCAAGAGATTGGACTTTCTTATGGAACATGTCAGAAAATTGTAAAGAAAAACTTACACATGCATCCGTATAAGATGCAATCACATCAGGCTATTTTGCCGGTAGACTACCCTAGACGTCGTGCGTACTGCCAGTGGTTTGCAAATAACTTAATAGAAGATGATGACCTGCTAAATTTGTTATTTTTCTCTGATAAAGCATGGTTTCATCTTTCGGGGTATGTCAATTCCCAAAATACTCGAATGTGGAGTAGTGAAAATCCTCATATTTTTATTGAATCGTTTCTCCATAATGCGAAACTTGGTGTTTGGCTAGCAGTTTCTCGCCGCAGAGTTGTTGGCCCTATTTTTTTTAATTTCACAATTAATGCTGAGAGGTATAGAAACATTCTGAATGAATTTATTGAACAGTTGCATGATGATGAATTCCAATATGGATACTTTCAACAAGATGGTGCAACGGCACACACAACACGAGAAAATATCGCTTTTCTTCGTGAGTTTTTTGACGATCGGATCATAAGTTTACATACGGAAGTTGAGTTTCCACCACGATCACCTTGTTTGACAATTATGGACTTTTTCGTGTTTCCTCACCTAAAGAATAGAATATTTAAAACTCCTGTTGCTAATTTGCAAGATATGCAACAAAGAATTATTGACGAATGTGCATTAATAACGCCCGCAATGCTGCAAAATGCCTTTAACAGCATGAAAAGGCGTGTCACATTGGGAATTGAAAATAACGGACAACAATTTCAACATTTGCTTTAATTTTGCCTTTTTTTATTAATAAAATTTTGAATACAAGCTGAGCTTGTTGTTTTATTGTATCTTTATTAAATCAAATGACATATTTATTGATGTCACGATGACACTATCAAAATAATTTTCAAAAATTAAGGTTAAGTTACCAGTATGATAATATGGATAAAGTTCAGACATATATTTTCTATTTCAATGCCATCTTGGACCCAGAAACTTTATGATATCGCGGTAGCTTGAACCTATGTCTATTGTGGCTAAGTGGTAAAAGCGACAGTGCGGCAAACTGTAGACTTGGGTTCGAGTCCCAACATAGACAATATTTTTCAATTAAAAAAAAATTTCGTAGGCAACCAGTCATACATTTATGTTTCGACGACGGCGTTAGTAGAATCTGCCGGCGCCCCATTCATTTGGAACCGAGGGTCATCAACATTTAGCATCTCAATTGATGGAATGATATGTTCTTGTAAGAGATTCAAATATTTTGTTGCAGTGAGGTTACCGTCATTAAAAAATAAGCCATAAGTCTATCGCTTATTATTCCAGTCCAGTGACTTTTTGAAGGTACTACGTTCGGGTTAGGTTTTAGATACGAGGATTTGTACGGGACCCATACCTAATGGATTAATGGAAGGCAAATATTTTTCAATGGATAAATGTAGAATACAAACCGGAAGTTCTGAGTTGACTTCAGCATTAACGGTAAATGTAGCTTCATCAGTAAAAATTATTTTATTTAAAATTTCTTCGTTAATATATTAAACATTACTTCACAAAAATCAGTTCGTTATACTTTATCTTCCTCTAAAAGCTCTTGATGGTTTGATACTTTGATATCTTATATTTGAATTCTTTCAGGGTTTTGTACACCGAACTATACGATACTCCTAAATGCCTGGCTACATCTAAAAGCGAATCTACAGACCGTTCCTCTACATAACACAAGCTATTCAGCTTCAAGTGTTCTGTTAACATGTGATTAGTTTTATTTTTTGTGTGTGGGGCAATTTAGAAAGCAACCATCTTCTTTAAATTTGTTAAAAATATTTAAAATTGTTTTCGCACAAGGTATAGGCCTGTCAAGATCATTAACGGAAAACATGTCTCTGACCGTCCTCAAAGTAATATTTTTCTAGTACCACATTATCATTGCTACTTTTCATTCTTTTTTGTACTTATTCATGATTGAAATAAATTATCTACTTTTCAATCAAATGTATTTAATTTAAGATTCATGGATGAATACAAATTCAGAAATATTTGACATAAAAAATGTTTCTTTTCTCTCAATGGCAAACTAATTTAAGAATTAAGCTATAGGTAAATCCTTCACTGGTGTATAACTGGTTGCCTACCATGCTGCAAGTGCATTGATGCTCTGCTGCTAAAACCAAACGTTATCTATTGAAATATCTTGTATTTTGCGCACAAGGTACTACACTGTTCTGCAAAAGCAGTAAATATCTTTTTTTAGTTTAGATTTTCTTCAATTAAGAGGCTATACCAGTGCGACACTTTCATAAAAAAATCGATATTTGCCTTATTCGACAGTTTATACTTTCAAGAATATCCTGTGAAAATTTTAAGGCCGTATCTCTAATACTCTCCGAATGGCAGCTTTCTAAAAAGCAACCGCTCGCAGGTATATATCACTTTATCTTGCAAAAATAGATTTGTTAATTGTTAAATCTTTAAACGCGTTTTTCTTGAAATGAGATTTTTCAAATTTGCTGACATTGTAACTCGAAGAGCAATTATCCGATTGACTTGAAATTTGAACTAAGTACTCTTGAATATATTTACTCTACGATGACGTATGATGTAGGATATTTTTGATTGGATGAAAATTGACGATTTGGATTTTTTGGTTTCAGCTACTCAATCGGCCGGAATCATGTCGGAATCAAGGCAGCGCATAAGTCGCTTGGATCTCAATATTTTTATATGAAAAAATTATGTAAGATAGTTCAAATATAGCCAAATATATGCTTAATTTTCTGAAACATTTAATTTAGTACATTTCTTCCAAAAAATTCCCGAAGATCACCCAAATTTTCAGCGTTCACACTGGTATAGCCCCTTAAAAAGGCTCCAATTATATGATCCTTTAAAAGTCCTGCCTCAACCTTCACCTTTGCCGATATTGCGTTCGTGCGTCGTAAGTCACACGTTTATTTTCCTTAGACCAATTTCGCATAATAGCAGAATTATAATGTCCATGTAGAGCGATAAAGAATTCGTCACTAAATAATATATTTTTAACAAAATGTTCGTCATTGTTGCAACATTCTAAAATTACTTTGCGAAACTCAAACCTTCCACCTCTGTCGTTCGGAAATATTGCATTTGTTTTTCTTAACTAGTGCACACTGTATTTATTTTTCTGAATCATACGGACACAGGGTTAAAAGGTGTTTTCTGAAACGTTAAGTTGTTTAGTAATTTTTCTGCTAGATAATTGCATTACAACCGTTAATAAAAGAAAATACTGGATTGTCTGCAAACAGTCAATAGAATTGAACCTACAATACATTCCATCCGACAGCCAATACCTAATCAATTTATCTACAATCTACATATATCCAGCTCGCAGTAAATATGACCTCTGCCGTTTATTTCCGAACGTTACCGACGACTATAGGCGATCATATCTCACTCTCTCGTTAGGTAAATACTTATACAAATTCAAAATTTTCATGAATTTTATACGAATGTAGTTAATGGTTATTAAATTTTAAAAGTTCCTACCTGTAATTTCAAATGGAGTAGATCGATTACGGGAGTTAAACGATTGGACAGCACTACGTATTCACAATTTTTCCTGCCAGCGTCAGTCTCTTTGCAAGCAAGCTGCCATAAATTACCAGCAATAATCAGACTCCTTAAACAAATACAAATTTATATAACACAAAAGCATAACTTTAATAAAGTTAACGTACTTTATAGGAATAGGCGAATTTGCATCTTGGCTCAGCTGGAACAACTTTCCTAACACACCGAAACCATTGACGTTTTGGAAGACCAACAAATCATCATTTCCACCTTTAGACAATAAGCGACAAAGTTCATTCAAAATCCTATCTAGTTGACTCGATGTGGATGAGGACCAACCCTGTGGTGCTTGATTTGTTATACTGCATATGGTATTGATGTTACGATTGTAATTTCTTTTGTTTGCACATTCGATGTCTTTCTTTTTATAAGCCGTTTCGAATTCAGCACCCTTTACGGACATTCTCTGTCTGATTTTCTTGCAACGCTTTCTATGTGCTTTACCGCGTTCTTTAGCAGCGACATCTTTGGGATCTTCTTTATCGACAGGAGCATCTATTATATTTTTGGAGCTGTATTCCTCTAATTCTTTGCCATGCATCGGAGTCGAGTTGGCTTGTTTAACGGATTCTTGATGTAAACGACCACGTAGATGACTCATTAAATAAACTTCTGACTTTATCTATTGAAAAGATAATTGCAAATTATAAGAGAAAATATTTAACGGTGAATTACGTACCAAGACATTACAAATAGTACAGAACTTTTGAGTCGGATAAGGAGTTATGTTAGGAGCTTGATTATCGTCTGCGTAACAACGGTGTATTGATAGTTCTAAGGCTTTCTGTCGTATTTGTTCCATATTTTCCTCATGCCTTCGTGCTGACTCTTCTTGCTTTTGGACTATTCTTTTTTGAAGTTCTTGAGTTGACGCTAATTGTTGGGCATGTAAAGCTAATAATCTTTCCTGAAATTAACGAAAAACAAAATTGGTATAAAACGTATAAAGAAAGGAGCTTGAAAGAATTCTTGGATTTAAATGTTTTTTACAAATGAAACAGACATGCACTACACACATCTGGACATCATCGTCATACACCCAGTATTTTTCAACGTTTACTTCAGCCAAAGACACGTGTTTCTGTCTTAATAGACTCCGTCAGTTTGGCTAATGAAGTAAAGTTTGATGGATCGCCTCATAGGTAAGTAGCAAATTTTGTCCTATCAGGTGGCACCAAATAATCTAGTGACATCTGACGGACAAAAGAGACTACGCCGAAAATAGCGATTGTATGAATTCCCTTGAAAATACAAAGATACAGTATCAGTTTTTTCATTTACTAAAAACATCCATTTTAAATTGAGCGTGTTTGTATTTCTTCACATGTACACTTCAATGTAGCTAATATGCGACTGCCTGACAGCTCTGACAGTAGACGTTTAGCAGTGACAGTCACTTTCACCGCGAAACGTCTACTGCAGTATTGGTGGGGGTATAACCTTCTTTGCCCCGTGCCCTTTCTTTCTTCACAAATCTATCGTATTATTATGTATGCGAATCGTAATCCTCTTTATTTAATTTATTTTATCTCTTATTTTTAATCTACAATAAATAAAACTTTAATACCTTTTTAATAAATGTCTTTATTTCTTACAAAATATAGTATACATATATTATATCATTAGAATTCAGATAAGATAATTAAAAGTGGACGTGGTGTTCTTTAATTTTTGCCTCGACTAGCTCTTCGTTGTGGGCATATAGACTCGTTCTTCTCAGGGGATTATTTATTACTTTTAAACAATTTGTCTTTTTTTTTTTTAAATCGTTATTTTAAATTTGATTCGTGGATGTAACGAGAACAAAGAATAGATAATATATTTGAAATTCAGTGACTTTATGCTATGATGTTTTATTTTGAATTTGGTTCATGAATTGAAAACTTATTTTTATATTAATGATTTGATATTTACAAAATAGGTGTTTTTATTATTAGCATTTATCTGACCTTATTTTACTTGATGACAGATGGCACTTTCTTCTTATGGTAATTTTCTTTTTTTATTTAATAGCTGTGTTTATTTTTCTTAGGTAGTACCTAACTTCTTAAATGGCTATTTGTCTTTACTTAACTGATTGACACTATTTTATTTATTTTCTTTGCACGAAGTACATGTATATTTATATTTTTCTAATACGAGGTACGTATTATGTATTTAACCTTATTAATACGAAGTACGCATTATTTTATCGACAATCAGTCCTGTCAAAATTTTTCTAATTTTACGAAATTCCAGTTCATTTTTGAATTAATGCTGTATTTAATGTTATATTATTGTTATTAAGGATTTATGCCCTTTCTGTAAATGTTATCTCATTATGTTCTACTTTATTTCACAAATTTCAAAAATTCTAGTTATATTTTCCATAATCTCAACTAAATCCTATTTATCTTTTGTTATTTTACTTGTTTTTATAAATTGAGCCCCTATTACGTAATTTAAGCCTATTGTAGGTCTAGGTAAGCCTATTGTTTTATTTTATTTGCTTTTAGGTGAAAAATCTTTCTTTAGTCGGTTTGTAGAATCCCGATGTCTATAAATTCTGTTCAGATGTTATTCTTATTGGCTGGTTAGTGTGTATTTTGGTTCTTGACTTTTAACTGTTTGTTCTTCCCTCAGTTGTATATATGGATATTATTCTATTTAAATGAAGTTGAAATCATTATATTACGATGGTTTTTTTTTAATAAAATGTAATTTTATTATCTTTGGTGTATCCTTTTTTGTAGTAGTAGTTTGGATTGAATATTAAGTAAATAGGATTTTGCTAACTAAAATCCTGAAATGTCCTATCCTAAGGTAACCCCTGGCCAATTTTTCTTTCATCTCGAAGAATTTTCTTTCGCTTTCACCGTCTTTAGGTTTAAAAATTTTATAGTACGCTTATTTATTATTTATAATATGTCAGTATATTCTTTTAACTTGTTTTGTATATTTTAAGGTATCCTCAAATTTTAAATAAATATCAAGTGTCCATAATATTGAATGGCAGTATGTGTTACTAATCTTTTTGTCCATCCGATACATGTAATTATATAGTTAAGAAAATATAACTTGATTATACCAAGGTCGGCATAAGTCAGGCAACGCTCTCGAAAAATCGGCATAAGTCCGGCAACGCTCATAAGTCTGGCAACGCTGTCGAAAAAGATTAAAACGAAGCATGTTCGTGCTTCAGACAGTTGTCTCGGTGTCATGATAACACGTGCTCGTCGAGTAGACGCGAGAATGGATAGGCAGACGAGGAATCGTTGAGTGGCCCGCACGGTCATGTGACCTGACACCCTGTGATTTTTTCTTGTGGGGCCTTCTCAAGGACCGCGTTTTTGCAAGAGGACCACGTACCCTTCCCGACCTCCGAACTGCAATTGAAGAAGAATTTGAAAATCTTCGCGGACAGCTTGACGTGCTTCGCCGGACCTGCCTCACCGTTGAGAAACGTTGCAGTAAATGCATTGATCAAGATGGCCATCAATTTGAACACTTACAGTAACCCTTTTTCGAATCCCTTTTGTAATTTCTTTGAATAAATTTATTTTGACGCTGCATTTTTTTCTATTAATGCAAATTTGTTGCCTGACTTATGCCGACCCCTGTATAAGATCGTAGGTATTCGTAATTGTTAATTGTAAGTCATACACGTGCTTTGCAAAGTTTTTATTCGTACCGTTCAAGAAAGTACCAATAAAATAAAGTCTGTTTCAAGTAAAGCCTAATAAGGTTTTTTCATACACAGCATTAAACTTTTGATCAAATAAAAAATGGCAACGTATTCGGTTGGAAATACTTTGTTATGCTCGAAAGGACGCTCCGATTGAAATTAAAACTCGATACAATGAGGGCACACAAGTAAAGCGACTATAGCGCGTACCGATGAACACATACAAACACACGCGTAAAAGTGACGAACGCCTAGTGTATAGCTTGTAGCGATAGCGGAGAGAGGGCACCAACATTCACACGCACACACAGTATACGCACTGCTGAGAGGGGGGAACGCCAGCAATATGGCGAAGAAAGGAGAGCGCCAGCGATATGACGAAGAGAGGGGAGCACTAACTGGGCGGGCGTCACGTGATTGCATTCAAGAGCCGAGTTTACCCCTGTGGCGCGCCTTTAGATGTTTCACATCAAAAAATGTTGAGGACGACTATAGATTCTCTCATGCGACCGTGTAGAAACTTGTTTACTAAATGATGGAGCCCATCTTAGCGATGTTATTTTTGAAACATATTACTCACATAAAATGCATTTTTATGAACTTTCTAATTATTTACGCATTATTATTTAAATCTAACTATAAATTATTTATTTTACAATTTTAAATTTTCTAATCGATTCTTTCGCAGCCTGTACTATAATCAGTAGTAAATAAACCTTTCTGCCCATAGGTTAATAGAAAACCTGTGTTGAAAATTGATTCGGCGAACAGCCTGTGGACAGGAGGTGTTCCTGTGTTGCTCGCATAAGTGTGAATATCTCTGTTACTTTACAACTTTTATCGCAATATTTTTTTCATTTGTCATTATTTTGTACTATTTTCAGTTAAAAATAAAGCTCCAATCTTTTTTATCACCCTGTAATTAAAAATGACTAGATGTCTGGCTTGTAGGTTTCCGCGGTCGTTGTCCATGATTGCTTCTGAGATTCCGGTAATCGTGTCCTTAGTTCTTTCTCCTTGGCCGACGTTTCAATTACTATTGCAGGGGACATCTTTAGAGCTGTTACTACTGTTGCTGCACTGAAACTCTGCAAACTTCTGCAGTTTCAGTGCAGCAACAGTAGCAACTGGCCTGAAGATGTTGCTTGTGAACGAAACGTAGGCCAAGAATGAACAAATGCCAAGGACGTGGTTCCAGACCGGAATCGTAGAAGCAATCATGACTATACTTTATTCGCACCTTAGAATACAGTACAGGCCTTATGGAAGTATGATGCAACGTTATCATGTTTCGTTGCAAAGAAAATTTTAAATTAAGATACAAACGCAAATAAAATATAATGGTGTTATTTACGTTCTATTTCGTGTTAAAACGTACGTGAAACAAACAATGTAATAAAATGTAATACTATAATATATGAACCGAACAGTGAAAATTGTCTCTGCGTTATTAATGTTTTGATAGATAATCACATAACCTCACTGACTGTCGTTTCAAAACATTTGTACATCAATAATTTGAATTCTAAAAAAAACAGTTGTTTTTATGTTAAATGAATATTTATCACATTTGTTGGCTTTTCCTCACTTATTTTGATTGGTTACAAGTTTCTATATACTCAGTTATATTTGTTAAAATATATACATATGAATTAGCATCTTAATAATGTTGGTTAACATAAACAATAAACCAAAATGACATTCATGAATGACAGTAATTTACTCATGCGCCACATGCCAACCAATGATGCTAAAAATTACTATGAATTATACGGAACAAATTTTACATGTTTATATACACATGGCAAGTCCGTAAAAGAGGACAATACTCCATAAGAGCCCCTACTGTCTTCTAAGGTGCGAACAAAGTATAGTTGTCTATTTACTTCTAACACCCTTGTGTACATTTTGAAGTCATTATCGATAATATATTTATAATAATGTTAAAATAGCTACTGCGAATATTACCTCTCTATCTTTAGCTTTTTCACGAGCGAGATCTTGTCTTTCACGTTCCCTTTGTTGTTGCAACTGTCCAATCCGTTCGTCCCTCTGCTTCCTTTCCACTTGCAACTTATCTATTTTTTCCAGTCTTTTTTTTTCAATTGCGCGTCGTCTTTCTTCGACGGCTGCCTCTTTAGCTGCTTTTTCTTCCTGTTTCTTCCGTCTGTCTTCTTGCATCACCTGAATTCGACCTTTTTGTTCTCTGCACAAAACCATGAAGTCGTGCCTAAAAAAAAAGTTCAAATTAATTTTCAGTTTAATTTTCTCCAAGACCAGTGTACCTCTTATTCTGTGCCTCCAATTCATTTATAAAAGCAATTTCTTTCAGTTTCTCCTCTTCATTATGAGCTTTTCTAATGATACCTTTTAAGTGCCTGTTACGGTTATGTTCCGCCTTTTGTAATCTGATAATTTACCACAATTAGTACAATATCTAAAATATTTTACATCCACGTTTCTCTGTTCATATTTCTGGTTTAGTATTAGATTCTGAACACGGTGACAGTATCAACAGTGAAACGTTGAGGTAACGGTAAACACGGTAAAAACCAGAAACACATTCTAGATTTGTTTATTACCTGATCTCCATCCGTCTCTTTTTCTCTTCAATTAACTGCAATTTAGCCTCCTTGACATCTCTGACTCTGTCCAATAAGGCTTTTAAACGTAGCGCTTTCTCATGTTGCAAACATTGTCGTCTTTGCTCCGCTTCCATATGCTTGGCTTGGTATCTTTTTATAGTTTCAGCCAAGGGCAATTTTCTTGAGGGATTCGATAATTTCTGGTGAAGTTCTTGAGCTCTACCAGGATGGCGTGCGACGAGAGCTTTTAAAGTTGCCAATATATCAACGCGTTCGCCCCAAGACATACCTGGAAATGTTGATAGAAAAGACTTTAGAATTGTGCAAAAAAGTTACTGTATTAATCTAATTTATCTCTGCAACAAGGTACAGAGCTTTCTTCTATGCTGCACTTGACATTTTATTTCCAGATACGTATTTAATTAAAAAAAAAATCTAACTTGTAAGGGTATATTACCGAATACTGATAAAAACATTAACTTTTCTCGTGCAGATGAAATGCTTTTGAAAATTTTCCTTTTATTTTAGATTTACTACTTATTTAATCGGTCACAATGTGTGTGTACCGGTGTATGTGTTATTCACATATGAATTATGTACCATATTCTTCATTTCCTCCGGCCTTAAGAGAAATTTCACTCTTCTAAGTAGCGGCTTGGAATTTTCCGGTTGCGGTGCTTTGACGAAGTTGAATCGCCTCTGGTTTGGATGTTGCATTGTGGAAAGTATGACTTGTGGAAGGAATGTTGATGTCTACATTATGATATTGTGTAATAGGTTTAGGGTTAGGTATAGGAACTAACGTTTCTTCTTCTGATGGATGGTTTTGGGTGTTAGGAATATCACTCTTTTTTGATTCATGATTAGGTGTTGTCACTTCTGGTGTGCTAATTTCAATTGGTTGTTCAATAAACGGTGTCATCGTTACGACTGCGAATGTGGTCAGCATGACGTCTTCTTTCTACTCCATCATTCGTGATAAGTTTGTATGAATATTTGTTTGTTCGTTCGGTAATTTTTGCGGGAGACCATTCTTTTTCTAGGTTGGTCCGAACATACACATTATCATTTTGTTGGAATTGTCTATTACGATATTACAATCTAACTTGTAAGGGTATATTACCGAATACTGATAAAAACATTAACTTTTCTCGTGCAGATCAAATGCTTTTGAAAATTTTCCTTCTATTTTAGATTTACTACTTATTTAATCGGTCACAATTTAATCATTAACACGAATAAATTTAGTTCTCATACAGATATCCTCACACATCCTTCTACAAACTCTCGAAGAAGCAATGTAATGTTCTCAATTACAAGAATATAAGATCTAATCATCCATTTGTTATTAAGGTAATTTTATTAGACAAATAGGGATTAAAATTCAAAATAAATGTTTTTTAAAATGTGCAATTAAAAGGAACAACTTTTCAAAATAAATGAAAATCATTCATAAAAACTAACTTATTAGTAGAGCAGACCAATTTCCGTGCGCGCCATGTGCGCCGATGTGAGGATGATTGTATTGCATCAGAATTAATAAAAAGCATTCAGTATGTGTTTGGTACTTGCTTAGACCGCATGTAAGTGTAAGCATACGTAATAAAATGTCGTCGACTCATAAATCGAGAAAACGACCGTTGTCAGACGAAGTGAATAAGTTTATTATGGATTTCCCGGACTTAATATACGATGGCTCAAAAATTAAATGTTTAGTGTGCAATACATATCTAATGTGTTGGTCAAAAACACATTATAAAGAACACGTAAGCAGTTCGAAGCAGAATAATAACAAAATTAATCGACAACAGTTTATACATGAACTATGTGTAACTATGATTGTGTGTACACTGCCGTTTACCTTGTTAAGTAATGATTCATTTATTTAATTTTGGAATAAATGCGCGAATCAAACATTGCTGAGCACGACAACGTTATGAAGGAATTTACCATCGGTGCGTAAACAGGTTGAAAATAAAATCAAAGTCGAACTGAAAAATAAAAAACTGTGGTTATGTGTGGACTAAACAACTGACAGCAAAAAACAATCTGTAGTTACTGTGATGGCGCGTAATATGGAACCACATCATCCAACGCTCTACACCTTGTGGCAGAACAGGTTCGTAGATGTTATCCAGAGGTAGATGCTTTAATATCGAGTACAAAGGCAGTATTCCTGAAATCTCCAAAACGTATTCGGAAATTTCACGAATTGTGTCCCCATACCCCTGAGCCACCACAGCCTATTCTGACACGTTGGGGTACATGGTTACGGGCGGGGTTTTACTATCATGAACATTTTGAAAAAATTAAGGACGTGGTTTTATCATTCGATCCGAAAGAAAGTGCAGCTATCAATACAAGCCAGAAAAAAATTCAAGATGCCCAGATTAAAATGGATTTACAAAATCTTCGTGAGAATTACTTGGGACTAGAAGAAGCAATAACAAAATTAGAAAATTCGTCGCCGTCGTTAGAGGAATCACTGCAAATCGGTAAAGATGTTCACGCACAACTGTGTGCCGTAGAAGACGCAAAAAGTGAAAGTGTTCTAATTAAATTTGAAAGTGTTGTAGACAGAAATGCAGATTTTGACACCTTAACACGTATTTGTGAAGGCACGTCTACAGATTCGTTAAGTTGCTTAAAAAAGTATTTTGATTATGCGAATATAACATCACCAGATGTAGAACGCTCGTTTTCCGAATATAAACATATTTTTTCCTCACGGCGGACATGTTTTTCAGAAATAACCTTAGAAACGCACCTGATGTTGAAAATATACAATCGAGTTTCTCCAGTTTGTCAATCCTTGGAAGACGCTTAAAACGGTAAGTGTTTTTTTAAATCCTCTGTCGTGCACACAATCACTGATTTCATACATTTTGCATTTTATTTATAGGTACATACAACGCTGCTATAATATGGACTATTCTTATTTTTCGTGTGTTTATGCATATTACTTTAATAGCAGAAAACCAAATGTATATTTAATTATTTCTGATAGAATAAATGTCTCTACTTCTATACTTATATCTGTAAGAAGCTCATGTTGCGTCCCGTTTCTATCGCATATTCTAATATATTACGAATTACACTCCCATACCGGCGCTGATGGCGCGCACGGAAATTGGTCTGCTCTACTTATTAGAAATGTATCTACAAAGGCTTATTTTTGTTATCTACCTATCCATGAAACAAAAAAGCGACGATGTCAATTTAATTATTAAAAAGTAGCAGCAACATTTAAAAGTACAGGGTGCGACAAAAATTACCCATCTTCGGTCAGTACTCGGCAAGGATAGTAAACATATAAGAGGATTGCTCAATCCCTCTCTTGTAATGTATGAGTTACGTGACCACGTCACCTCACCGGTGTTCCAAGTATGTCGCATTCTATTACATTGTGATTTACAGTTTTTTTATGGCCCTATATGTTATAAGTAAAAATTAAGGGTTTCAGATTATTTTGAGCAATTCTATTTTAATTTAGGCGGGTGAAAATCGAACAATCGAAACTGTCTGCTTGAATAAAGTTTATGTATTTAACTGTATATTATACCATACGAGCAAAAATTGTTTAGATAAAGCCCGTTTTACATCTGTCAAGATATTGATCAATTTCTAGATTTTGAAATAGATCAAGTTCTAGTTCTTAACTTGAAACTTGTTGTCGTATTACACTTTGTCTTACATTTCAAGATCTAGTTCTTGAACAAGTTCTAGTTCTAAAATAAGAACTTCTTCCTGCTTTACATCTGACAATAAATTGCTGGGGAAAGTTGAAATGAAAGTGAATTTATTTTTGCAACGTTTTCGTACTAGGGAAATTTGGTGACATACGAGGGTGGGTAAATAAATACCCGTGTTAGGAAAGAAGACGCAAGTTTTTCACAAATTTTTTTTTTATTTTTCAACGTAATCACCTTTTAGTACAATACACTTTTCCCAACGTTTCTGCCATTTCTTTAACCCCTCCAAAAAATACGATTTGTCAAACTCTGCAGAATACGCTTCTGTCTCGACGATAACCTTATCGTTTGAGCTGAATCTTTTTCCCCCGAGCCACGTTTTCATGTTGTGGAACAGAAAGAAGTCGCAGGGAGCCAAGTCAGGCGAGTACGGTGGGTGCGGCAGCAATTCGTAGTGCAGTTCATGCAACTTTGCCGCGACAATTCTGGATGAATGTGCTGGTGCATTATCGTGGTGAAACAGCACTTTTATCTTAGCCAAATGGGGCCGTGTCTCCTTCAATTTTATATCGAATCGGTCCAATAATTCACTGCAGTACTGCCCCGTGACCCTTCTTCCTTTCTGCAAAAAGTCCATGAGGATTATTCCGTTGGAATCCCAAAAAATTGTGGCCATGACCTTTCCGGCTGATGGGACCGTCTTTGCCTTCTTCGGAGCAGATTCATCCCGAAAAATCCATTGTTTTGACTGTCGCTTGGACTCTGGCGAATAGTAATGGATCCAGGTTTCATCAACGGTGACGACTCGACGCAAAAACTCCTGCGAATTTCTCTTAAAAAGGTCCAAACACTGCTTCGACATTGACAACCGTATCCGCTTGTTGTCCACCGTAAGCAATCGCGGCACCCATCGGGCCGACACCTTTCTCACCGATAACTTATCATATAAAATATTAATTGTCGTTCCGTACGACACGCCTACGGCCTCTGCTACTTCGCGCACTTTCGTTCGGCGATCAGCGAGAATCATGTCGTGGACCTTTTCAACGATTTCCTCGGTAACCACGTCTGCCGGGCGGCCTGGGCGCTCCTCATCAAAAACAGATGTACGACCATGTTTAAATTCGTTGAACCAATATCTTACGGTTGTCATAGATGGTGAACGGTCCCCATAGACAGCATCCAACTTCGCTTTTATTTCTTCGCATGCTTTTCCATCCAAAAATAAAAAGCGAATTACGGATCGATATTGCTCTTTTTCCATTTTATCGAGAAACACGAAACACGTGTGATACAACTGGCTGCCAAATAAAAACTAACCTATGAATCAGTCTGAAATTTATTATGGTGTTGTCTGACAGATGGTAGTACACGACGGTAATGCCAACTTCCCTCAGCAGCGCCACCTGTCTTCAAACACGGGTACTTACTGATCTTCCCTCGTATATGTAAATGAAAAGAAACATTCATTTCATTCATTTTGCCGTAAACATTTATCGACTCTACATTGCATAAACAACGAACGCTGAATGAATTTAGTTCGAAATTAAACACAAATATACACTCCATATACAATCAACTAAATCCCCCAATAAATTACTAGAAAATTGAGGGAAAAATAGAACACGTTCGTCTTGGTCAATTTCTAGAACTTGACCAAGTTCTGGAAATTGATCAATTTATTGATAAATGTAAAGTAGTGAGCTTGAAGCTGAAAATTGAAGACAACTTGAACTAGAAATTGAACTTAAAATTGAACTAGAAATTTAGATGTAAAATCCCAACTTGACAACCAAGAGCCCAAGTTCTAGAAATTGATCAATAAATTGACAGATGTAAAACGGGCTAAGGAATGGCCATGGTTGGGGGATCACTGTCTTTGATATGTTCAGCCTGTTGTTGGTTCTACAGAGAGATCGAAAAAGGTTGACCGTGCCGCTTCATCGATATATCAACTTTAGCACGAGTTTGCCACACGTTGATGATTGAAGTATGAATTATTTGGTTTGTCACTTCGCTAAAATGGCTGTCAATCCAATATTCTGTCATTTGCATTATTTGAAATTTGCCAGTAATATAAACTTTTTGTTGTTTCTCTTTCTCTTGGTTTACTGTGTTTTATTGAATATTAGAAATATCTTTCTCAATGCAGTAAAAGTAACATTTCGTTGTTACAGTAAGTTATTTTTTTTGGGGGTTTATACTTACAAGTATCATTATTATTTTTGCTTCATTTTAGAGTAAGGTCCATTAGATTTCTTCCTTTTTTTGGTATTCAAAGAACACACTGTTTAAGGCTCTGATTCACAGACAGCTCGAATTGACTATCCTATTATTTGAAATTAACCCGCGGATTTGATTAATTAAATTTGCATAATTACTTAGCTGAAGTGGAAGACTTAACAAGATCGGATATAGCTTTATCAGATTCTAAACAGTTCCGACACGGATCTGAACAACATCTCCGAACAGCTCCACACCAATTTAACGGGTGTAGCTGTTCAGACCCATTTCCGAGCTGTTCCGAAGCAGTTAAAGCTGTATCAGATGCTGTTAAGTCTTTCGGTGAAACTAATTACTGATGCAATTTAATTAATCGAAATCGTGGATTAATATGAAATACGATAGTCATTTGACCTGTCTGTGAAACAGACAACTCTGTCTATTTCACGAAATATAGAATATTTTAGGTGTCGAAACAAGTGTTCTGGAAATTTTGAATGGCGATTTGGATATGAAGAAAGTATCTGCATGCACACAATAAAAACACAGTTAACAGTTAAAAAAATTAATTTCTCCCGATAATTTCGCCCTGTTGAAAAACGACAGAAATATTTTGTTTAATTGTCATCAGAGATGAAATTGAAATACATCACCAGGGCCGTCTCACTAATCTTAAATACATGTAGTGGGTTTAAAAACTGCACTAAAGGCCAAAAGGTTTTATTCTTATTCGGCGTTCGATTCTTATAAGGCAAAACACTTGTTGCTGACATAATTATCAGGTTCATAAGCAAAGCAAAATCTAGCAACAATAAACTAAATGAATATCACAAGGAAAAGCATTTGCATTTGATGAAGCAATCAAAGATTGTTGAATTGTTGAACAATATTTTGTTGCCGAAGATTTCTTTTTTCTGAAGGGATGGAACAATTGAAGAAAGTTGAATAAGTTCATTAATTCATCAAATACCACTATTAATCTATTTTGCATATATTTCTGACCATCGTAAACTCAAAATTATTAATTAAATTGTCTTACCGGCTAGCATTGGCTCATATCTCGCTTCTAAAGACATTTCATCCTCTTCTTCATTTAATAATGATTCAGAAGGACCACAGTCACCATCACCTTGCAATTCACAATCGGTTTCTGTACCATCAGTTTCTGTATCTACTTCGATTTCCAAACCCTGCAATTTTTCGATTTCTTTATTCAACCTGTCTTCCTCTTCGCTGAGTTGGCGGTGTTCCTCCTCAGTAACTAAATCATCCTGAACTTCTCTCAGTTTAATTTCATCATCCGTTTCCGAATCCATATCTATCATACTTTTCCGTTTATATTCGTATTTCTCCCTTTCAACTTTCTTTAAACTAGTGATAGAATTGAGTTTGTTTTGAGAAAACTTTTTTAAGTTATCACTTTTCGGTAACGTGATCTTACTCAGGGTTGTATGTGAACGTCTTATAAGCATGTTAGCAGGTTTGCGTTGGGTTTTGGTAACCAAGGTCAATTCCTTATCCTTCAACGACTTTAAAGTATTTAAATTATCTTTTGCAATTTTATCTATTCCTTTAGAGGGCATCTTTTGATCAGAAGCTTCTGGTAGTAAAGCCAGGGCAGGTAAACTTGCAGTTGCACTTATCTGATGAAATCTAGTGGCCCATGAAAGCATTGCATCAGATTTTCTACCCTTACCATTACCGTTTCGGAATCTAGAGCGACATCTTACTGTTAACCAGCCATCTGCAGCAACCTTCTCATTACTTAGAGTCTCAACAGAACTGGTTACGCTATTAATAGATTCTGCTGCATGTATGTTATCTATCGATGTTTGGTTTACTAAAGTCTCAACGGAACTGCCAAATTCAATGACGGAGTTGGTTTTAGAAAGTTTATCGGTAGACGAATTTCGAATTTTTGATTTCGTAGCCAGAATGTTTTTTGTTCTCTTATTATCCGATAGCTTTGGAGTGGTTTTTGGTTCCGGTTTAGTGCTTAATTTAAACATCGGTCTACTAGTGCTTGTAGTATTCGTACTTTTTACTGATGCAGATTTCATATCACCCACCGTTTTACTCCTAGCCAAAATCTTCGGAACTGTTTGCGGTAAGCTCTTGACTGACGCCTGCGCCGATTTTACAACTTTAGGTTTAGGAACTGTATTCAACGACGGTTTTAAAACATCTTTTGGTTTTGTGCTGCTGACCAATTTAGCTGAAGCGCTTCTTGTCAAAGCTGTGGAATAAGCAGGTCTACTAACAGGCAAGGATTTCGTTGTTTTGACTTCGACAGCTTTCGATTTAACAGGAGACACTTTTCTCTCGATCTGTTCGTCCGTCTGACATTCTTGGCTAATTTTTACCGCATTTGATTTTTTCACTAATTTAGGAAAATCTTCATCAGTACTGGTACTTTTTTCAGAGCTTTGTACACCCACCTTCCGAAAAATATCGTATGTTCTTTGGTCTTCGCTCGGTGAATCGATCATTTTTGCACCTTGTTGTTTAATATCGAACTCTGGTAAATCCTTTAAGTCAGGTTTGGTTTCTGTAAAGAAAAAGATATAAATTAGAAAGAGATATTCACCGCACTTTTAAATATTGTAAACAGATATAAATAAACAGAGAGTACTATAGAACAAATCAATTCGACAAGAGAATACAAAAATAGTTATTTACGTATCAAGTCTGGAAAGAAAGATTTTACTGGATGAATAAGCAAATACCAGGACGAGTCGTACACGAGTCCCTGGTAGCTTATGAGGCCAGTAAAAGCACTTTCCGGGAGTGGTGCATAAAATATTTGTTTTCAATCGTAAATTTTTCACTTTGATTATCGTAAATTTTCCACTTTTCCTAAACAGATGATCGTTTTAAAACAAATGAAGTTCGTGTTTACAATTTTTCGTGAATTTTGAATTGAAAATGCGCGATGAAAGTGATTTAAACTGTGAACATTAGCGAGGCCGCATGTTGTGACAATTTGCTAGTTACTGTGTCACGGGAAAGACACGAAAAAATTTGCCGGGAATTTGAAGCATGGCTACACAGGAAAAAAAGTGAGAGGAACAACTGAAAAAGTAGTGCTATAGTCTATTTTTAAACTAAGAGGAGCGTTTTAAATTAATCGCGCCAAAATTACTATGCGTGATTGGTTGCTTCAGAGGTAGGATTACGTTATGCAAAAATTGCGTGTTGACCTATCGATGTCAAACGCTTGTCAAATTTCGTTTTCTGTTGTGTTCCCGTTGTTCTATTCAGTTGTATTGTTGTATTAACGTAAATAAATCTGTTCTTTTTAGAATTTGCGAAACCTTTAAGATACCCTTCTGTAGTTATCGATAATTATTCAATATTCATATAAATATGGATACTGTTGCAACAAGTTCAGCGTCATTTTCACCTCCGAAAAAACGCAAATGTTTAGATATAGGGCATTTATCTGTTGCTGAAAAACAATGTGTTTTAAATATGTATAAACAGCTGCGAACTGATGAACCGAATCTTAAAAAAACTGTTATTGTTTCTAAAATTAGTAACACAGTGGGTAAGTTTTCATGGATTGAATAATGTAACCAATTTGATAATGTTCTGCTTTTAGGCGTTGCACAATCGACAGTATATCGCACCATAAAAGAGTATAATGAGACTGGTACAGTTACTGCATCTAAACACTGTGGAGGACGACCTGGTAATGTTGCTGCATACGATGAAGTAGTTAAACAGTCTGTGCGGCAAATAGTGCATGCTTTCTTTTATAAAAACGAATTACCTACGTTGGACTAAATTTTGATGGAAATAAAGAAACGTCCAGATTTACCACAAATGTCCCGTTCGTCATTGTACAAATTTATGAAGCAAATTAACTTCAAGTACGAAGAACATCACATTTAAATTGACAGAAGTGAGGGGGCTGTTATTGCAAGCTATCGAAAATGTTCAAAATGTTAATTGGAAAAGTTGTGTTGAGCATATAATTAAGGAAGAAATAAAAATGGCCACACTAGATGGCATCGTAGATGATCTAATCGAACCGTTTATTATTTCTATTGGTGCTGATAGTGACAGTGATACTTTCTCAGACAGTTCAGATTTAGAATAGATTATTTTGTTTAATTTTTGCAAGTAACAAGTAGTTAACGGAGCCTTTGATTTCTTTAAATCCTTTATTTATGTTATTTTTGTGTTTAATGTAAATAATTTTTAATAAATGTTTAATTACGTTGTGACTTTATTGATGTAGAGTTTATATTCAAAATTAAGCGGGAAATAACGCTAAATTAAATGTTACCTTTGAGCTCAATGAATAAAGAAAAACTAATAAAATACGAAAATTTAAAAAAACATTCAGAATGTCATTGATTTGGTAACTTTTACAGTGTAAATGTGGCTTTTCCATTTACTCCTCTTAGTTTAAAAATAGACTATAGTATACAAGGGCGGTCCCAGAATGATCTGGTCCAGGGTTGCCAGATGAATAATCAGAAATTCACCAGATGTCTCTTTAAGAAGTTGTCAGATTTCATAAGAATCTATTCATCGAAAAGTTTCCAGATTTTACCCAAATTTCACCAGATTTCTTAGAAAAATATTTAACATTTTAAATTAACTAAATTAGATACCTAATAAAAATAATTTAAAAAATATAATAAAACGTCAAAAATTTAAAGTTTAGATATTTCATGTGAACTACATTTTAAAATATTTAAACTATAAAATTGGTAGGTACATGATAAAATAAATACATACCTAATAATATTAAAACACAGATTTTATAAGTCACTGTAATTAAATGAAAACTTAATGTGGAATATGACAATCAAAACAGTTAGGTGCCATTATTTACCTATACCCTAACACTGTACCAAAAAAATAATATTAGCAAGATATAAATTAATAAATTAACATTATTACAAGATAATTCAAAAAATAATTATAGTATGTATCTATATGACATGTATATACATAGAACGTGCACACCTAAAAAAATCGTAGATGAATAGGTAGATACAGCGGGGAACCACATTTTTTTTCATGATCAGACAATCACATTCATAGATCTGTAACTTTGAAACAAATAAAAATGGATATATAAGTTTTACGTTTTTGTTACTTGAAATGAAGTCTACTTTACACTCCTAAAATTTGAACATAACGATACGGGACAGCTTGTACTAAATCTACCGCATTTTTATTTTTCCACCTGGCAGCACTGTTCATAGGTTGTCCATAGGGTTATAAGTAAACTAGCAAAAATTGGGTCGCAATTTCATTGGTCTATTTGAATCACGTGTTAGTTTCGTAAACTGTCCCCACAACAGATGTCGCTGTTGGTGTTGTTTTTGCATAGTCGTTAACAACTAATTCTGCAATGACAGCAAATTTTCACGAGTTTCGATTTGTTGTTTAGGTGTTATTGGTTATGTCATTTACTATTTTCAATATTTTTACGTATTTAATTGTTATCATTCCTTTCTTTGTTGGATATATCTAATACTACGAGTTTTTTGTTTTCGTTTTAATAATTTTTTGAGTGTGTAAAGTTCTGAAGTTTGTTTTATTTATTTCTTTATTTTTATATATATTTATAACTAGTGATTAATATTAAAAAATATGTAAGTATCATGCAGAAGGATGTACTTCAATATTATAGATCAACAAGCCATACACAAAATACTATGTTTCAACCAATAATTTATATGATTTTATGTGTATCGATACATTGAAATTTCTTGAGTGTTTACTTAATTACATTCCGTATTTGTCTTGTGTCTTTATTAGTAAACTAATATAGCTTGCAAACTACTACTACTACTTATTTCACTAAATAACTTTTAGGAACCTTATTTGGAGGTGAAAAGACTGGCCCTTATTGTAAATATTGGATCGTCCTTAGAATTTCCATTAGATCAGGTTCTGATCTTGAAAATGAGTAATTTCTAATATTTATGACATATTTCTCAAGTCATAAAAATGTAAAATAATATTTAAATTATGTTGATGCTTTTTAATACATACTTACTGTATTTTTTGTAAAATAAATATATTTTTAAATAAATGCAATATGTGAAATGATGCCTTATGCTAAATTAATTTCTTTATAGCTCTGTATGTACAGGTATTGTTAAAATAACTGTATTTTGTAATGTGATATATTTGTTAGGCGAACACTAATCTTAAGAGATAATACATCAATATTATGATAATTATATATACATCACTGTCACTATTAATTCTTTAAATTTATTAGTTTTACATCCACACAATAGTTTTGTTTGCAAGTAAATCAAAGTAAAATGTAAATATTTCCCCTAAAGTAATTTTAACAACTTCTTCACATTGTTACTGTATTTACGCACAAATTTATTATAGAACGGACACCTTAAAATAATAAATAAGTAATAAGATATTGATTGAAATATTTTATATCTGCCTAATACTCTTGCATTGGTATATATTTGTCGTTTCTTGCTTGAATGAAATTATTAAAGAAAGTCTAACCTTTTTTAATAATAAATATGTAGGAAATAAACATAAAAGTCAAGAAATTTTCTTGTATATAGATATGTAGGTATATAACCTCAACATATGAAAGCAACCATATGTTCTATTTGTTGAAATTCCTGTGTAAATTACACTAAGATTGCAGCGCCATCTGGTCCAATCTTATTTGGAATGACATATAGTACTGTACATTATTGACTTGTTCTATATCAGCTATTTGCTCTAGAATTAATAAATATTATTATCATTAAAACACAAATTTTTTAAACACCTTTTAGCACGAGCTTTCATTGTTGGAAAACATAAACCTGGTATTAACATCAGGATAAATTTATCGAGGTGTCAAAACATAATTTGCACATCAAAATCTAAAATTAGTGACATCTCTGCAATTACTATATTTTAAACAATTGAAAACTAAATTAAAATTTACTATTTTACAACCAATGGATATCACATGTTCAAAATATCTTTTAGTACTAATAAGGTATTGTAAAATTTGTGTGAGACCATGTTTACAATTTATTTAACATAAACATACGTAAATTTTGAACCATTCTGCAATTACTTCCTACTAATATTTCTTACCTGTTTGTTGATTTGCTTTAGGTGACACACATTCTTGCGAATCTAACGAGTCAACTTCGGTATCTGTGAAAGTTTTCTCAACATCTTTTTCCTTTGAATATGACATATTTGTTTCTGATAGACTTGTTAATTCAATTTCCCCAGATGTAGACGAAACTGATGGAATAGTATCGACAGAAATTGAAGTCTTACTCGAACATTCAAGACCTTCAGTATTTTCAATTCCATTTTTTATGGTATCTTCTCTAATAGTGTTTTTTATATTTTTCAAAGGATTTTCATCCACGCTTTTAGGTATTTCTTCCTTAGATATTTTTAATAGACTATCTTCATTTTGTGGTACAGTTAAAGTGTTTGAATTCTTGCCCTTTGCAGATGGTAGTTTTGGACTAATTTTTCCAGCTACATTAGGACTTGCTCTCCCAGACCCTACAGGTGTCGACTTGCCTGACTTATTTGTTTTCGTAAGGTTTGTCTTGCAAATGTCCCAAGCCAAAGATGTTGGTCTTTGGGGCGCAGGAGTATTTTCATATTCCCATTTGAGTCTAAACCATTCAGCTAAACCATTGAAGTCACGTAAATAATTTTCTAAAACCAAGGTAACTTCTTGACATTCTGTTAAACTTTCATGTGCTTCAACAGTGCTGTAGATTTCTGCAATCTTTAAAAATATGGATGTTAATATTATAGTTTTGTAAGCTTAGATACCTGCAACTATGTGTTACAGGTTTACACAAGTACAAGAAGAGCTCATCTATTATTGTTTGCAACACAGTAGTAAACAATTTGGACCTTCAAACAAGTTTATTTTAATTTTTTTTTGTACTATTAATAACTAGTTGACAATAGTAATTACATTTTTGCCAGTAGGAAAATTACTTCCTCATAAAGGTTTTTTTAGCATAGGAAATCAAAAATAATCAAGGTCATAACAAGTGTTCATTTGAAAAGTCAATCTAGTAGCATGTGATTTACTGAGAACATTTTGAAGTATGTCGTAAATTAAAATTTACTACTTAACCTACGAAGTCGTATATTTTGACAGTTTCATACATACAAATAAATAACAAATGTGATTGACATTATCAAATGTCATTTGGATTTACGTTTACGGAACAACAAACACATACTAATATATATGAGTCTTATTCTATTAAAATTTCAAAGTAACCTAAATTGACTTTTCAAATGAACACACATTATAATGAAAATGTTGAACTAAAGTTTTCAATAACACCTTGTCAAACAAAAACAACCAGTATAATAAGTATATAAAAACAAAAAACTGGCTAATCTTTTTTATCGATATACAAGTTCTTAATACCAAAAAATGTAAAAAATATATATTTGAATACAGTTTAAAAATATCAATTTTCAATGAAATTAATTGCACACAAAATTTAGATTATAAATTAATATGAAATAATATATAATGCTCACATAATATGGCAAAATTGTATGCCTCCATTTTTAACATGCTTTTACATCATTCATAAACATACCCACTGAAAAGACATTTCAAGATTTAGCCAAGTTTAGGTTTTATTACCATGATTTCATTAGTTTAATCTTTATAGTTATATTATAATATGTACATAATTTTGCCCCTACTTACAGATCTTTGTAAATTGCCAAACAATAAAGCCCAATATCTAGCTCTCAATTCAGATTTTTTATCTCTTCCTGTTGAGGCAGATCTAACCCGCGCACCAGATCTAACCAGCATATTCCTTGAATTGGCCTTGACAAATCTTCGAGGTTCATTAATTCTTGGTGAACTTGGGGGCTTTCTCATCACTTTAACTAAAAAGGATCAGAAAAGAAATATAATGCATAAATAACAAGAAACACCGGTAAATTAAATAATGTAGTAAGTTAATGAAACTAATACATTTTTTTACCATTATTCACTAAACTATCATCAACAGCGGAAATATTAAAAGTGAGGAGATTTCTTGCTTCTCTCCCTTCTTCTTGTATAGCCATACGAACTTTTTCCATGCTTTTAACTAAATTTGAAATATGAGAAACATTTGTATAAATTTGTATTGTTGTTATTTAAACTTGGTGCAAAAATGACAGCTGTCTTGACAGTTTGAACACATGCTTTGTCCATGCTTCAATAACTAAATTTACCATAATACCAATTAGAACTGATTTAAGAAATCAAAGTTTCATATAATCAAATCAAATTTAATTTTTAAAATGTTAAAGCAATTTTATTATTAGATTCATTTATGTGAAACTTATTTATAATATGCAAAATTAAAATTCCCTCTTTATGCCTATAATTGAAAAATAACTGTTTTATTGGCAGTCCTGATTTAATTCCATTTCGCCATTATCCCATAGATGGCGCTATGTATTCCATTTTGAAAACAAAATTATAACAAAAAGCTTTTTCTTTGTCAAGAAATCGTACCCAAAGGACAATTTTTTTTTAGTATATTAACCTTTTTTGAGGATTTTATGTAACCATATTTATATATTTCAATTCTAAAAAATAGGTACACTACGGTAACTTGATATTCGATATATGAACATTACTTTTTCTAAATTCCTTTGGTGAAGAGATACATTGTGTTGCAAATTTCTACATAAACTCCTAAATTACAAAAACCATTGTTCTTCCGTCCGGGAACGTATGTTTTCTTTTATTAC
Organism: Melolontha melolontha; assembly: GCA_935421215.2. Classification (NCBI taxonomy): domain Eukaryota; kingdom Metazoa; phylum Arthropoda; class Insecta; order Coleoptera; family Scarabaeidae; genus Melolontha; species Melolontha melolontha. Next base: position 51,424,125 of record OW285236.1, read on the forward strand.
CTAGAATTAATGCAAGATTCGACAGTACTTTGTTAGTTCCGTTTGCAAGGACAAATGTGATTGCCAGTGCCTATACACTTCTCTCAGTGCTGGTCAATAAAGCAATGGATGATGATATTATTGCATGGGGATGACTTCTATTTTTTCGAATAGAAAATCGGAAAAGTCCATTACAAATTTATTTCTGTCTCTCTCACAATTGTGTTCTCCTATATTTCTCTCTTTTTTAATATCTACACATGAGATACATATTTGTAAAATATTTAAATAACATTTTATACCAATGTATTGAATTTGGAGTAGTGAAAATCCACATGTAATTAATGAAGAATCGCTACATCCAGAGAAAATTGGTGTTTGGGCAGCGATAAGCCAAAGGCGAATCATTGGACCAATATTTTTTCAGAGACCGTTAAATGCTCAAAGGCACCGTACTGAAATTTTACAACCATTTGTTAATCAGTTGCATGATAATGAACTTCAAAATGCATATTTCCAACAAGACGGAGCACCTTGTCACTGTACTGCAGAATCTTTGGATTATTTAATAGAATTTTTTGATGAGCGTATAATTAGTCGAAATACTGAAATTGCCTGGCCTGCACGTTCATGCAATTTAATACCTTGCGACTTCTTTTTGTGGCCTTATCTAAAAAATAACAAATTCCGAACACCTATATTGAATTTGAATGATATGCTACAGAGAATGGAACAGAAATGCATGGAAATTAATAACAATCACGTAATGTTGCAGAATAACATCAGAAATTTTGAACGGAGGATTTTAAAATGCATTGATCTTGAAGGACAACATTTACAACATTTGTTATAGTTTTCAATAAATACCTATTATTTGTTATTTATTTGTATGTATGAAACTGTCAAAATATACGATTTTGTAGGTTAAGTAGTAAATTTTAATTTACGACATACTTCTAAATGTTCTCAGTAAATCACATGCTACTTGATTGACTTTTCAATTGAACACTTGTTATAGTATGTAGTTTGGGTATTGCCGGTTATGTAGAAAATTTTATTATTATTATTAATTATAAATACGTAGGCGATGTTACTAAAACATTTAACATAATACTTACAGCTTTCATTATTTTCATCAATTATCAAATTTTGTGAGCAGAGCAGATTAATTTAGTAGAAAAAAATTTATTACTTTTATTGTGTTTCCGTAATCAATGTTTATTGATTACGGAAACACAATAAAAGTAATAGATTTCTATATGAAACAAGGAAATTCGTCATATTATCTTAAGGATGATTGAGGTAGAATATTTTCAAAGCTACCCATAAATTAGAAAAAAATTGAGCCATCTCTTAAATAATTGTTCTTTACTTATTCATCAATAAACAACCGCTACAAACTGCATCGCAGTTATGGTTTTATATACCGGGTTCTTTTTTTATCATTACACATAGATTCCCTATGTGTAATGATAAAAAAAGAATAGGTAGTCAATGCATTAGTGGGGAAACAGGAACATTTTAGCCGGGATAGAAGTATTTGTAATATTTTGTGTTTCTAACCTCAATTCAGGAAATAGGCACTTGGAAAATGCTTCAAAATACCCTGGTGATTTGTTTTATCTTCAGGGATAATGGCAAGGTAATTAATTTTGTTTCTTTTCGGCGATTTAAAATAAATTTCATTGCCGCTCTGGTTCTTTTGTTTTACCAAAGCTGTGTTTTCTGCATAATACTCTCGTGACCAAAAAAAAAAAACGGGACACTGCTTCTGCGTGGGTTTAATTTGTGACTACTTAAGTGGCTATCTTTACTTATAATAGTAAATCAGAAATTGTCAAAAATGTGTGTCTTACTGACATTTATTAAACATTTTTAAAATAAATGTAAATAAAAAATACAAAAAACGATAGAGAAAGATTATTTATTAAATTAAAATAATTATTACATTAAAATAATTAATATTTCGCCATTCCACCGTTGTTATTAACTGCATCTAATCTTGTAGACATTGAAGAGACAATATTTTGTACAACATTTATAGAAATTTGATGCCAAGCATTTTGAACAGTCTCCCAAAATTCTTCCTGGGTAGCAGTTCTATCTCATTAATCTCCATCAATGGGATTTAGATAAGGACTGTAGGGCTGGAAATCTCAAGTTTAAATTTCATTCTCTTGTAACCATTGTGTTACAAGATGAGACAGGAAATTGTGTTGTTCTTATAACTCCCTTTAATGTTTTGAAAGGGTTGTGCCTAATCTCAGTAACTAATGTTTCGTCTTCCTGCGTATTCGAAATTTTGTTACGTCCGGAAATTATTTTCCGATTTAAATTATCGTCTTCCCTCCATTTTTTTATATATTCTTGCGGCTGAACTTTTACCAATATTAAATTGAACTGATACACTTCTTAACGATTTCCCATTTTTCAAACTAGTAACAAGTCTGGCTTTATAAGTTTTCGAAAGATGCGGCATTTTCAATTTTGAATTAGTAACTATGATATATAATTTGACTTAGAGTTTGAAAATTAATCAAATATCGTCACCAAAAAATAAAGGAAATTGACATAACGATTTTGACACTGTCCCGATTTTTTTGCTCACGACAGTATTTATATAAAACGTAAATATAAATAAAATAATAATAAATAAAAAAAATTAAATTAAAAAAATAATTTAATTATTTATTCTATTTCAATATATTTTAATAATTTTAAATTTAATTTTGGTGATGTGATAATCTTAAACTTAATATTGGATGCTTTGGATTTAGGTACTTACATACATATTTGGCAGATATAAATTTTAAAAAGCACAAGTCCAGCATCATGAAATTGATGATTTTTAAACTTTAAAACTTAAGTTAGACAGCTGTAACAGGATTATTTTAATGGAGAAATAACAATGCTGAATTGTTATTCTTTTATTGAGATAATTTAGAGGTCTCAATTAAGTAAAATAAATATTTCGTTAAATTTACCGTAGAAGGCAATGTCGAGCTGTCAAGCTTACCCGAATTTTAATTAATTTTTGATATATATATATATATATATTGTAGTGGTACAACCAGCTCAGGTATTCCAGCACCTACAATGGAAAGTACAGGTACACAATCAATATAAACACCTGTATAAACAATAAATTGGTGGACGGAATTTGTGAAACTAACATCGAAATGTAAATAAATTAATACGACGATAACTTTAAAATTCATCATTATCTTATTTTGATTTTAACTAACTTTTATATATTTTAATTTCATTTTTTCATTATTCAAATTATACGCGCGAAACAACAGGTATTTAATTTATCAACATCAGGTTTATATCGACGCTAGATAACCACGCCCACCAATTCAAAATTATATGAACCCCGCTAAAGCAAACTTTACGGTAGAAAACATTACTAAATTTATATTCAAATCATATTTTAGGTTAATGTAAAATATTAAATTAATTTTCCCTTTATGTTAAAATCAAAACATTGTATAAACTCACATTTTAAATTGATGTAATTAAACTAAAATTACGAGATTATTTCGATATAGAAATAAGGCTTTGGGAATAAAAAATAAAACGCGATCGGCGTCATCTGATATAAAACTTTCAACATAAATGGCCGTTTTTGAGTGTACTTCCTTAAAATAAATTTTTAAAACATCTTTAAAGTGAAAATCTCCTACCTAGTGTTGAATCATTCGATAACCAAATTAAAGGCCCACCTTTTAAAGAAAAAATCTCAAGAATACCTCAACGCAAACGTGAGATATCGTCCTAAGCATCATTTGAAGCAGAGAGCAGGGCAAGCCAACGATTTACACCACTCAACTCGACGAACTCCGCCAAAGACGGTGAACGAGGCCGTGCTTCCTGGTCTGCCGCATATCCACATATTGAGAAGTATATCAGATCTAGGAGATCAACATCAGGTTCACCTACAACGTTTATTCCAAATTATTTAATTTTAAAAGTTATAATTGCTCAAATTAATCGCTACAAATTATTATTTCATGTATCAAATTCAATTTTAAAGTAAGCATCAATTTAAAGCGTTGAATTTTACAGATATTTAGCTACAAATAAGCTTATACTCACCAAAATAATATAAGATATAAAAACTATTAAATATTTGTTTATTTTATCTCGTACACATAACCTCATCACCATTTCCCACATGTGCACTTATTAATTTCAATTTTTGTCACATCTTGTATAATTTATATAATATTAAATACAGTTTCCTTTTTTTTATCTCTCAATTTTGTTGTTACAGTTTTCTTATTTTTGTGATATTAAATTTTTATTTATTTATCTAATTCAATCTTTTATTTGTGAAGTGTGATTGTTGTGTTTGAGTGGAGAATACACTGATTGGTTTGTAGCTGCAAATAATACACCTGACCGACCGTGAACCCTGAGATTATTAAAAATTAACTTTTACACTCAAGCTCTACCGCAATTAGCTAGTTATATTAAAAAGGGTCAGATAGCGTTGATTCGACTAAGGATATGTGTATATTGGCGCCCACATTTTAAATTTAAAATCATTAACCTTTCATTCTTTTAGATTTTCAATTTTTATAATTAATTCATATACTATATTCTTAGTTAAATCCTACTCAGCGCATCGTCAGGCACTTTACATTTGACGCCCGAACGTGAAGGCCAAGTATTATCCTGCAGTTATAAAAATAGTGCTCAACCAACTTTTACACAGACAGATATTTGTTTAAAAAATTTGTGAACTGTATTAGGTATTTATGTGTATTGTGTTGTGTATCTGATTTGTCCATTGTATAGCTAAATCAATATCACATTTTACGAGGGAACCTCAACTTTAACCGGGATATTCAGGAATAAAAGGTTAGTGAAAGGGAAAATCAACTTGTGGGTATTTATTGTTTTCAATTCTTGCCAATTTATATTAATTTTGTGTGGCATATAACTATTCTGATTAATATCTAAATTCATACTTCTTTAATATCAATTATAATAATTCTTATCAATTTTTCAAAAAAAAAAAAATAAATTCTTTCTTATACTATAACAAATAAATTAACATTAACATGGACACCAGACATCGATCAAAGGCAACAAAAGATAATGTTGATGAGGACAGGTCCGAGCAAGGAGATATTCCAGTAGCTCAAACATCCGGATCTGAAGTGGTAAGTTCTCCAGAGGATAGCCAGGTAATGTTAAACGCTCTAATGTTACAAATGAATCAAATGACTAATAAAATAGACACTACCAATAACAAGCTAGATGCTAATAACCTTGACTTAACTAATAAAATAGAAACCACTAATAATGAATTGAAAAATAATAACATTGACATGAATAACAAACTAGATTTTACAAATAATAAATTGGATATAACGACCAAAAACCTAAAACAAGATAACATTGATTTAAAACAAGAATTAAATAACTTGAGTAGTAATTTAATAACTAAATTAGAAACCAACATACAACACATTAATGAAAAATTCGAACTTAACAACGCCAATATAGACAACAAATTAAGTGCTTTTAAAATCGATCTGGAGGGAAAAATAGCAGAAATCTCCATCGCACAAAAAGTTATGGAGGAAAATGAGTTAAAATATTTAATTAAACTGGACGAAACAGTCAATCTTCTAAATTCACAGTGGGCAAAACGATTAGGCAAAACCAACAAAATAGAATCCAATAACATTGAAAAACGATTAGACTTAAATAACATAATAGGATCTAGTTACAACAACATAAGCAAGAACTTAGATATCACAAAAAACATAATAGAAGCTAAACGCAATAAACAAAATAACAAGATAGATTTCAAAAATGCCGATCAAAAACCAACCAATAATAAAACAATTAATACACATAAAGAGGTACTGGATAAGAATACAATCAATAATATGCACAATATTAATAATAAGGAGATAACTAAGATAATACAAAATCATAATACTAACATACCGCTTAGAAGAAAAACTAAACCCGATTTTCCTAATCAATTTTTAATAAACGACAAAGAATATCAGAACTTTTTAATAAACAATGCAAGGGAGAATAATAACTTTAACATAGGGAATACGGGGATTAATAACGTTAATATTAACTTATCCCATATTAACATCAAGAATATTAATCATAATTATGCAACCAACAACACACAATCAAAAATCACGTACATACAAAACATAGCTTTAATTTCAACAAACTTAATTATACATGATAACACAAATAAAATATTAAATAAAGAAGGCATGATAAACAACTCTGTAATATATGAATACTTAAATAATAACAATTTCCTTAATAATTTATCCAATATAAAAATCAATACTAATATACACATTCACACAAAAATTATAAATACATACTCACTAATTAACAAAAACCTCCATAAATCTCAAGGTAGAGGCAACATGATATTTCTACACAGGGATGACAACATTGATATCTTTAAAATAGTTCGTCGAAAAATAAATATTTAAAAAATACGATGACAGAATCTCGATGTTCTAATACACACGATGATGAACAAAGCAGAATACGGGGATACGAGTTATAATTACAGATAAATTAAAACAATTACACTAAGATTAAACATAAACAAAGAGATGATAAACACAATTTAATACGAAAGAAAGAACACAATATGATACAATAAATGAACATATAACAAGTCAAATAATAATGAATAAAATCAAAGAGAAAACAAACATAGCTGGAGCTCAAATATAAATACTAATTAACTATAACAAAGAGATAAAATACTCTGAGAAAAGAAAGGTAGCACATATTCAGATGACTAAAATAAATTACAAAAGAACAATTATTTAAAATAATAGTGGTACTATCAAACGAATTTAAAAGGGGAACATATTCACTTATGAACATGCGAAAGGTTAAATAATGAAAGTTTAAACGTATTATTATTATTGAAAAAGAGAGAGTATGATTGAATAAATAATAAAGGAGTGTAGATATGACATAAGAGGGACTAGGTAAAGATTTTAAAGTTAGAAGGACTTAATATATGATAGGGGTGTATAGAATTATATGAAAATAAATGAATTATTATTATTATGAAAATATTAAAATATAGACAAAAGTGTCTTCTTATAAGGTAGAAAATATATATTACTGAATGGCATTTTACGATAAGAGAAGTGAAGGTGAATGTAACGTCTTGTATGTATAATGAAAGTATTATTTATTATGGAAGCTAAAGCTTAGATCAGTATATCAATTATAATTAAAGATTAAGAATAACCAGTTATAAAAAGAATTATTAAGCATGTACCATCAATGAAAGAAATAAACAAAATACCCTAACAATTATAACACTACAGTCAAATACCTGAATATTTAATGTAATTAGTACATGAAGTATATAACACCAATTTTTAAACACAGAGAAAAGCCCAGTATTACAACTATGTTACAGATCGAACAACAATACATTATAAAGTATAACACTAATAAAGAAAGATTTAACTAACACAAAAATATTACTAATACATATATACAAACTAAATATAAGAAACCTTATTAAAAGATATATAATAATGCTATTAAAATGTATGGAATATGTAACATTTATAAAGATATAATAAAACATAAAAGAAGTTAATAAACAAAACGAATACAGAAAGTATAATGAATATAAAGACAAATATTATAAAAAGAAACGAGATTTTTAAAATAAATAATCATGATTTACAATTAAAAAAAAAGTTTGAAGTGAATAATAAATAATTTATATATTAGAAAAGAGAATTACATAATAATTATTATTTTGTTCCAAGTTGAATTTGTTTATTTGTTTTTTTTTAAATATGTTGACACATGATGAGGGAGATAAACAAGTTGATGTTCTTAATTCATTTTCCATATCTGGGAAAAGAAATAACTTCAGTACATTCGTTTTTCTTTTGACGGGGATAATGTAGTGGTACAACCAGCTCAGGTATTCCAGCACCTACAATGGAAAGTACAGGTACACAATCAATATAAACACCTGTATAAACAATAAATTGGTGGACGGAATTTGTGAAACTAACATCGAAATGTAAATAAATTAATACGACGATAACTTTAAAATTCATCATTATCTTATTTTGATTTTAACTAACTTTTATATATTTTAATTTCATTTTTTCATTATTCAAATTATACGCGCGAAACAACAGGTATTTAATTTATCAACATCAGGTTTATATCGACGCTAGATAACCACGCCCACCAATTCAAAATTATATGAACCCCGCTAAAGCAAACTTTACGGTAGAAAACATTACTAAATTTATATTCAAATCATATTTTAGGTTAATGTAAAATATTAAATTAATTTTCCCTTTATGTTAAAATCAAAACATTGTATAAACTCACATTTTAAATTGATGTAATTAAACTAAAATTACGAGATTATTTCGATATAGAAATAAGGCTTTGGGAATAAAAAATAAAACGCGATCGGCGTCATCTGATATAAAACTTTCAACATAAATGGCCGTTTTTGAGTGTACTTCCTTAAAATAAATTTTTAAAACATCTTTAAAGTGAAAATCTCCTACCTAGTGTTGAATCATTCGATAACCAAATTAAAGGCCCACCTTTTAAAGAAAAAATCTCAAGAATACCTCAACGCAAACGTGAGATATCGTCCTAAGCATCATTTGAAGCAGAGAGCAGGGCAAGCCAACGATTTACACCACTCAACTCGACGAACTCCGCCAAAGACGGTGAACGAGGCCGTGCTTCCTGGTCTGCCGCATATCCACATATTGAGAAGTATATCAGATCTAGGAGATCAACATCAGGTTCACCTACAACGTTTATTCCAAATTATTTAATTTTAAAAGTTATAATTGCTCAAATTAATCGCTACAAATTATTATTTCATGTATCAAATTCAATTTTAAAGTAAGCATCAATTTAAAGCGTTGAATTTTACAGATATTTAGCTACAAATAAGCTTATACTCACCAAAATAATATAAGATATAAAAACTATTAAATATTTGTTTATTTTATCTCGTACACATAACCTCATCACCATTTCCCACATGTGCACTTATTAATTTCAATTTTTGTCACATCTTGTATAATTTATATAATATTAAATACAGTTTCCTTTTTTTTATCTCTCAATTTTGTTGTTACAGTTTTCTTATTTTTGTGATATTAAATTTTTATTTATTTATCTAATTCAATCTTTTATTTGTGAAGTGTGATTGTTGTGTTTGAGTGGAGAATACACTGATTGGTTTGTAGCTGCAAATAATACACCTGACCGACCGTGAACCCTGAGATTATTAAAAATTAACTTTTACACTCAAGCTCTACCGCAATTAGCTAGTTATATTAAAAAGGGTCAGATAGCGTTGATTCGACTAAGGATATGTGTATATTGGCGCCCACATTTTAAATTTAAAATCATTAACCTTTCATTCTTTTAGATTTTCAATTTTTATAATTAATTCATATACTATATTCTTAGTTAAATCCTACTCAGCGCATCGTCAGGCACTTTACAATATATATATATATATATATATATATATATATAGATAATTATTTCTTGACACTTTAGTGTTATGGTAGATTCAATTAGTTGGCGATTTAAGGTCTGGTTTTACTTCAATATGTATATATTTAAAACAATCTTACATGTTTCGGCATATGATGCCTTTATCAAAGAAATTTAAAATATAAATGACAGTATATTAATATCATACTTATACAGGGCAATCCAAATTAAGTGTTCACCATTGGTAACTTTGTTATTATTAAAGATACAAGATTGTTTAAATTAGCAAACTAGTAGTACTTTTAACGCTCTTTAAGATGGAAGAATTAAAAAAAACAAATGAGCAGCGCGTTTTCGAGTTTTCCCGAAAAATATGTTTTTTTTCAATTGGAAACCCCTGTATATTATATCATTTTCTGTTAGAAATTCAATTTTTAAACAAAAAATCTTATAAGAACTTTTTTACTGGGATTAAAAACACTTGAGTTATAATGTATAAACAAAAACAGCTAAATAATTTTTATAAACTTTATTTTATACATAAACATATCATTAAAAGAAAATAAAAATCACTGATTTTTTCATAGAAGATGTTCAAAAATACCACCTTGTTGTTCAATACATTTTTGAACACGTTTCTGAACTTGTCGAACTGCTTTTAGTATGGTCCTACCATCTATTTGGTTTATCTTTTCACTAACTGCAATTTTTAGGGCGTTTACGTTTTCGTACCTTTGCTTATAAATCTCTGTCTTTAAATAACCCCATAAAAAAAAATCAAGCGGTGTTAAATCTGGCGATCGGGGAGGCCACTGAATAGGACCATTTGTTCCTATCCATGAATTGTTAAAAATAGTATTTAAAATTTGATGAGTACCTCTGTAGTTGTGCGCAGGTGCGCCATCCTGCTGAAAATGCAGATTCTGTCTACTTATGAGATCAATATCGTCTAAGAAATTATTCAAAAATTTCAGTCAAAAATTCTATGTACCTTTCACCAGTTAGAGTGCCCTCATAAAAGAAAGGACCAACAATCCTTGAACCAATTAAACCGCACCAAACATTAAAACTGTAACGGACTTGCGGGCGTCTTGGATGTACTAAAAGAAGATTTTCCTTTGACCAGTAATGATGATTTTTTGTATTGTACATTCCAGAATTTGAGAAATTTGATTCATCGGTCCATAAAATATAACGAAAGTTGTTTACATTTTGGCGACAAAAGTTAAGATAGCAGTGGCAAAAAAACATTCTTCTCTCTGGATCCCCTGGCAAGAAAACTTGAACTGGTTTGTACTTATAAGGAATGAATTTGTGTTTCTTCAGAATACTATGCACAGTACCATGACTCAAATCAGATTCCTTGATAATATCTAGTATGGAATTCTCACGGTTGACCTCAAAATATGCAAGAACTAGAATTTCCGTGGCCTCGCTTATTATAAAAGTCCTTCTTGTTCTTGTTTTGGCAAAAACACTCTCATTGCCTCTAAATTTTCGGTACAGTCTCAGAAAAAATTGCTCATTTGGTTGTGTTCGGAGTGGATATAATTCAGCGTAGTGTTCTTTTGCCCTGCTAGAGGATTTTCTGCACACTAAATAAGATTCTAACATATCACACTTTTCTGCATGGTTAAAAATCATTTTTTTGTCAAATTAATAACTAGCAAAATGAAATTTATGAGTGAAAGACTAATAAAACTGTACTAATATTTGACGTTTACTAGAAAGAATTAACGTCGTTATCATAGAAACATAGAAATGCACTTGACTTAGCTGTTTTTGTTTATTCACTATAACTCAAGTATTTTTAATCCCAGTAGAAAATTTCTTATAAGATTTTTTGTTTAAAAATTGAATTTCTAACAGAAAATGATATAATATACAGGGATTTCCATTTGAAAAAAACATATTTTTCGGGAAAACTCGAAAACGCGCTGCTCATTTGTTTTTTTTAATTCTTCCATCTTAAAGAGCGTTAAAAGTACTACTAGTTTGCTAATTTAAACAATCTTGTATCTTTAATAATAACAAAGTTACCAATGGTGAACACTTAATTTGGATTGCCCTGTATATCTGTAGTTGTCATGGAAAAATTATCAAAAATCAATCTCATAACGCGTGTTCTTTAAAATTCTATAAACAATTTTGCATTAACTGCGAAATCAGTGTTTTATTTTGTAAAAAAAAAAGTCATTTATAAAATATATAGTTTTATTCAAAATCCAACATAAAAAAACCTAACAACATATACATTTTGGCAATTCACGCATAGTACGATTTAATAAAATTTTATCCATAATGTCCACGGCCTCGTCCATAATGTCCACCTCCATAACCGCCATAACCTCCATAACGACCTCCGCCATAACCTCCATAACGACCTCCGCCATAGCGCCCACCTCCATAATGTTGTGCAGTTTCGGCTGGTTCTAAATCGTCTAAGTTAGCGTGCACAGCCGCTTTGTCTTCTGCAGGTAGAGCACTCACATGCAGTAGAACAACAGCAACCAAGACAAGCAATGTAATCTAAAAAGATATAATTGTATATTATAACGTGTGTTCATTTGAAAAGTCAATCTAGGTTACTTTGAAATTTTGATAGAATAAGACGCATATATATTAGTATGTGTTTGTTGTTCCGTAAACGTAAATCCAAATGACATTTGATAATCTCAATCACATTTGTTATTTATTTGTATGTATGAAACTGTCAAAATATACGACTTCGTAGGTTAAGTAGTAAATTTTAATTTACGACATACTTCAAAATGTTCTCAGTAAATCACATGCTACTTGATTGACTTTTCAAATGAACATCCGCTATGTACTTACTTAATTACTTACAAATTTATATATATATATTCTTTCAATGGAGACTGTGGTTAAATAATAATTTAAAAAGGTATATAACCCCTTACCACAATTATTAGTCGTATCCTAAATACGTATTTCGACAACTAAGTTGTCATCATCAGTAGGTAAAAACTACTAATTGAAAGTCACACATGGGGCACAGTAAAGTAACATAAACGCTTCCGCACAACTACTATACACTGCAACCCTATAAAGACTAAATTTACCATGCCATTCTCAAACTACGGGACAAAACACTTGCCTCTTAGAAAAGGTTTTAAACATGTGTTACATTATCGAACAAAGGAACGGCAGAAATTCTTCTCTAAAGAAGGCGCCTACTAAAAACGATTTTTAAAGCTACGGTGACCTACTATTAAACTAAATGAAACACCTTAAAAAATCACAAAACACTAGTATATTTAACTATATGAATATATTTCATGTGCATTGTACACATTAGTAGTTATTATTTAAACGTATTATTCGAGTACACAGGTAGTGACAAAATCTATATTGGGTAGGGGTGTAAAAATTTTCCATTCCAAATGGTTAAAAAGTCGTATATTGTGTATTGTAAAAGCCGTACTCTCATAGCAAATTCTGAGAAAGACAAAATTAAGAAGGGGCGTTACATGAAAAAACAAGACATCCGGCTGTGTTGTGTTATATTAAATGAGAATCAATTCATGTGAAAAGGGTCTATGAATAATTAGATATTGTAGGTGTGTAATTTAAAAGTTAATTATAAATAGGTGACAATGTCCTAGTTAAGGAGTTAAGCAATTTAATATAATGTATAGAATTCACGGTAGGCTCTGGGTGTGTTAATTATAAATAGGTGACAATGTCCTAGTTAAGGAGTTAAGCAATTTAATATAATGTATAGAATTCACGGTAGGCTCTGGGTGTGTTAAGGAGGTCATTTTTGCATATTAAATGAGAATCAATTCACGTGAAAAGGGTCTATGAATAATTGGATATTGTAGGTATATAATTTAAAAGTTAATTATAAATAGGTGACATGTCCTAGTTAAGGAGTTAAGCAATTTAATATAATGTATAGAATTCACGGTAGGCTCTAGGTGTGTTAAGGAGGTAATTTTTGCATATTAAATGAGAAGCAATTCACGTGAAAAGGGTCTATGAATAATTGGATATTGTAGGTATATAATTTAAAAGTTAATTATAAATAGGTGACATGTCCTAGTTAAGGAGTTAAGCAATTTAATATAATGTATAGAAGTCACGGTAGGCTCTGGGTGTGTTAAGGAGGTAATTTTTGCATATTAAATGAGAATCAATTCACGTGAAAAGGGTCGATGAATAATTGGATATTGTAGGTATATAATTTAAAAGTTAATTATAAATAGGTGACATGTCCTAGTTAAGGAGTTAAGCAATTTAATATAATGTATAGAATTCACGGTAGGCTCTGGGTGAAACATGATAAATAATTCAATAAACAAAAACCCGGTACATCTATTCCACAAAACGCGAAACATTTTACATTTCGTGAGACAACCACACCGAGTGCTTCATTCAACAACCATTGTTAAGGAGGTAATTTTTTTGCATTATTTCACGTGTATTGATTCCCACATATCTATATTTCTGCTGTTACCTCCCCCACCCACTTATAAAAATGTGAATAGACAGCTGAACGGTATTGGAGATTTATCGCTATTCAAGGAGGTATGTTTATTTTTCGCGATAAATATACTTTCGTAAGCATCAAGTTCATGGGGTTTATTAATTCCTTTTATCAATTTCAAACCTGTAATCGGTACATTGTGCAGTGTGCTCAAAGCGTGATTTGCGACATTTGATTTATCCGGTCTATTGTATTTGATATGTGCTATGTGTTCTTTAAAACGTGTTATTATAGGTCGTGTAGTTTGGCCTATATATTTCAAATTACAATCCTACGACCTATAATAACACGTTTTAAAGAACACATAGCACATATCAAATACAATAGACCGGATAAATCAAATGTCGCAAATCACGCTTTGAGCACACTGCACAATGTACCGATTACAGGTTTGAAATTGATAAAAGGAATTAATAAACCCCATGAACTTGATGCTTACGAAAGTATATTTATCGCGAAAAATAAACATACCTCCTTGAATAGCGATAAATCTCCAATACCGTTCAGCTGTCTATTCACATTTTTATAAGTGGGTGGGGGAGGTAACAGCAGAAATATAGATATGTGGGAATCCATACACGTGAAATAATGCAAAAAATTACCTCCTTAACAATGGTTGTTGAATGAAGCACTCGGTGTGGTTGTTTCACGAAATGTAAAATGTTTCGCGTTTTGTGGAATAGATGTACCGGGTTTTTGTTTATTGAATTATTTATCATGTTTCACCCAGAGCCTACCGTGAATTCTATACATTATATTAAATTGCTTAACTCCTTAACTAGGACATGTCACCTATTTATAATTAACTTTTAAATTATATATTATATATTTATAATTAACACACCCAGAGCCTACCGTGAATTCTATACATTATATTAAATTGCTTAACTCCTTAACTAGGACATTGTCACCTATTTATAATTAACTTTTAAATTACACACCTACAATATCTAATTATTCATAGACCCTTTTCACGTGAATTGATTCTCATTTAATATAACACAACACAGCCGGATGTCTTGTTTTTTCATGTAACGCCCCTTCTTAATTTTGTCTTTCTCAGAATTTGCTATGAGAGTACGGCTTTTACAATACACAATATACGACTTTTTAACCATTTGGAATGGAAAATTTTTACACCCCTACCCAATATAGATTTTGTCACTACCTGTGTACTCGAATAATACGTTTAAATAATAACTACTAATGTGTACAATGCACATGAAATATATTCATATAGTTAAATATACTAGTGTTTTGTGATATTATAAGGTGTTTCATTTAGTTTAATAGTAGGTCACCGTAGCTTTAAAAATCGTTTTTAGTAGGCGCCTTCTTTAGAGAAGAATTTCTGCCGTTCCTTTGTTCGATAATGTAACACATGTTTAAAACCTTTTCTAAGAGGCAAGTGTTTTGTCCCGTAGTTTGAGAATGGCATGGTAAACTTAGTCTTTATAGGGTTGCAGTGTATAGTAGTTGTGCGGAAGCGTTTATGTTACTTTACTGTGCCCCATGTGTGACTTTTAATTAGTAGTTTTTACCTACTGATGATGACAACTTTAGGATACGACTAATAATTGTGGTAAGGGGTTATATACCTTTTTAAATTATATATATATATATATATATATATATATATATATAATTGTTTCAGTCTTTACTTGATGAAATTCCATTATAACTATTATCAGGCTAAATTAAAACAAATTTTAATGAATTTCACTTTATAATTTACACCGTAACGATCGTTTCGCTCCAACCTGAGCTTCATCAGACATTTAACTAACTTATGTACAAATTTTAACACAAATGTACCGTAACAAACACATGTTTTGTTTTGAATAGTTGAAGGAATGGGTACTTTTTATTACTAAAATGTCTATGCACAAAACTTTCACTACGTTTATACAACACTGTTCTTAAGTGATAAAACTGGGGGTTTACATTATGTTACAGGGAGATAAAGAAGTTCTATGGAAAAATACAGATATTCAGACAGTCATATATTGTTTTTTTCCATAGAACTTCTTTACCTCCCTGTAACATAATGCAAACCCCCAGTTTTATCACTTAAGAACAGTATTGTATAAACCGTAGTGAAAGTTTTGTGCATAGAGATTTTAGTAATAAAAAGTACCCATTCCTTCAACTATTCAAAACAAAACATGTGTTTGTTACGGTACATTTGTGTTAAAATTTGTACATAAATTAGTTATATGTCTGATGAAGCTCAGGTTGGAGCGAAATGATCGTTACCGTGTAAATTAAAAAGTGAAATTCATTAAAATTTATTTTATTTTATCCTGATAATACTTACAAATTTAATTAAATTTGTAAGTATTAAAATAAGTAATTAAAATGTTTTTGAATGATTTATATTGTCAATGTAACTTTAAAGGTATTAATAAAACGTCTTTTATTATTAGGCATGAACGTGTATGCAATATTTATGTATTTTATTATTTGCTTTTGCAAAATATTTACTATGTTTACATAAGGATATCCTTGGTGACATAAATTGTTAAAGCATTCATTTATATTCAGTTAAAATGGTGAATAAATCTTTTCGGAAATTCAAGTTAATTACATATACAGGCACACATATATAACGTACCTTCAAAAACTGTCCTCATTCTAGTAGGCTTTTTTTTTAAGTAACTAAGTAATTTAAGATTGGTATTATACACATGTGAAGCTTTAGACAACTTGAAATTCCGACAGTTGTCATACATAAATTCAAATTATAAATGCTTATATTTTTTAAATTATTTTTTTATAATGTTAGAGTTACAACATAAAATATTTATTATTTAAAGTTACTATAGAACTGGACAAAAATTGGAAAATGGAGATTGGGTGTATTTCACTAATCAGTGCTTACAGGATTTCCGGCAACAGTATCCTAATCTGCCAGTTACTTATGCACAACTGCAAAAACATACTCAAGTTTGTGTTATTAAATTTGGTAAAACAGGGGCAATAACTCGTAAACCTGGCGGTGAAGTATCTAGAAAACGGACTTAAAGTTGTTTCTATATAAAATTCAAGCAGTTTCAGAACTTAAACGGGTAGATTTTGTTACGAAAGCACAGTATAGTCTATGGTTTTTGAATAATATAAATAATAATGACATTCTCGACAAATGCTTCTTTTCGGATGAGACTTGGTTCCATCTTTTAGGATATTTATAAACAAGCAATATATGAGAACGTGGTCGGCAAAAAACATTCATGAATTTATGGAAACTCCGCTACATCCACAAAAAATAGGCGTCTGGCTAGCAGTTTCAAGAAGACGCATTATTGGGCCTCTATCTTTGAATAAAACCATAATTGCTGAAAGATATCAAAATAAATTATTTGAGCCATTTATTAATGTGATGGTATTTGGCAGCATTCAATAGAAAATTGCCTGGCGGAGTTTGAAGAGAGATATCCAAATACTGTTCCTAGCTATAAAACTTTCCGTGATACGCTAATGCATTGTGTAAATCTTTTTCGTCAAACAGGCAGTATTTTAAGAAAAAAAGGAAGCGGTCCTCCTCTCAAGAGAAGTCGCGGCGTAATTGAAAATGTCAGACAAATTATTAACGAATCTCCTCAAACATCTATTCGCAGAGTTTCACAACAAGTAGGGCTTTCGTATGGAACATGTCAAAAATTTTAAAAAAGGACTTGCACATGTATCCATATAAATTAACTTCTGTACAAAATCTATTACCTACGGATTATGAAAAAAGAACACAATTTTGCCAATGGTTTATTCAAACAATGACAGACAATATTTTAAAATCATACTTTTTTCACCGATGAAGCTTGGTTTTATTTGAAAGGTTATGTTAATTCGCAAAATATGCGTATGTGGTCCAGTGAAAATCCTCATTTCTACAGAGAAGTTCCTCTACATCCAGAAAAAATAGGCGTATGGGTAGGTATGAGTCGTCACCGATTAATAGAACCAATATTCTTTGAGGGCACGATAACATCGGAGAAATATCGTAACGAAATTCTCAGTGTTTTTACTAATCAATTGACTAATGATGAACTCCAGGTCGGATATTTTCAACAGGATGGGGCTACACATCTCACGTTACACTTGAAAATATTCAGTTTTGCAACAATTTTATGGCGATAGGGTAATAAGTAGAAATACAGGGATTCCATATCCACCACGATCGTGTGATTTAACAGTCATGGATTTTTTTGTGTGGCCATATATAAAGAATATTATTTATGAAACACCAATTAATAATCTACAAGAGTTAAGACATAAAATCATAGAAAAATGTGAACACATCAATAACTCACCGCAAATAATGATCAATGTTTTCAATGCTCTACGAAATAGAGTGCGATTATGCTTGGTGGAGAATGGTCAACATTTTACACATTTTTTATAATATTCTATTACTTTGTATAAAAATTATAAATATATTTAATATAAAAGTCAGCATTTCAAATTATTTTTTACAATCATGAAGTTTGAAATTATAATAACAGATCTCCTCTAATAACTTAAGTTAGGACATACTTTTTGTGTACATGGGTAACTTGACCGAAAATTTTAATGATCACTCGTTATATTTGTTAAGAAATGTGTGTAGTATTGTTAATAAATATTGAAATACAGCTATTTTCCTTGTAGTATTCTTTCCTATAATTTTACGTGCAGCGAATTCGCTATGCACTCTGTTAAAATTTAGTTACTTTAATAAAATAATAAGCAAAATGTCATATGAATCTCAATAATTTAGCACCTTCAACGTCAAAAAACGTAAATAAAGGTTATGACTTGATCGCGTGAAATGTCAAATAAATAACCGGAAATGGTAATGTACAGCTGAGTGGATGATTTGGCAACCATGGAACAAATTCCCATAAGACGTATACTGAATACGGAGGTTGGAACGATCTATAGATACACATACTTTTTTCTGGAATCGGTCAAGAGTGCTTACTTTCTCGACGCAATTTCAGATCCCAATATAAGCTATTGCAGTATTTTAGTCCGTGGTTAAGTAAACATCAGAATGCAGTCCGGGAAGGTTTTTTCGTCCTAAGCCGGGAAAGTCGGTAGTTTTCCCGTACCGGTTTTTTATATACATTTTAGACACTAAAGAAATACAGGCAGACAACATTTTCAGCAGCTTTTATTAACTCCGGTGGTGTCCAGCATACCAAAACATCATCACTTTACATTTGAAATTTTTTTTAGCGATAAGAAGGTATTAAAGCGAAATAATAAGTACTGAATCTCTGGACCTTTTTCACAACAACAAACAAACAGTGACTGAAACGATTTCATAGGCAATTAGATGGCAATGAAAATATGTTATACATTTATAAAAATTCTTTAATTTATAATAATTTTGATTCCGTTTCAGAAAGAAAAGTATGTGTATTTCATAGTAAAAGCACATTCCCGTACTTCAGTGCTTGTTGGCCTTGGCTTAACGCCTCGGCCAACAATTTACATTGTCGTCCGGAAATGTATCGCTTTTACTGCTAGATACACAATGTACTGTTTTTTTTTCTGAAATCGCAATCGACATTATTCTAAATTAAATTAAATTAAATTAATTATTAAAATTAAATTATTTTTTAATTACCATCTAATTGCCTATGAAATCGTTATCTTGATAATCACTGTTTGCTTATTATTGTTAAAAAAGTCAGAGATTCATTATTTATTTGCTTTAATACCTACAGCTGCGAGCAATAACTTTTGGTCGTCAATGTAATTCTTTGACAAAATGTAAGTTTCTTTATTGTGAAATGGTCGCAATGATAATAAATAACCTATAATTTAATCTGTTACTTGTCAATAAAATTAACGGAACTTTTTGCAAGTCCTTCAAAAAGTAAATAAACCTTACTTTGTTAAAATAGAATGTTGAGACCATATTAAAAATAATCCAAGAACAAGACAAATGCAATTTTATATGGACATTTCATTGACAATGGATATAATCGATCATGGCAAAAATCTACATTGTGACAATTTCCTCAAATTTTACAATGACATTGACGACCAAAATTTATTGCTTGCAGCTGAATTCATCGCTAAAAAAAATTAAGTGCACAGTGACGATGATGTCCTGGTGTGCGGGACGCCACCGGAGTTAGTAAAAGTAGCTGAAATGTCACTTTAAATTTATTGCCAAATAAATCCAAGGCAAATTATGAATACGCTTACAAACGTTGGATTATAGTCAAGAAAAAAAGGACGACCTCTCGATCTAAAAATGTCATGATTGCATATTTTTCTGATTTATCTATAAACATGAAAGCATCTACGTAATGGTCAAATTACTCCATGCTGAGAGTACACTTAGTATAAAAGAAAATATTGATATATAAAAATAATCGAAATTATGTGCTTTCTTGAAACGTCAAGGTGACAACTATAAACCAAAGAAGTCAAAAGTTTTGTCAAATAAACAAATTGAAATCTTTATTACTCAAGCACATGTTCATTTGAAAAGTCAATCTAGTAGCATGTGATTTACTGAGAACATTTTGAAGTATGTCGTAAATTAAAATTTACTACTTAACCTAGGAAGTAGTATATTTTGACAGTTTCATACATACAAATAAATAACAAATATTAGGTATTTATTGAAAACTATAACAAATGTTGAAAATATTGTCCTTTAAAATCCTACGTTCAAAATTTCTGATGATATTCTGCAACATTACTGGATTGTTATTAATTTCCATGCATTTCTGTTCCATTCTCTGTAGCATATCATTCAAATTCAATATAGGTGTTCGAAATATGTTATTTTTTAGATAAGGCCACAAAAAGAAGTCGCAAGGTGTTAAATCGCATGAACGTGCAAGCCAGGCAATTTCAGTATTTCAACTAATTATACGCTCATCAAAAAATTCACTTAAATAATCCAAAGATTCTGCAGTACAGTGACAAGGTGCTCCGTCTTGTTGGAAATATGCATTTTGAAGTTCATCATCATGCAACTGATTGACAAATGGATGTAAAATTTCCGTACGGTACCTTTGAGCATTTAACGTTCCCTGAAAAAATATTGGTCCAATGATTCGCCTTTGGCTTATCGCTGCCCAAACACCAATTTTCTCTGGATGTAGCGATTCTTCATTAATTACATGTGGATTTTCACTATTCCAAATTCTTGTATTTTGTGAATTTAGGTATCCCGTTTTATAAAACCATGCTTCTTCAGTAAAGATGACTCTTTGCGAAAGTTCTCCATTATTGTTCATATTTACAAACCAATTACAAAACTGTAGTCTACGTGGGTAATCAATTTCTAACAATTCTTGTACTGCTGTGACACGGTATGGATAAAGTTGCATATCTTTTTTTAATAACTTGTGAGTTGTACCAAACAGAAAGGTTTATTTGTTGACTCAAATGTCGAATAGATGTTTGTGGTTCATTTTCTATTATTTCTTCAACACGATTGACAACTTGAGGTGTACGCTTCTTAACTGCTCCGCTTAAGAGACTACCAGTTTCAGAAAAAAATTTTAAAGTTCTATCCAAAGTATTCTTAATTTGTATATAATCTATTACAAAATGTGGAAACTCAACTTGAAATTCTACCATGCAATCTTGAACTGAATAAACCCATAAACCATCAATTTTATTACCACTTCGAAAATAAGCCTGGACTAAAAAAAAATTATGTTCTAAAGTGAAAGCCATTTTAAAACTGAGAAGCAATTTATTTAAACCAGAATCGACGCACGATTATTTTATGCACTAAGTCAGTAACTGATATTTGTGATTGACATTATCAAATGTTATTTGGATTTACGTTTACGGAACAACAAACACATACTAATATATTTGCGTCTTATTCTATCAAAATTTCAAAGTAACCTAGATTGACTTTTCAGATGAAAACACGTTATATACTTAATCAATAAGGTTTAGGCGTTTATGTAAACAGAAAGAACATAATATAACTCAAGTTAGAATTAACTTTTATAAACTAAGGGAGGCTGAGCACCAAAGTAACTACAAACAAATCCTAGAGAGAAAATTTGATGAATGGGAGAACACGAAAGGGGGAATATCGTTAGACACAATGTGGAATAAATTTAAAGTCATCACATTAGGCGCAGCTGAGGAAGTCTATGGAAAATCCATAACAAGACCGGGACACAAACAAGCAGCTTGGTGGACAGAATAAATTAAAAACGAAGTTAACCTGAAGAAAAAGGAATGGGCAAGATATTTGAGAACAAAAAAGGAGGCGGACTATAAACAATATGAAAGACAAAGGAAGAAAGTAAAAGAATTAATCCAAAAAGCTAAGAAGAAAGAATGGGAGGAATTCGGAGAAAAGATGGAGAGAAACAGACACGAAAACCAAAGAATGTTTTATAGAGTACTTAAAAAGGTAAGGAAAGACAATAAATCACCCATATCAAGGGGACTTTACGATAAAAATAAGAACCTTGTGTATGAGGATACCAGAAAAATGGAAATTTGGAAAGATCATTTCGGAAAAGCTCTTGGGGAAATGGATATAGACGTAAACGGATCAGGTATAACATTAGGAAATGTTGTACAAGAGGAACTGGGCCCACAAGACGACGTAACGTAGGCGGAAGTCACCTTAACACTTAGTAAAATTAAGTTAGGGAATGCTGCGGGATATGACAACTTAGCCCCGGAGACAATTAAATTTTTGCCAGATAAAGGAAGGGAGATCCTAACGAAAATAGTGAATATGGCCTTCAAAACAAAAGACGTACCCTATGATTGGACAGTAGCCATACTGCTACCAATTTATAAGAAAGGTGACCCTAGAAGCTGCGAAAATTATAGAGGAATCTCGTTATTATGTGTCGCAAGTAAAGTCTTTGAGAGAGTACTTGAAAATAGATTGAGAGTTACGTCGAAGGGGAAATAAAAGGCTAGCAGGGAGGATTTCGTCCATGCAGAGGTACGCAAGATCAAATTTTTACCATCCGACAAATAATTGGAAAGACGTTGGCATACGGGAGAAAAACGTATTTGGCGTTCATCGATATAGAAAGTGCTTTTGATAAGATAAGTAGGAATGCTATTTGGAAAGCAATGGAGAGCAGAAATATAGCAAGTAATATCAAAGGCGGAGTTAAAAGTTTGTACAGACAGACTCTAAATATCATTAGACAAAATAACAACAACTCAGAGATCTTTGAAAGTAAGAGAGGACTGCGACAGGGTAGCATCCTGAGCCCCCTTCTTTTTGTTTTGGCAATGGATGATATTATGAAGGAATTCCACCCACTTATGAGACCGTGGAAAGTGGGATACTATAATTTACAGAAAATTGTAATTAAAACCCTTGCATATGCCGATGACCTAGTAATTTTCGCACCATCAGAAACCGCCCTAAATTATAATATAAACTTATTGGACGATGCTTTGCACAAGACAGGTTTAAATATAAACGTAAACAAATCCAAAGTGATGGTAATCTCCCAACATCAAGAACAGTTAAATATAGTAACACAAAATAAAAGAGTGGAACAAGTAGATAGCTGCAGTTATCTGGGTGCGGTAATACAGGCAAATGGACAAATGGATAAGGACATCGCCAAAAGAATAAGAAATGCGGAGAAGATTTATTTTGCGCTGGGGAAAGTAATGATTAATAAAAAAGAAATATCCAAAAATACCAAGCTACAGGTTTATAAAACTATATATAACTATTAAGATAAAATAAAATAAAATAAAACAAATTTTATGAATTTCACTTTTTAATTATCACTGTAACGAGTCGTTTCGCACCAACCTGGGCTTCGTCAGACATATAACTAACTTATTTACAAAATATTTTTTATATTAAACACAAGTAAACGGTAACAAGCAAAAACACATGTTTTATTTGAAAAAATAGTCAGAGGGATGGGTGCTTTTTATTACTGGATGTCTATACACAAAACTTTCGCTACGGTTTATACAAAATGTACTGTTCTTAAGTAATAAAACTAGAGGTTTACATTATATTACAGGGAGGTAAAGAATTCTATGGAAAAATACAAAAATACAATATGTAACTGTCTGCATATCAAATAAATAGATTGAGTAAGGGTGAATTATTTGTTTCTAATTGATCATTTAAGATCTTGTCAGTTTTCTTTATTTGATTGATTTCAAGTGACTCTAATAAATTAAGTTTTTTGCCCTTATTTTCTACATGTAATATTTTAAATTCTTTGTTAAAATTGTGGTTCGTTGAATTGATATGAGACGCATATGAAGAGTCACTTTTATTATTTCTAAATGAAGAAAAATGTTCTTTGACTATAAAACTATATATGTACCAACTTTAACATATAGCTGCGAATCTTGGACCATAAATGACAGAACGAAGGCTCGACTACAAGCAATTGAAATGAAGTATTTACGTAGAATAGAGGGTGTGACAAGGTTGGATAGAATACGAAACGTCGAGATAAGACGAAGAAGCCGTGTAACTTCGTTAAACGTAACGATTGAGCAGTCGCAATTGAGATGGTTCGGGTATCTGATAAGAATGGAACGGAGCAGAATGGCGAAAAAGATTTGGAGCAGTAAACCTATAGGAAGGAGAGCAAGAGGTAGACCCAAAAAAACATGGAACAATCATATAAACGAAAATTTAAGGAAGAGAAACTTAGAATGGACACAGGCGATACGGCTAGCTTGTGACAGAAAGAGATGGAAAAGGACATATATGGAAGACGTAATTTAGAGCCCCCAATTTAGAGAAAATATTGGAGTCGATATAGTAGCTTATAAGCACATCTGTATTATATAAAATTTATATTAGTATTGTGTAGGGTATGCTGTAGAATGCATGGTGTAATTAATGATTAAAATTTATCATCCAACACTGGTATAACCGGTATATGGAAGTAAAGATTATGTATGTATGTAATGAATAAGGTACGTTTTAAGAATTTTAAAATTACCTAGATAACTATGTAGTGTTTATTTTTTAGATTGCCTTAATATTTGATGGTGGCGGTGCATGTCGCCGTGATGAACTATATCGATTAATTTGAATGACATAGAAGATTTTGGAGCTAAGTTTTTGATTAAAATACCGGATAATAAAATGGAAAAACCAAGATCATTTGTGATAAACGAAACCTATATGTCATTTTATAGAAAATATGTTGCATGCCGTCCAGAAAATTTTGAAAGCTGCCGCTTTTTCTTTAAATATTCGAATGGCAAAGGAAAGTAGTGACAGTACATCAGTTTGGAAAAATGCCTCAAATTGTCGCAAATTTTTTAAATTTGCCAAATACAGATGAATACACAGGACATTGTTTCCGTTGGTTCTCTGCAACAATTTTGTTAATGTTGAGGCAATTTTAATTGATTTAAAGAGGCATGGGGGATGGAAATCCACAACCGTTGCTGAAGGATATATAGAGGAATTTTTTACAAATAAAGTAGACATCGCAAATAAAATATTTAGAGGCGGAAGTGACAAAGAGAAATTTGCTAATAATATTAGTATTATTGTCGAAGAAGAATTAAGAATTAACAGCAATAACGTCGCTGATCTTTCAGGTAACATAGCAGATAAAATATTTAGAAGGGGAAGTGACAGAGAGAATTGTTTTTCAGGTAGAGTTCGGCCTATGTTTAATAGCTGTACAAAACGCAACAAAACTATAAATTTACAAAAACTGTTATAATAAACGTTCCATATGTGTAATAATATGTTCAATAAATGTTCTTAATGTGAGTTGGTTGTCTACGTGTATTTATTTACTGTCCAAAATGTATATAAAAAACCGGTACGAGAAAGCTACTGACTTTACCGTCTTAGGATGAAAAAACCTTTCCGGACTGTTTTCTGATGGTTGCTTAGCAACGGACTAAAATACTAGTATAGCTTATTTTGGGATCCGAAATTGTACCGCGAAAGTAGGCAATCTTGACTGATTTCAGTTATTTATGCACCAAGAGCGTTATGGGTATTATATTGCTCTGAGGTCGACGTTAATTCAGCTCGTGGGCCTTTGGCCCGAGGGATGAATGTCAACTGAGGACAATATAATATGGCCCATAGTGCCCGGTCAGTACCCCCACGGGCGTTATGACTGTGTTTATGGTAACCGAATCCAAGGTGAAATGAACAAATAATACTTAAGTGAAAGGTAAAAAATTTATTGCTCACAACTGTACCATTGTGATCGAAATTTAACGGACAGTTATATTCGTACATTGTAAAATCTACTTCATGATTGTCAATTTATGAAATGTCGCCAATGCCAGTTTGTATTTGTCATTTAACAATAGTACATTGTGTATCTAATAGTAAAAGCGATATATTCCCGGACGACAATGTAAATTGTTGGCCGAGGCGTTAAGCCGAGGCCAACAAACATTCAAGTCCGGGAATGTGCTTTTACTACGAGGTACACATACTTTTTTTTCTGAAATCGAAATCAACACTATTGTAAATTAAAGAATCTTTATAAATGCATAACATTTTTTCATTACCACCTAATTGCCTATGAAATCGTTTCCTTGACAATCCCTGTTTGCTTGTTGTTGTGTAAAAGGTCAGATATTCCTTACTTATTATTTCGCTTTAATACCTACTTATCGCTAAAAAAATTTAAATGAACAGTGATGATGATGTCCTGGTATGTGGGATACCACCGGAGTTAGTAAAAGCTGCTGAAAATGTTGTCAGCGTGTATTTATTTATTGTATAAAATGTATATAAAAAAACGGTACAGGAAAGCTACCGACTTTTCCGGCCTAGGACGAAAAAAACATTCCCGGACTGTTTTCTGATGCTTGCATAGCAACTGACTAAAATACTAAAATAGGTTATTTTGGAATCTGAAATTGTGCCGAGAAAGTAGGCAATCTTGACCGATTTCAGAAAAAAATAATTTTCATTATAAGCACGCATTTGAGTGTTGAACGAAAATCAGGAGCAATTGCTGTACTGGATAGTGGATGGCTTTTGCGAATGGTGGATGCTGATTTAAATGTTAGCAAGAGCAGTATTCATAATATTTACCGTAAATGGGAAAATAATAACGTTTAATAACCCCTGACTGACATTTGTATGTGACATTACGTTCGTTTATTAGATGAATCCAGACTTACAATGTAAAAATTTGATGAATTTATGTGTTAAAACTTGTCCTTATTTGTCAATCGCCATTGTACATTATAAAATTTATTTAAAAAAAATTATTTGTAAACATGTTTAGTACCCCATAGCATAACAGTAAGGACTGATCAGATGGACCACATATTTTCATTACAATATTGTTCTAAATTCTTAGATTTTTAAAACGTAAAATAATATTAATCTTGTCCATTTTTGCTATTTTTTTATGTATATCAATTGTAGTTTGTAACGTGCTCTAGTAAGCCATTGTGCTGGCGAAACAATTGTCGTTTCGCGAACTAATATTAATGAAGTGAAAATTTTGACTAGGTATTAGCTTTATTTCTATTTTAAATTATGGGTCTTCATGAAGTAAAAGCCGAATTAATTCTATTAATTTATTGCAGTCGTTTTACTAAAAATTCTGTCTTCCTGTCTTCAATTCCTTGATAACCATACAAACAAAGTATCTAAATGTTCAAGTATTGTGATTTTAAAATTAATTCCGTTGTACGCTTTTATTTTTTTAATTTCATTTTCATTTTTTATATTTATTATACATTCATAATTAAATACTATTAACTCAGAATTTTGGGTTATCGTTGTTGTTATAGCAGAAAATTAGAAAAAAGTATATCAGAAAAACATTTCTGTATTTTTATCTTCTTAATACACCAAAATCAAATATATCCAAGATCCAATCAAAATTATAAATCGATTTAACACACATCCCTATATGAAGTAGATAAATATGAATATATTAAATGCGTTTCCAATTTACAAATTTTAAACAAAATGTAATCCTTACCTTCAACATTTTGTGTATCTGTTCCTTTAATGATCACTTTACCAACTTTTCTGAAGCAGAATTAAGAAGCTTACTAATATTTATACTGCTCATTTGCATTTTCAGAAGTAACATCAACAACTTATTATTACAACTTGTGATTCTTTTTGCGTTTTTTTTTTTCTAAAGCAATAGACCAAAGCGGCATGTAATTATACTAATGAAAAGAATCGGGCAAAATAGTTTTATTATTATTATTTTGATTAGCGAGTATGTTTACAATATTTACAATACATACGAGAGTCTTACTAAACATTACCTAGGGTAGTGGGGAATTACCTCAAGATGTACCTTGGCAGTATAATGAATAAAAGGATGATTAGTCACAAACCCGACCACATATATTACTTATATTAAAAGTGTAAATAATGAGTTATGATTTATGAGAATGACAATGAAAATTTATTGCGTGTTAATATGTTAGTAAAAGGTTCTAATGAGTCTGGGATGAAGGTATAAGTTCGCTTGAAACTTTTTTATTAAGCAAAGATTCTTAGATTTTATTTTGTGACGTTCGTTTTTTGTTTGTATCAATAATAATGTAGGTAGTATGATGTAATATTTCGCTTTATTAAATTATGACATAAGTCTCACTAAGAGCAATAAGTCTTAATTAAAAGGTATAGTTTATTTCAAATTATAAGAATATAACTTTGAACGGCTCTAATGCTTTTATTGCACCACCTTCTGTGGTGATAATTATTATACCTGGTTTCCTTATTGAACGGGTACGGTTTACCTATTTGCAACGTATGCATCTAGGGGCCGTATTGACTATAAATTAGAGCCATATAATATAATATATATTAATAAAACGCTGTTAATTTCAAGTAAATAATAAAAAATATCTCTACAGTGGGTTTATATACAAAGAAAAAATTACAAATCGTGTGGCAACATGTGTAGTGGATACATATAGATATATAAAGCTAATTTATTTGTAATACACAATAAAATTTTTATGTGTCACTGCATTTCATAAATCATCTGTGATTGAGTCGTCTTGCAAATCGGTGTCTGTGTCTGAATCGTATTGCAAATTTATAATCAATGGTGCTACTATTTTGTACATGCGCATATATTTGTCCTCTTTTGCTATTGCGTGTTTAACAGCATTTTTCCAATTTACAGCAGTTATATGTCCCATAGCATTTTTTATGTGTGTTACACTGCTTTCACTAAATTTCGGTGTTTGATTTGTTCGTCTTATAGTATTTTTCAGTTGGGCCCATATCAATTCATTGAGATTGAAAATGCAATGGTATGGTGGTAAACGCAAAATTGTATGTCCTGCTTCCTTGGATCTGTTATCCACATAATAATCCTTTTGTCTTCATCACCTCTATTAATTGTTTTTTTTTTTGTATAATGATCCTCAAAATATAAATCATTTACTTCTAAATATGTTTTAATATCCTTTTTATTATTACATTTTGTAGGAACTTTGGTTAGCTGTCGAGAATGATACGGAGCGTTGTCCATCACTATCACACTATCTTTTGGTAAATTTGGCAGCAAATTGTCAGAAAACCATTCTTCAAATAAAGATGAGCTCATATCTTCATGGTAATCTAAACTTGAGGATTTAACATTTTCAGCAGATAATAGCGGCTATCCGATCCATCTTTTTTCTGACCCAGCATGAAGAATGATTATTCTCTTCCCTCTCGAAACCGGCGCGCCCAACTGACACATACTTGAACTATCAACCCAACCTTTGCAAATTGTGTCATGGGTGTAATACCACGTCTCGTCTAAATAACATATGAATCGTCCTTCCTGTCTATACCTTCTAATTGCCGTTAAGTATTCATATCGAAGTTTCTGTAACCTCGGGCATAATTGTGCGACGTTTGTCTATAGTGCCAAACTTAAAACCAGCTTTATTTAGCGTCCGCCACAAGGTTGCTTTAGAACACTGAATATTTATAGGCTCATCACTGATTCTTTTATGTAAACAGTCAAGTGTAGATACAACATTTCCTTTGTAGAAGGAGTATACTTGCTGCCTAATAGTATCAATTTCATACTCTTCAATTTTTTTCGGTGCTCCTTTGTCACTTCTTTGCTTTCGAGGCCCTGCGTTATTCTTAATTATTTTATATATTGTTCCAAAAGGCACCTTGGTTAATTGCGACGTTCGTTGAATGTTCTGGGTTTGTAGTTCGTTATTTTCTTCCATCAGGGTATGATAGACATTGAAAATGATCTGTTTTGCATCTTCTGATATATGCTTTCTCTGTCGTGCTCCAACAGTATTATCACTATCCACATCATAATCACTAACACTTTCAGCAAAAGGTCGCCACATGTTTGTTAAGTAAAGAGAGAAAAATCAAATATGCATACAGCAGTAAAGATTAACAATAGATGATAAATAGACTAAATATTAGATGTAATATATACCAACTCTCCCTAACTATATTTACTTAAATTTTGTTTAATAAATATAAGCACTTATTTCATCTAAATTGTAATTTAATGACTATTTAACTATATATAATAACTATATATTCAAATTAACAACTGTTGGTACTTATATTATTATTAAATTTTATTTCATCTAAATTGCAGTACATAATTACAATTTACTTAAATTTTGTCATTACGGACCTCAGCAGTTTGTTTGCGTAAAAGATAATCGTATTGAGCGGCCAGGTAGTTATTGCCGCAGGTGGTGAAATAAAAGCATTAGAGCCGTTCAAACTTATATTTTTATAATGTGAAATTAACTATACCTCAGTTTCTACGAGACTTGAACATGCAATTTAAAATTTGAAGGACCTGTTTGTGCAAATCTAATAATATACGAGGGAGACTGCTAAAATTCTCTTTGAATTGCCAGCATTCCACAATTATCATATTCGTAAAATTTGAAATTTTTAACCTATAATTCAGTTGATAGTTCGATTTAAAACCGAACAGTTTTGTCTCAATAGAATTTAACAAAGTAATAGTTGTGTCAAAAATGGAAATTTTGAATCGTGATTTTCGAGTGATGACTTTTTACGATTTTCGAAACAGTTTGATACCGAAGCAATGTATGGAAAAGCTTAGTTCGGTATTTTGAAATGAAGCACCATCCAAAACTATGGTTTATAAATGGTTCGCAGAATTCAAGCGTGGAAGACCAGCGTTTGGTGATGATCTTCGTGAAGGGCGTCCATGCACCTCTGTTGTTGCGAAAAATATCGATGCCGTGCGTGAAATGATTTTATCAGATCGACATGTGACATACAATGAGATAGAGGCGTCCTTAGGCATTGCGGCGAAACAAATACATACGATTTTGCACGATCATTTACGTGTCAGCAAGCTTTCCAATCATTGAATCTCTCATAATTTAAAAGATGAGCAAAAACAGTCACGTGTCAAGTGGTGCAAGGAAATGTCAAAAAAATTTGATTGTGGCCGTTCAAATTCTGTATATAATTTTGTAATGAATCCTGGATATATTCATATGAGCCTCAAACTAAACAGCAATCGACTGTATGGGTGTTTCAAAATGAACCTAAACCAACAAAAGTGGTGGAGTCACGAAGTGTTTCGAAAAGAATGATTGCTTGTTTCTTCGGAAAAACAGGTCATGTTGCAACTGTTACATTAGAGAATCGACGAACAGTTAATGCTGACTGGTATACGTCAATTTGTATACCGGAAGTTATCGATAAAGTCAGAAAAAACAACTTAAACCGACGAATCATTGAGCATCATAACAATGTAAGCGCTCACACAGCACGACAAACTGTCGAGTTTTTGACCAACAGCGACATCAAATTAATGACTCATTGCCCATATTCGCCCGATTTAGCGCCCAATGACTTCTTCTTATTCCGAAACATCAAAAATAAAATGCGTGGAAAGCGGTTTCCATCGCCTGAAGAGGCTGTTGAAGAATTTAAATCACTGGTTTTGGAGATACCTCATTCAGAATGAAAAAAGTGTTTTGAAGATTGGCTTTATAGGATGCAAAAGTGTATACATCTTAATGGAGAGTATTTTGAGAAACAATAAAGCGATTTACATAGCATAATTTGTTTTATTTCACAATTTTATCAGTGGCCCTCGTATAAATAAATTGATTATTTAATATAATTAATGTGTTTAATTAATCACAATAAAACAACACAATAACTCTGCCTGCTGGGGGGGGGGGGGATTGAGTAGCTCCAAAACCCCAGTAGCCGGTCCCCAAGCCCGGATAAAAGAGGAGGGTTCTGCGATAGGCCAGTAACCTATCCAGGTAAAAGGTAGAACCACTTACACACCTTTAAGCGACGCCTCGGATTGGACTGATAACAAAGATGACAACCGCAAACGTAGAAAGGAACAAAGATTGGGTATACGAGAACACTTAAAAATTGCTACGTGGAACGTGCGAGGATTAGCACATAAACTGGATGAATTACAGGAAGTACTGAATGAACATAAGATAGAGATAGCAATGATAACAGAAACAAAAAAAAAGCTAAATGGTTCGCTAGACCTAAAGAACTATACTATGATATATGCTGGGGTGGAACAACAACAGAGAGCATCGGCAGGAGTAGCGGTCTTAATGAACAATAAACGGAAAGATAGAATACAATATTATAAGTAGATGAATGAGAGAATTAAAGTTATAAGATACAGAGTAGATAGAGGACATCTGAGCCTAATCTGTACATACGCTCCTGAAGAAGGGAGAAAACAAGAAGCAGAAGTATACTACCAAATACTTCAGTCAGAACTAGACAAAATAAACAAAAATGATTACATAATAATGGGTGGAGACTTGAATGCAAGAACCGGGAACAGACCGGTGGAGAATGTAATGGGGACCAATGGAGAAATAACGCTAAACAACAACGGCAAACAATTGATAGATTTTGCCAGCTACAATAATATGAGGATTATGAACACATACTATAAACACAAAAATATCCATAAGATTACCTGGTCAGCCAGAGGGCAAAGCTCTATAATAGATTACTTCCTTTCGAACGAAAAAACAGCATCACTCTTTGAAGATACAAGAATATTCAGAGGAGCAGACATTAACAGTGACCACTACATGCTAGTAGCAAAAATAAAACTACTAACTAGATGGTACAAACAAAAAATAAATGTAGATAACCAAAAACTGAAGGTCTACCTTTTGAAGGAAGATTCGATAAAAACACTCTACCAACAGAGGCCACAAAAATACAATAAAGAAATAAAACCAAACAAGAAACTCAATGACGAATGGAAAAATATCCAAGAGACAACGGCTACTGAAACCCTTGGATATCGAAAACAAAAAATTAAAAGCAAGAAACTGAAATACTGGAACCAAGAAATCAAAGAAATGATCACCAAAAAGAAACAAGCATATTTGACATGGACACAGAACAAAACAGAAGAAAGTAGAATAGCATATAAGAACATAACAGCTGAAGTGAAGAGAATATGTAGAAAAAATAATCAAGATAGTTGGGACCGATTTATTTCAAATGTAGAAGACGATATACACGGGAGACAGGAGTTCGCTTATAAAATTATGAAACACCTGAATAAAACCGAAAAAGATGATGCGAAGATCAACATCATAAATAAAGAGGAATGGCTGGCATATTATACAAAGATCTGGTCAAAGGAAGAGAAAATGGAAAATCCAGGAAATAGAAACAAAAAGATGATGAAGAAGCACTACAAAAACAAAAAACCGAAAAGCCCCAGGACAAGATAATATAAACCCGGAACTTCTCAAATTTGCACACATAGAGGTGAAATCAAGATTCTTACAACTACTAAATAAATGCTGGAGAACAAAAACAATACCTGACAGTTGGAAGATCGCGAAGATAACACCAATATTTAAAAAAGGAGACAGATCCAACTGCGAAAACTATAGAGGCATATCCCTGCTAAATACCGCATATAAAATATATTCAAAAATAGTGACAGCCAGATTAAATAAAATAGCGGAAACTATACTTATGGAGGAACAGACGGGTTTCAGAAGAGGAAGATCTTGCACCGACAATACTTTTACACATATTGTCATGAATTTTTCCCCGAAGAAAAAGGAAGAAACAGTAAAAGACTATTTATAATTATGTACATTTTATTCCAGGAAAATAATTAGAGATTTTGTATATTTAATTTAAAAGTTGATTATAATGTGTATTTTTGTCCACGCCCGTAGGATGTTCGAATGTTGTTTTGAGCCAGGCAGTATGACGGTTGCCGGGTGGAGATTTTCGTAGTCGATCTTTTGATTTATGTTATAGGCATGGAGATATTCATTTCCGAGTAGGAGAGGCAGAGATTTTTCATCCTTTAGACAGATAGGTCGAGTTAATTTTTTTTTTGGATGAAGACTTCCTTTTTATACAAAGCATTATAGTTAATTTCGGTTTGTGTTTTTTGTTGTGATCTTTGATGTGTTTAAAGTAATTTTCGATTAATTACGAGTTTTTGATACTTGTAATTTTTGATTTGTGCGACCTATCTGAAATCTCTCTTTAAGTGTAATTTTTTTGTGATGTGCGACGACCACATTAATTAATGTACGTGTGCATTTGCAAGTATATTTATATGTATAATAATTTAGTTAAGATATTTGCATATTGATTGAGCTCGTAAATTCAGTAAATTTTATTTTATAATATAATATATATTTTTATAGTCAGAAAAATGTTCAACATTTTAGTTTTTTTGCTAGTTTTTGCTTTCGTTGGCGGTAGTTATATGAAGGTCAGGGGAATTTGGTGGGAATTTGATCATGTTATAAAGCGCATGATTTTGTCATTTTGTTTGTGTTGCGCGCGCTGACAGATAATTTTCTGTTTGACGTTTGAAGTTTTTGGGTTTTTAGCTCGCGGTCACGTGAGGTTTTTTTTCTTGTATTCCAGTCATTAGTATACAAGTTTTCCTCACGCTATTGTTCTATTGTTGCATTAGCACTTCTTTATACTCTATAAAGTCGAGTTTCTTCTTTTTATTTTTTTTTTAAATTATATGTTTGTGTTGTTAATGTGAGTTTTATTTCTAATACCTTTTTTATTTAACACATAACCCTTTGTGGGTAACCTGAAGATACAAGAGCTCCTGGAAGGCTGAACCGGCTTGAGTTAGACCGAGCAAGCTGTTGTGTATTGTGGGCCAATTCAAATAATTAATCAACACCACAGTTCATCGCAATATGTTGTTTATAGACTACAAAAAAGCTTTCGACAGAGTAGTAAGAGAAAAACTATTGGACATACTGGAAAGACGAGGAATACTTTTACATTTGATTAAAGTTATTAAGAGTATGTACAAAGACTCAAAGATTACCATAACCGATAGCGAAACGGAAGTGGCAACCGTCAACTTAGGACTATGACAGGGCTGCAGCCTGTCACCTATACTTTTTAATATATATATTGATGACGTGCTACGGGAATGGCTGACAAATACTAAGCACTACACACATGACCTAAACAGACAAAAATACCTAATTACCATACTCTTCGCCGACGATCAAGCTCTAATAGCCAGTGACGAGGACACACTTCAAAGAGCTGTCTACGACTTAAATAGAATAACCGAGAAATACAATCTAATGATATCAACAGAAAAAACTAAAGTAATGGCCTTCAGTGGAAACGAAACAGTGCGATCAAAAATAATAATTAATAATAAGCCAATAGAACAAGTAAAAACATTTAACTTCCTTGGATCCACTATATCGTATTTATACGATGACACGGATATACACACGAAACTAACAAAATTCAACAGAATAAATGGCACCATAGCCAGAACACTAAAAAATAAAGTGAGGAAGGACACGCTGTTAAAATTCTATAAAAAAATGGCAATCCCATGTGGTATATATATGAGAATGAAAGCTGGACCATTACCAAAGCGAATGAAAGAAGAATCCAAACATCGGAGATGAGGTTCCTAAGAAGAGCAGCAGGCTACACAAGAATGGATAGGAAGAAGAACACAGAAATAAGACAAGAACTTGGAGTTGAAGATGTGAACGAGATGATAAGAGAATACAGACGTAAATGGAGAGAACACGTAGAAAGGATGGAAGATGATAGGATACCCAAAAGAATATGGAAATATAAGGCGAAAGGAAGAAGAGCGACGGGACGCCCACGGGAAAGATGGGCAGACCAAAAATAAAGGTCGTAACAGGCTCAAAGCCTAATACGTGAAGTAAGAAGAAGAAGAAGAACAACACAATCTTAAACACTACCAAAATACATACAAGTGTCACTGCTCAAGAACAGAAATAAATTCCTCAATAGAATAAACGCAACCGTCCGGTGAAATTCACATCGGAATCTATTAAGGCACTCCACATCCTTCAATTTATCCGGTAACTGATTGAAAAGCTTTAGATCCATCGAAACTGGAGAAATTTTTGAAACCCTTACGGCCGATATTATCAACGTTTTTATATATTAAATGGCATTTAAAAGTAATGCAAGTGTATTATTAACATGTTTAAAGGAATATTTAACTCTAAACACGCATTTAAACTTAAATGCCCAAATTTAATTATTCAAGTATTCGAAGGAGAATTAACGCATGCGTATTTATGTAGTATCAATCCATTCGATGTTATGACTAACGCCATTAATTTTCATCCATATGAACCAACTCAACACTTCTGGCTCAAATTCATATAGTTTTGAAAATAGATGTTTATTAGTATTACTAAGTTTATATGTTATAGCTATATCATATTTTTTTAAAGTATATTTAATTTTTTCTGATGATTGTGAAACATATGGAAGCGTGATATTTGTTGTTTCATTGTTTAAATTGTTATTGGTGTCTGTCGTGTTGTATATTTTGTGGATTCCTTTTTTAATTGATGTTTCTGTTATATAAATATATATCATATGTTATTTAAATATCTATAGATTTGCTTATTGTGTTGGCAGTTCCATGTCTAGATCCCTGACTGGCTGTTCGAGAAGGTTTTCGTGGGTTTCCTTCTCGTTTAAGGCAAATGCCGACAGCTTAACATCTTAAGCCGCTCCACGGGCGCAGACATCATAATAACTCATGACTTGCCATTCCCCCGTTTTTGTTGTCTAACTGTTTAGAGAATGCCAAGGCATGATTTATTATTATTGAACTTGAATGTATCATTGAATAATTTTATCCGTGACAACTACATATATATTGTATGACATTAATTTATATTTAAATAATATAATTATATAATTTATATAATAAATTTCTTTGAAAAAGGCATCATATGCCGAAACATGTAAGATTGTTTTAAATATATACATATTGAAGTAAAACCAGACCTTAAATCGCCAACTAACTGAATCAACCATAACATACTAAGGTCAAGAAATAATTCTCTCTCTCTCTCTCCCCCCCCCCCCCTCTCCCCTCTCTCTCTCTCTCTATATATATATATATATATATATATATATATATATGTATGTATATATATATTGTTGTGATGCAGAATTACTCCTTCATTCCAGCTAACTGCGAAAGGAAAGACAGAAATAACATGTAATAGAATGTTTAAACTTGACGAATATAGTTTGTAAAATTAGTATCGAAATGTAAATAAATTAATATTACGATAACTTTGTATATTTCAAATCAATTTACATTTATTTCAAAATTTACTTTTTAATATTTATTTAATTGTCATATTCATAATTTATATCATTAGCGCGTAATTGCAGATATCTAATTTATCTACATTAAAAATTTGTACCGATACTAGTTAGACACGCCCACATTTCAAATGTAAACTAACCCGCGAAACGGTTATTTTCCTGTCACTCATAACGCATAACCCTACATTTAAATATCCTGGTCAACCATTTGAAAATTATTATTTTAATTTTGTTCATAAGTTGGAAACAATACATTATTTAAATTTATTATATTATAATATGTAATTTTGAAGTAAAATTCGAGGCTATTTCACAAAAGTAAAATAGGCTTTGTATGAAATAATTTCCGCGTCGGTTATAAAATTTGGATTAGAAGTGATAAAAATTATCCAAATTTAAAATTAAAATTAAAGAAGAAATACCTGAGTTAAAAATTTATAAGTGACCATAAACAATAATTTTGGGCTACCTTGGTGATATATTTGAAGGCAATACCAGCGAAGTACAGTTAGAAATCGAACTTAGCATCTTTCGATTGAACACAGGTCCGAGGAGAGATCCCACGCCGTAGCAGTACGCTCATAGCCGGTCAAGAAAACTTGAAATCTCCGCACTCTGAAAGCACGACGAATCGACCAATCTTCATCCATACTATCAAGATTCCTGCCTTAGACGATAAAAAAACAGGTCTTATTAATAAAAATTATTTCGAATAAAGACTCTTTGAAAACAATTTACATTTAAAATATTTTTCTTTAAACAAAATAGAAATCCTCATAATCTTACTTGAAAATTACATTTCAATATTATTGATTATTGTGAAAGAACTTTGATTGGATAAAAAACTGTAGTACTTACCTAGATATAGTTATTATTTAATTCATAACGAAACTCACTTGATAACATTATAACCATTAAAACATAACCCTATTTAACTTCTTGATTCACACATGTACGCAATTATATACTATTATTTGTCGTTAGGTACGTTACATGTTATTGTGTACAGAAAACTTATTTATAATAAACTTTTATATAAAAAAATAATTTGAAACATACATGAGTGGGTAAAACCACACCAAATTGTATAATACAAAAGTATTTTTAATAATATAAAATATTATTAAAAATGGGGTGTGAAGAACACAATACAAGTTATATATTTGTGAATGTATCTCCTCTCCAGAGACGCAGATACGTATTTCACCTTTGTACAGGATCGCCGGTACGGCCCTGCTGGAGAAGAGATACATTCAACCAAACATAACTACCTTGCTATCAACCAGAAATTATTAAGACAGAGCGTGAAAGAATATTCCGCGCTGTCTACATAATAACTGCCGAACTAAGCAACGTGTTTCTATAGACGGTAACAACCATATCTATAAAAAACTGTATTATCGTGTCTTCACTACTTGTCGGGCGAACCGAATGCGTATATAACAAAATAATTTGAAACATACATGAGTTGGTAAAACCACACCAATTTGTATAATACAAAAGTATTTTTAATAATATTTTATATTATTAAAAATACTTTTGTATTATACAAATTGGTGGTTTTAGGATTTTCGAATTTAACGAAAAATATCGCCATTGGCGTACTAACTACACGTGGCGATATTTTTTGTTAAATTCGGGGTTTTAAATCCTAAAACCAAAATGTTGTAACATGCTTCATACCTCTTCACGGTGTTTCTAAAGTTCGTACTTTCAGTCTTTAAATAAGCGTCATTAATCGATATTTGTTGACAGAAAGAGATACAATTTAGTATAAAGAAGAATTATTATTATATCTTTACACAAATTATTTTGGAACTTTTTAAAATTTTTCAATGTAATCTTCTTTTAACTATATACACTTCTCCCAGTGTTTCTCCAATTTTTTTAAGTCGTCAAAAAGTAGGATTTCGGAAGGTTCTCAACTAGGCAAATCTGTTTGGGCGATGACCTCCTAGTTCGACGTGAATTGTTTTCCGTCGAGTCATTTCTTCAAGTTTGGGAATAAAAAAAGGTCACTGGGGGCCTAATCTGGGGAATACGGTGGATGCTATAATAATTTGAACTATAATTCGATGATTTTCTCCATCGAAACTGCGCAAGTGTGCACCCGTGCATTGTCTTGGTGGAGGAGAATTTATTTTCTTTGCCAAATGAGGACGTTTCTCCTTGATGTCTTTGCTCAACCGGTGCAATAACGTTGCATAATACTCTTCATTTATCGTCTGTCCATTTTCCAAGTTCTCGATATATAATTCCGCGTGCATCTCAAAACACAGCTTGGCCATCACCTTGTTGGCCGATTTCACCATCTTTGCCTTATTCGGAGCCTGATCGCCTTTAAAACCCCACAATTGCCGCTTTATTTCTAGAGTACAGAAGTGCATCCATGTTTCGTCCACAGTTATGTAGTGACGTAGAAACTAGTCAAGATTGCGACGGAAAAGTACCAAACCAGCCTCCGAGCAAACGCGGCACCCATCTTGCCGAGATTTGTTTGAAACCCAATTTTTCGTGTAAAATTGAAAACACTGTACCTTGTGATATGCCTGTGCACTTGGATTCGTCGATCACTCAAAACCATATCGTAGATTTTGGATCGATCATTTCGGAGGAAGTTATTTCCACTGGACGTCCCGAATGATGTTCATCTTTTGTGAATATAAGGACACGTTTAAATTCATTTTTGTACTCGCTTATCAAAACCTGTCATTTCACGATTCGATTTGCGTGCGTAAAAAGCCACTTTAAACACGAGTGCGTAAAAGTAAAGTTGGTACTTCCTGGAACTTGATTAATTTAGTGACATTTTAAAATCATAAATCCCTAACCTTAATAATATGCTACCCAGTTCGTTGTTTTTCTATGAAAATAAAAAGAAATGAAATAGAAATTGTTATATTTGGAAGGTATGTAATTCAATGTCAGAACAGCAACAAATATTATATAAATTACCATTATTCATTCTTTTCAGAAATTGAAACGGAACAATTATTAAAAATTTTGATTGGGCAATTTTGACAACCAGAGATTGATACCCCAGGGATTAACTGGTTTGTTTGAATTGATCTTGATTGCGAAGGTAGAGTAACGTTGATTGTATTATTACATATATCTTGTATTTCAGATGTCGAACAAGTTGTAGGCGGAGTCGATATCTCTAACGGGGTCATTGTTTTAGCTAATTGAATTCTACTATGCAGAGAATTTTCGATATATCCTTCTGCAACCGTAGATGATTTCCATCCACCATGCCTTTTAATTGAAAGCAAGTCACCTCCTTGGTTTGTCAACAATGTCGCTGAACTCCTTCGAAAACAGTGACCTGTGAAGTTACTTGCGCTATCAAGCTGAAGGTATTCAGCTATTCGCAATGGAATTTTGACAATTGTATTAAGACCAACAGGTGAACAAACACACTTGCCATTGCGATATGTTAAAAAGAATCGCTGCTGGCTGTCCGGTCTTAAATTTGCATATTGCCGAATTAATGCAATCCATTCAGGCTTAATGATTGCAAATGTACGGCTGTTACCTGTTTTAGTTTCTGGAATTGTTACGATAATTAAATTCGATTTAAATTCTATGTCTCGCAATGACATTTTGCAAAGTTCTTCACGTCGACACGCTCCAGAAATACCCAATATTAATACAGCCTATAAATACATATAGTGTTGTATGGAATTTAAATATATGGAAATGACTTTACCTTCATTAGTAGGAACAAAGAATTTGGTGCTTCAACAATAAATTTAGTAATTTGTTCTTCGGTTA
The DNA here is from genome assembly GCA_935421215.2 of Melolontha melolontha. Classification (NCBI taxonomy): domain Eukaryota; kingdom Metazoa; phylum Arthropoda; class Insecta; order Coleoptera; family Scarabaeidae; genus Melolontha; species Melolontha melolontha. Next base: position 51,465,491 of record OW285236.1, read on the forward strand.
ATACTGCTGATTTTTTAGGCTGATGTTGCTTCGTTATCTGTTTTAAATACGCTATGAGTTTTGCATATTTAGATATATCCGTATAATCATATATTATTAAGCATGATTTTAACATAGAATAAGTGGACCATAATAATTTATTTGATTGTAAATTTTGAAAATAACCTAATAAACAATTTTCGGAGTATTTTTGTATATTTTTAGATCTAGCCCAAGTTACGAATTTAGTATAGGTGCTTTTGTATATGTTTTTTGATTTTATTTATTTATCAAATTTTTTAAAATAATATCAAGAGATTAGTAGTGTGTCATAAACGATAACGTATTTAACAATATGTATTATTATTATAGTTCTCGTACAAAAAATATAGTACAAACTTCGTGCGTGAAACATTTCGTGAATTCGTGTCCATAAAGCGCTCGCCTACGGCTCGCGCTTTAAACTGGTCATTCATTCGCGAAATATGATTTCACGCACTTGGTTCGTAAATAACTATTACCCAATTGTAAACAGTCGCATAGACAGGCGCAGATGTGACATGAACTTCGTCCAACTTGGGCTCTGATCTCTTTCAGTATTAAACCTTTTAAATAAAAGTGCTCAATCATCGTACGAAACTCATGCATTCCCATCAAGTAGAAATTTTGACAGCAGTCTAATGACAAATCTCTTAATAAATGTAAATTGTCGTAATACTAGCGTCATCTCCTTGGATTTTCTAAGGAGCTATTGAACCACTCTTGTATATGTATCCTTTGATTTTATCGAAAAAACAATTAGATAGTTAGAGGTGAACTTTATCGTTAGAGTAACTTAACCGCAGCAAAAACATTTATCGTGTCTATTTATACCAAGGCGATTGTTTTTTATGTGAACAATTGTATACGTATACATGTACATCTTCATACTTGAAATAAACAATAATTTCTCAGTAAAAGGAAGAGTTCATTACCATAAATTAAGTGGTTTGAAAGACGACGGCAATATATTACTTTCAAATACGCAGCAGACAGAATTTTAAATAGAAGTACAGTGAATTTAAATAAAATAGGAGTTATGGTCTGTTCACCGAACAAATAGAGTAATCACGATCAAGGAGCATGTCATATGAGAGTGCTACATTCCGTGTTAAAAATTAGACCCTTACGCTAGCGCCTCTGATGTTGATATGGTAGTACTAAATTCGTAAACAACCGCGATGGTGGTATTTTAAAATTACTATAATGTTTTTTTTTGTTCTAAATAAGTTCTAAATACATGTTTCGATCTATTTTAATCCCATTAGTGCGATATAGCTATAAATATAGAAATCATAGACACGCATTTACGTGCATATAAACAAAATTAATTCTGTATAGGAAAAATAAATGACAACATAATTTGAAACATACTTGAGTGGGTAAAACCTCACTAAATTTGTATAATACAAAAGTATTTTTTATAATATAAAAAATATTATTAAAAATAGGGTGTGAAGAATACAATACAAGTTCATTTATGTATTTTTGAATGTATCTTCTCCAAAGACGTAGATACGTATTTCACATTTCTACATGTTCGTCGGTACGCCCCTGTTGGAGAAGAGGCACATTCAAAACAAACATAACTACGTTACTATCTGGCCGAAATTATTCAGACAGAGCGTGAAGGAATATTCAGCGCTGTCTATATAACTTGTATTGTGTTCTTCACACCCTATTTTTAATAATATTTTTTATATGTATTATAAAAAATACTTTTGTATTATACAAATTTAGTGAGGTTTTACCCACTCAAGTATGTTTCAAATTATGTTGTCATATACACATTCGGCTCACGCCGACAAGTAGTGAAGACACGAGAATACAGTTTTTTATAGATACGGTGGTTACCGACTATAAAAAACACGTAGCTAGTTCGGCGGTTATTATATAGACAGCGCTGAATATTCCTTCACGCTCTGTCTGAATAATTTCGGCCAGATAGTAACGTAGTTATGTTTGTTTTGAATGTGTCTCTTCTCCAACAGGGGCGTACCGACGAACATGTAGAAATGTGAAATACGTATCTACGTCTTTGGAGAAGATACATTCAAAAATACATAAATGAACTTGTATTGTGTTCTTCACACCCTATTTTTAATAATATTTTTTTTATTAGGAAAAATAAATGTTTAAAATTCAACAAATATAACGAGTGATCATTAAAATTTTCGCTCAAGTAAGCCATGTACACAAAAAGTATGTCATAACTTAAGTTATTAGAGGAGATCTGTCATTATAATTTCAAACGTCATGATTGTTAAGAAATAATTTGAAATGCTGACTTTTATAATAAATATATTTATAATTTTTATACAAAGTAATAGAATATTATAAAAAATGTGTAAGATGATGACCATTCTCCACCAAGCATAATCGCACTCTATTTCGTAGAGCATTGAAAACATTGATCAGTATTTGCGGTGAATTATTGATGTGTTCACATTTTTAAATTATTTTATGTCTTAACTCTTGTAGATTATTAATTGGTGTTTCATAAATAATATTCTTTATATATGGTCACACACAAAAAATCCATGACTGTTAAATCACACGATCGTGGTGAATATGGAATCGCTGTATTTCTACTTATTATCCTATCGCCATAAAATTGTTGCAAAAACTGAATATTTTCAAGTGTAACGTGAGATGTAGCCCCATCCTGTTGAAAATATCCGACCTGGTTAAGTTAGCATGACTGCCCTTGGACTCGACCGCAACAATTAACATTAGCGTCCTATGCCGTAATCACGTATGACGTAATTATAAAAAATTCAAAATGTTTATTGCCAATATTTGCTAATTACAATTATTTAAGAAAATGGGATAGATTGGCGCGTGTTTGGAACAAGAAACGTGAATAATAAAAGCTAACGAAAAACGAGCACGTACGACTATGGCAAAAGATGTCAAACACCAATTAATAACAACTATAATTCTCAGTGTAGCAAATACAAAACAAAGAAATTTCCAAAATTCTATATCAGATTTTGATATTCGAGACCTGCCATGTTATTGGATTTTCCCACTCTTCGTTAATTTTTCATTCTTATATTAAAGTGTTTTGGAATGCACAATATTTTAGTTATTCCCTTTTGAGCAAAAATGAAAAATTTTGTGGGCTGAGCATGCAACACCTATTTCACCATGTTAAAAGCATAGATTTTTCAAATTCGAATCGCACACTTCAAGCGATTGACCTTGAGCCTCGTTTATCGTTATCGAAAAAGCAAGACGAGCGGTATGCACAATAATTCATTGCTAATATTTTTTGTTAAGTATTTCGCCTATATGTACGAATTAAAGATACAAAATAAGTGATAAGAAAGAAATTTATTTTCAGAAAAGCGAACGACAAAATTATATTATCGAATGTAGGTTATTAATACACTTGCTTGTAATTGGATTCGTTTCCATTACATTGGAAGCGGTATTCGTCCTGCCTTTCTCAAAAGATACTCTAAGGCATCGTAGGATCGATGTGTTTCAATGACACGTTGAATCGTATCATTCCGTCCATGAATAATATTGTAAAGAAATTGTCTTTCTGGGTTCTTTTAATTAAAACTAACGGTAATTATAACACACTATATTAATAATAAAACAAAATACACTATATAACACTTAAAACTATTACTCATAATAACTGTATTTATTTCACAGTATTTATTTATGCTGATCGTCTGGTCTGGTCGTCTTTCTCTCCCTCCATCTTCGAGAGCTTATATAGGGCCTATACGCATTCGAGTATAATGCCGGACTCTTTCTCGGAGGTCCGGGAGACTTGATAACGTGTTCCGCGGATGATGTCATCGCCATATCATCGCTCGCCTGACGTATCATCGGATGACTCACATCACAATATTTTCATGCGTATTAAATTCATCTCCCACCATACTAATGGCCACTTCATCAGTAGTTGGTGCGTTACCTGCACAAATGTTGACATTTAGGTCTTTTTTCATAACTGGTTTGGTTTATATTTCGAGAAGTTCACCCTACCGAACTAGTACATCCGAAGGTTTTCTCGAAATTTACACCGCAAGCCCGTAGTCAGCTTAGTCTTTTTGATAAGTATAAAATTGTTCCGTAGCTCGTTCTGCCTCTTCGTGACAATGTCAAAGCGGATTTATTAAATTGACAGCCCGTTATGTCCCATCGTGACAATGGTCTCTCCGTGACAATATCTAAGCGCATTTATTAAACTGGCGATTTCGACTCAAGCAAAAAAAAATGTTTAGTTATACTTTTACTTTACAGAATCCATCACCAGCACGAAAACGATTTCTAAAGTTTCATCGCAATCGGGTGAACAGTATAGAAACCTATTCGGAACGAACATACACACATTCATTTTTATATATTAGATTAGCTCTATATTTTAAACGCTTCAATTTTAATGCAGTTCAAAAGTATTTCTTTGTAGTTCGTGCTGCCTAAGTGTGAACAGCAAATTGTACTTTATCTCTTTTTAACACATAAATACACACTGTAATACCACACACGATAGTCATTTTAAGGGAATTTTATATATTTTTAGGGGTGATGTGACTGCAAAGGAATACTTTATGAACTGTATTTAGGTATTAAGTAGTGTATGTAAAATATATGAAGTAATAACCGGAGCAGACCAATTTCCGTGCGCGCCATGTGCGCCGATGTGAGGATGATTGTATTGCATCAGAACTAATAAAAAACATTCAGTATGTGTTTGGTACTTGCTTAGACTGCATGTAAGTGTAAGCATACGTAATAAAATGTCGTCGACACATAAATCAAGAAAACGACCGTTGTCAGACGAAGTGAATAAGTTTATTATGGATTTCCTGGACTTAATATACGATGGCTCAAAAATTAAATGTTTAGTGTGCAATACATTTCTATTGTGTTGGTCAAAAATACATTGTAAAGAACACGTAAGCAGTTCGAAGCACAATAATAACAAAATTAATCGACAACAGTTTATACATGAACTATGATTGTGTGTACACTGCCGTTTTCCTTGTTTCATTTATTCATTTCATTTATTTCATTTTGGAATAAATACGCGAATCAAACATTACCGAGCATGACAAAGTTACGAAGGAATTTACCATCGGTGCGTAAACAGGTTGAAAATAAAATCAAAGCCGAACTGAAAAATAAAAAACTGTGGTTATGTGTGGACGAAACAACTGACAGCAAAAAACAATCTGTAGTTACTGTGATGGCGTGTAATATGGAACCACATCAACCAATGTCTTCAAATTTGTTAGCATCCAGACCACTAGAACAATGTAATGCCGAAAAAATTTCAGAGGTGCTATTAGATACTTTGGAAAAATTTAAACTTTCGAGAGACCAAGTATTAAAGTTTATGACCGATGGCGCCGCAACCATGTGTTCTGTAGGCCGGTCTCTTAGAAAATATTGTCCTAACTTGTTACATATTACTTGTAAACTCCATCCTCTACACCTTGTGGTAGAACAGGTTCGTAGATGTTATCCAGAGGTAGATGCTTTAATATCGAGTACAAAGGCAGTATTCCTGAAATCTCCAAAACGTATTCGGAAATTTCACGAATTGTGTCCCCATATCCCTGAGCCACCACAGCCGATTCTGACACGTTGGGGTACATGGTTACGGGCCGGGTTTTATTATTATGAACATTTTGAAAAAATTAAGGACGTGGTTTTATCATTCGATCCGAAAGAAAGTGCAGGTATCAATACAAACCAGAAAAAATTTCAAGATGCCCAGATTAAAATGGATTTACAAAGTATTCGTGAGAATTAGTTGGGACTAGAAGAAGCAATAACAAAATTAGATAATTCGTCACTGTCGTTAGAGGAATCACTGCAAATCGTTAAAGATGTTCACGCACAACTGTGTGCTGTAGAAGACGCAAAAAGTGAAAGTGTTCTAATTAAATTTGTAAGTGTTTTAGACAGAAATGCAGATTTTGACAGATTTTAACACGTATTTGTGAGGTCACGTCTACAGATGCGTTAAGTTGCTTAAAAAGTATTTTGATTATGCGAATATAACATCACTAGATGTAGAACGCTCGTTTTTCGAATATAAACATATTTTTTCCTCACGGCGGACATATTTTTCAGAAATAACGTTAGAAACCCACCTGCTGTTGAAAATATACAATCGAGTTTCTCCAGTTTGTCAATCCTTGGAAGACGCTTAAAACGGTAAGTGTTTTTTTAAATCCTCTGTCGTGCATACAATCACTGATTTTATTTATAGGTACATACAACGCTGCTATAATATATATTATTCTTATTTTTCGTGTGTTTATGAATATTACTTTAATAGCAGAAAACCAAATGTGTATTTAATTATTTTTGATAGAATAAATGTCTCTACTTCTATACTTATATCGGTAACAAGCTCATGTTGCGTCCGTATTCTATCGCATATTTTAATTAATATATTACGAATTACACTCCCATACCGGCGCTCATGGCGCGCACTGAAATTGGTCTGCTCTAGTAATAACTATATAATTATAGTAATAGCATGCAAATGGTATTCTAAATTAACCTCATATCTGTACAATAAATACTATATATGTAGTATGTAACTCTACATATAACTCTTTGGCTATATTTGTTAAATAAGGGTTCTAATTTAGAAAATAAAAAGATCCAAGTACTATTATTTACAAAATATATTTTACTTAAAATTCGACAGATAATAACCTAACGACATAGATATCTAGGCAATCTACACAGATAAGGAATTAATATACTTTTATTCATGGTGTCCATGCTCATGTCCATGGTCATGATCATAACCATCATCATAACCATGATCATGGTCATGGCCGTGATCATGACCGTGATTGTGATCATGACCATGATCATGATCATGATAATGATCATGATCATGATCATGATCATGATCATGTCCGTAATGCCCACCGCCCCCATGATGTGCTGTGTCGGCTGCTTCCAAATCGTCTAAGTCAGCAAGTACTGCATCATCGTCTTCTGCAGGTAGACTACTCGCCTGTAGTAGAACGACAGCAAAGGAAAGAAGCAATGCGGTCTGAAAAATTTAATTCATAATTAAGACTATATGTCAGTAGATATAATTTTGATTAAAATATTATTGAACATTTTACGGAAACCTAATTTAAAAACGGTTAATGTAATTTTTTTTTCATTTCTTAGAATATGAATACCATTATTCTTGCCTTTCGCAGAATATCGTTTTGTTTCAAAAGGATATTTTGAGTGAAATATCTAAAGCACGTACTTGTAAAAGAACTGATACATAATTTTCATTTAAAAAAGTAAATAATTCTTTTGAGAAATTCCAGATTCTTTATATAACGCTGCGGACAAAAATAATAGCACAACTCAATTTTTTTTTAGTGTGATCATGCCTGCCGTCAAAACTTGGTATTGCTGTAGTGAGATATCGATGGGTACAATTGCAGGTAACATCACTTATATTTAGTAGAAGAGTTAATGTTTAATAATGTTTAAAATGTCAGATTTAAATAGCTAAAACTTTGTAAAAATACCTTAAAAGGCTACTTTTTTGCCTACTACAACACATATTGTAGTGGTTTTTCCCCGAAGAATAGTTTTAAAAAACAATTATTATTTATGTATAATTTATTTTCAGGGTTATATCTTGTGATTTGCAATATTTTATTTAAAATATATATTGGCGTATATTTTTGTATTAAGACTGTATATTGTTCGTAGATTGAATTGATTTACGTCGTGGTTTTTACCGGACGTGATATCGTTCGAAGTATGTAGCTTGATTTATTTTTGATTTGGGGACGAAGGTTATTTTTCCCACTAGAGATTGATGTTCATTCAGATGAGTTGCACGTGTTAATATTAAATAAGGACTTTTTCTTTATTTAAAAAGTTTATAGTTTCGGTTGATGTTAGTTGTGGTTTATTGATGTGTTTAAAGTAATTATCGTGTAATTACGAGTATTTTAACTTGTAATTTTTGTTGAAATATGCAATTCATCTGAAAAATCTCTCATTAAGTTTTTTTTGTGTGCTACGATTACATTAATTAATCTAAGTAGGTTTTTTGTAATTTAATTTCATTTGATATTATTCTTAATGACAAATTTCATGATTTTGAGCTCGTTAGTTAAGTGAATATATATATATTTAGTAGATGAAGAGCAAGGAAAATTTTCATAGTTTTTATGAAGGGTTTTTTTTTATTCAGGTATAAGACATTTATTGAAATAAGGTTTTGGAGGGAAGATTCATATTCATGTCGAAGTGCGCATGATTGGTTATCAGACACGCGTAATTGCAGCTTGTATCTGTTTGACGTTTGATTTTGGGGGTTAACGTAAACAATTAAGCACGAAAGTTTTCCATGCTATTTAATTAGGTTATTTTGTTCGCGAGTAATTGGAGGTTTTCATTACGTGCGTGTCAATTTATCTCGTAATCTTTTTCCTCCTGCTTTTTGTGATTGTTTGCAATTAGCGATCTTAATATTTAATTAAGATAATTTTTTGTATTTTTTTTTAAATAAATATTTTTTGCAAAGTGCTTGTTTTAATGCTTGTATATTTTTGTTTTACTGTCCACGTTCTTAAATGAACCTGGGACGTTAGAGAACTCTGTTAAAAGAAATAATTCTCCGAAGAGGAGCTAGGACTTATTGTTGTGCATTGTGGACTATCTTCAACGAGTTCTAACAATACACAGCAATATGTATACATTTTAACTACAAAAGTCAATAAAGTGACGGCGGTGTTATTGTGAAAACATTATGTTCTAAAAATGAATACAAAATAGGGATAAAAATTATAATTAGAGACCGGCGCATCAAGCCGAAATTACGATGGACCATATAAATAGCCTATAACATCGGTAATACAACACGCAGTTATTTAATATCACTACTCATTCGGTTAAATGCACGTCTATTTTTTGTCGTTAAATTGTGACGCAAATACTTCAATATTACACTTAAATTCTTTTCTTCGTGGGCGTAGATAGAAGCGTTAGGAGTTTTTATAATTTATTTTATTTATTAGTTTATATTTCGTAAGATAAATAAAGTGCGTTGAGTTGGTTTCTTTTTTCATTGTTTTAACTGTTAATTACATAGTTCGTTATTTTTTTTTAATAGATCCTGCTTAATATCATTTCATCGAATCTATTTCTCCCAATTATGTTGACGTAAGTGTCCAGTGAATTTCGTTATGTTTCAATAACTTACGCATACATTTTTAATTTTCATTTATTTAGATCTAGTACATTGCTTAAGTTACTTTTACAGATATGATACCGAACAACATCGAGAATGGCATCGTGAAACAATGGCAAGTTGGATTAAAGGTCATATTAATTGTATGCCCATTGCCAGTGTTTCCGAAATTGATTGCAAAGTCTGTAAAGTATCATTAAAAAATTCCAAGAAATCGCACGTAAAACATCACTCAGCATCGCAGACACATACACAGAAATTAGACCCGTTGGAATCTGACAATTTTAACTAAGAACCTTGTGAAACTTTAATGGTGGCAAATATTCCATTATGTAAACTTAACAATCCCACCTTCAAAACATTTCTCCCAAAATATACTGGTCGAAATCTTCCTGATGACTCCACCTTACACAAATATTATGTTACCAAGTGCTACACGAAAGCAGTAGAAAATTTATAGTGTTGTACTGGCTTAAGAAATAACATATTTCGTTATTTGAAATAACCAAAAAAAGAAATAAGTTATTTCTCCAAACAGTGATTTCAAGAACGGTTATTCTAAGAAGCGAAATAACCGAAACACGAAATAATTTTCTCTAAACGGTTGTTTGAAGAACGGTTATTCTTGAAATCTAAAAACCGGTAATTATTGGGTCATTAACGGCTATTAATAATTGTTATCGAAATATCGCTTATCTCTAATAAAAATGTCTTGTTTCCCTGTAAACGGCATTATTCTAATGTCTTAATAAAGACAGATTTTTTAAATGAACGCAAGAATATACAGAGAAAAGAATAACAAAAATACAATGCAACAATTGATTATAATTAGAGACCGGGCACAAGAGGCTGATGACTCATCGCTCACGGGCGTACTATTGAAAATTTTTATTTTTAAAGAGTTTTTAATTTTATTTATGTAATTGGAATACAAACGGGTGGTGATCTATAAAATACGAAATACATTTTTATTTGTTCATTTTGTAGTTCAAGTTGAGTAAAGGAGTATTAATATTAACTAGCAATAGTTTATCAAGGTTCTCTTCGAAAAGGTTTTGTTTAAGTATAACAATACGTTAAGCACGTATAAAGCGTTTGTACAATATGAAACAAACATGTAAATAATTTACATATCTGTAACTATGCACATACGAGGTGTATTGTCCATGTGCATAGTTACAGATATGTAAATTATTTACATGTTTGTTTCATATTGAAGGTTCTCTTCTGTAAAATTTGTTCTTTTTGAATCAAATACATCCTTGTAGATAGAAAACGTTCTTTCTACACGCAACTGGTTATACGTGCATACTGGAAATATTTTTTTTATTTCAGCGTATTTAGCAGTTTGATTTTGAGGCATTACCCCAATACACGATTGCCGAAATTTTATTAAATCCGGATTTCTATTAAAAAGTGCGCCTAACTTTTGCCGAAGGCCACATCCGAAGTAACTTGGAATATTTTTCAAATTATTAATAACCACATCTAATGTGATTAGTCCATCATTTAATTTGAGATTTTTATTTTCAAAATAAGTGATTAGTTTTGACAAATTTCCAAAGTGTTCCTGAAAAAAGTAAAACTGATTTTTTAAATTCGGAATTTGTATTAGTTCCTTGCACTCAGAAATACTTCGATCATCTAATTATTACTGGAGAGGGAGGTAGTGAGAAAGATGGAAATTTTTCCATGTAAAGGGCTACCCTCAATGTTGCTTTTCTGAAAACTTTTTTAAAAGCGGATACATGTCTATCAACTTCCGGAAAGATATCTCTGATATATTCACAGATTCTGTGGAGAGCATGTGCTACACAAGTAATATGCAGTTTATTAGGATATGTTTCCATTATTAGTCTGCCTGTTTTTAACGTATATGTAGCACTGTCACTGACAAATAAAAGTATTTTTTCTTTGTACCTGTCGTTCGAATGAAGCATTTGGTGCATATTCTCGTAAATGGTTTTAGCTACTGTTTCCGCACCAAGTGTACATGTTGCTATTACATATGCGTTATATGGAATAGTTGCATGTAGTACACTAGCTACAATATTTACCACACAGCGTCCTAATATATCGACAGTTTCGTCGGCACTTGTTCATAGGCACTGATTTGAATGATGGCTTCTAATGCGTTCTACTGCTTTCGTGTAGCACTTAGGAACATAATATTTGCGTAAGGTAGATTCATCAGGAACATTTCGACATGTATATTTTTGAGAAATGTTTTGAAGGCGGAATTATTAAGTTTATTTAATGGAATATTTGCCGCAATTAAAATTTCACAGTTCTTTGTTAAAATTATGTATTTATTATTAGTATTATTAGTATTGTATTATAATTAGTATGTGTTTGCGATGCTAAATGACGTATTACGTGCGATTTCTTGGAATTTTTTAACGATATTTTTCAGACTTTGCAATCAATTTATATAATTAAGTAAGTATGTAATTAACAGTTAAAACAATGAGAAATAGAAACTAACTCAACGTACTTTATTTTTATTATGGAATATAAACTAATAAATAAAATAAATTATAGAAACTACTCACGCTTCTATCTACGCCCACCAAGAAAGGAATTTAAGTGTAATATTGAAGTAATTGCGTCACAATTCAACAATAAAAAGCAAATGTGTGGCTAACTGAATGAATAGTGCTACTCAATAACTGCGTGTTGTACTTAGCGATGTTATAGGCTTTTTATGTGACTGTAATAATTATAAAGATAATTATTTCTTGACCTTTGTATATTATAGTAGATTCGATAGTCGGCGATTTAAAGTCTGTTTTACTTTAATATGTATATATTTAAAATAATCTCTTACATGAATTTATTTATTTCCAAATCTACTATATAATTATATATGTGTATATATTTATATATATATAATATAGTTTAATATAGTTTACGAGTAACCAGAAGCAGAAGCAGACAGTTATCGCAGACCTGAAGATAGCAAATGTGATTTTTTCCGAAACGTCGTCCAGAAACCAGCACCGGTCTTTTCGAATACTAAACAGTGGCATCGCGGAAGAAAACCCGGAATCCAGTTACAACATATATATATATATATATATATATATATATATATATATATATAAGGTAAATTTAATTAGTCGGCGATTAAAGGTCTGGTTATTACTTCAAAGTGTATATATTTAAAATAATCCTACATGCCTTTGTCAAGGATATAAAAAATATAAAAGGCAAAGGCATCATTGCCGAAACATGTAGGATTATTTTAAATATATTCACTTTGAAGTAATAACCAGACCTTTAATCGCCGACTAATTAAGTTTACCTTATCATGCCAAGGTCACGAAAATACTATATTTATATATATATATATATATATATATATATATATATATATATATAGGCCAAACTAAACAATATTTATACAAAAGAATACAAGCCCACAAATACTCTAAAACAGACAAAACTGCTTTATCTACACACAAACTACAACGCGATCACCATTTCGATTTTGAAAATACAGATAATTGATAAAGAACAACACACAATGAAAAGGGAAATTAAAGAAATGATTAGTATTAAACAGGAAAAAAATTCAATTAACAACAGAAGTGATATAAAAAATTTAAGCAGTATATAGTATAACTTAATTATGTAACGATCTGCAATTTACCATCATAATATATGTTGCTGTTATATAATTATATATCTTAAGTTATTTAAATATCTATACATTTGCTTATCACGCTGACAGTTCCGTGTTTTGATTCCTGTCGGGTTGTCCGAGTAGGTTTTCGTGGTTTTCCTTCTCGTTTAAGGCGAATGCCGACAGCTTTACATCTTAAGACGCTCCACGGGCGCATACGTAATAATAACTCATGTCTTGTGTTTCCCTGTTTTTGTTGTCTATCTATTTTAGAATACTAAGGCATGATTTATTATTATTCTCAATTGGAATGTATCTTTGAATAATTTTATCCATAGCAACTCAAATGTATGTATGACATTAATATACTGTCATTTATATTTTGTATTCCTTGATAAAGGCATCATTTGCCGAAACATGTAGGGTTGTTTTAATATATATATATTGAAGTAAAACCAGATCTTAAATCGCCAGCAAATTGAATTTACCATAACATACAAAGGTCACGAAATAATTATCTATATATATATATATATATTGATACGGGGTTTAATAAATGATACTCCGATCTTTAATTTCTAATGTTGTAATATTGTTAAGTTGTACTTATGGTATATATTATTCTCATTTATTTTGAAAATTGCTATAACTATTCCAAAATGTCAATATTATAATTTTATAATTTGAGAAGAGAAATTCTGAAAAAGAATATCTGAAAAATATTTGCTTAATTTTGTTTTACTTAAGTCAAAAACTAAAGACATCCAATGTCCAAGTAAAATAAAATAATCAAACTCCATCACAGTAATTTCTACGTTTTTATTTAAATATTCAAAAATTTACATTTATATGTATATTGTACGAAATATATAAATGATTACTAATTTGAATATATGTATTGAATAGCTTTCGAATTTATGAACTTGAATTATAAACAAAATGTATTCCTTACCTTCAACATTTTATCTATATGTTCCTCTAAAAACCACTTAATAACTTTTTGAAGCAAAATGAGGAATCTCGCCCATATTTATACTTCTTATTTGCATTTTTGGAAGTAACAGGTTCTCAGACGACATTATGACGTCTTGTTATTCGTTTTGCGGTTTTTCTTTAAATCAGAGCAGCATATCATTAGAGTATTGAGAAGAAACAGGAAAAATTGTTTGATTTTTTATTATTATTAGAACGTATACCTATTTATTTACATATTCACAATTAACACGAAATTCTTATAACTAAAGCTGGGATTATATGAAAAATCCACATTTGTTGTTAAACGATGTATCAACAAAATGAGTTTTATGGGTTTATTTAATGTTTCTTGAATCAAATATGGCGATAAAAAAGAGCATTTTTTGTATATTTGATGTATATTTCATGTAATACTACGTATTCAAAAATAACTGAGCATTGGAAATTCCAAATGTTCTGGGAAACCCGGTTAAAATATTTTGCGGCATTTTATCGCCTACAAAATTAAAATAAATAACAACTCTTCTACATGAAATACAATGTTTTTCAATACGTTTATGCCCTACATGAGTACAGTTGTGTTCACAATCTAACAATACAAGTAACGTATGATCAAAAAGTCTTTGGATCGTGATACTTCTGTGATTCATTACCTTGAAGGACGCATAAGTCACAAATAAAATAGATTTTAGGTTATGGTATTTATTTACATTTTATGTATGTTATATTTAATATCATTTATAGAGATTACAGAATGCATTTATAAATAAACGAAGTTTTAATAACTAATAAAAAAAAAATAAGGCTCATTACAGTTAAGAAAAGAACTCCCACAATGAACCAATAACATTCAGGTAGGTACACTTTTACAATAAAAAAATTATAAAAGATGTTGAAAATGTCTTCCCTGTTCTTGAATACACCGGTTAGCACGCCGGCACATGTTATTAAAAATTTTAATTAAAAGATCAGGTGTTACTGTGAGACAGTTTTCAACAATGCGTTCTTGTAATTCATCTAAAGTGTGAACTGGAGTTTTAAAAATGTTATTCTTAAGCAATGGGAATAAGAAGTAGTCTAAAGGACTCAAATCACAAGACCTAGGTGGGTAACATCCGTCTGATGTTAACCTTTCATCATAAAATTGACGTAAATATTCCATGGTTACTCGAGCAACATGCGGTCTCGCGTTATCTTGCTGAAAGTATTCATTATGAAGTTCATCATCATGCAATTGATTGATAAATGGATCAAGTATTTGATTTATATATCTTTCAGCGTTTATGGTATCTTGAAAAAATATTGGCCCTATTACCCGTCTACGGGACATTGCAACCCAAACACCAATCTTAAGACTATATAAAGGAGCCTCACTATGAAAATTAGGATTATTCTCACTCCACATACGCATAACTTGTTTATTAATGTATCCAGATAGGTAAAAATAAGATTCGTCTGTAAAAAATGTTAAATCAAGGATATCGTTATTTATATGGTCATTAAACCAAGTACAGTACGATACTCTCTTCAGATAATCTGGTGGCAGTAACTTCTGACACATCTGCAGTTTATAAGGAAACATGTTCAAGTCATGTTTAGCAATGGTTTGATACGTCCCATTAAATTGATTTCTTGTTTCAATCTACGCAAGGATAAGGTAGGTTCTTCCTTGCATGCGTTGCCTAACCAGATCAATAACATCATCATTTCTAGCCCGTCTTCTTCCAGATCGAACACTATCGCTGATATTACCAGTTCCTTCGAATTTGTCCACAGTTCGTTGAAGTTGCCGAAAAAAATCTCGTTTGATTATTGCGAAGTTGAGAAATCTCTCACGGAGCTCATTCAAACATAAACGAGGTGTTTAAACCCAATTACCATTTTCACCTATATTTCCATTACTGTAGTATGATTTGATAATAAAAATTTTATGTTCTAATTGAAACATTTTGAATTATAACCAGCTGACTTAAAAATTGTCAAGTAAATATAAAAACTAATTGAAATAAATAATTTCATAGATATCTCGTAAATTCCACGGCAATAGCGATCCAAAGACTTTTTGATCATACGATATAACGTGTTTCAAAATGAACTTCAGTAGGCACTGAGTAACTAGTAATTGCAAATTATTATAAGCCGCTTGCCTTTTATGTATAACTAACTATTTAACTAATGCCATTTTGACATTTGGCATTCTGTGACTAGGAATATAATTTTTTCTTACAAATATTTTTTTTATTTAATGAACCATCTACTAAATAATTTACACATTGCAAGAAAATATTTTTATTGTTAAATCATATTTCCGAAGTACACAATTTCTTAACGGAGAATGGCAATATTCCTACGTGGAATGTAAGCAACAGTTTCACTTGCAGTTTCCTAATAGAGTTGTGGATAATAGCGCTTTACATCATCACATTCGTCTAGTCGTGGAGAAGTTTCAAGCTACAGGATCCGTGTTTAAAGGCAAAAGTTCTGCTAGACCACATACACAGCAAAATAGTGTTGAACACGTAGAAAACCTTGTTGGAGAAAACCCACATACATCAGTTCTTCGTTTATCAGTTCAAACGAACGTATCTTCTAGTACCGTTCATAGTATTTTGAAGCGTCGTTTACATATTGCTATGAAGTTGAATGAACCACTATTCACCACAACACTGTCCAACTTTAATGCTCAATCGGTTAAATTTTCTTATATGAGACCGCTTTCCTCTCCGGGTTTCCAATAGGGAAAACGTGGTACTTCTCTTCTACAAAATTAATGGGCGCCAAAATCAATAGTTCACACAAAGGTAATAAGAAAGTCACAATTTCCAAATTACAGTTTATTAAAAAAAAATTAAAAAAATGAATCTTTATGAAGTATAAAGACCTGTGTATAACAATTACACATAGAGGTAAACTTAATTTGCTGGAGTTGACAGCTAAGCAAATTTAAACATCCTCTAATGACTCGCGAACAAAACTAATACTAATAAATTCCAAAGATATTTTTTCTATCCAGAATAAACAAACTCAAATATAAACAGAATAAATCTGTCAAACCGAAATATCTAAGACCTGCGCGATACCACAAGTATAAAAACCAACCTTGAATATCAAACGTTCTAGAATTGAAACGTTAAAAAAAATTTACTAGAACCAAAAAAACTATCTTTGTCATCTATATCTCAATTACTATAAAAGTATATATAAATTCATACAATGAATTATACAATAATAAATGCATACAATAAAGAAATAATATTATAAATGTAAAATAAACTTACGTAGTTTTTATTTCATATAACAATGGAGAACACGTGGAGTAAGAGTAATAAATCAAAATTACGAGGTTTTCAAACTCGTATAAATTCGATAATGAATTAAAGCAAACACAACCACAATTAATTCAAAACAAAACCGTAATTAACTGAAATAAAAGATAAAAAAGTTTTATCTCCCAATATACAACTCTCTTACTTCGATATCAAGACGTGTCTCAAGAATATCGTGGCAAATCGACAAACTACCACAAAAATCAAAAACAACCCAAATAAAATCAGTGTTCATAAAATAAAATCATACACTGTAATTGAAAATAGTACACTATAAAAATAATATATTTTCAAAAATGTTCACTAAATGTTTGCGGGGAAAAATCCACTGCAATATGTTTCCATACAAAGTATCGATAGTTCAGATCTTACCTAGACATCATGCTAGTAGGCTTAATTTTGCAACTTCTTTCAAGAAAATTTAAATAATGACGAAATTCTTGATGATTTTACTGATGAAGCATGGTTTCATTTAAGCGGGTTTGTAAATAAACAAAATTATAGAACATTATGATTTGAATGAACATCAAATCTATAATGTTTACGAGACTGGGTTATTTTGGAACTTTTGCCTGATAGTATCTATGTTTTACTTACAAAAAAAATATTCTAGGAATCAAAATTGCAAAACAAAGAATTACATTCTTTGTTTGTTTAAATGCGACTGACTCCCATAAATGAAAGCCGCTCGTAATTGGAAAAGCAAAACAGCCTGGATGCTTTAAACATTGTTCTAATCCAGTTGTCTCAAATGCATGAATGACGGAAGATATTTTTCAGTACTGTTTTTTTTAGCCAGTTCGTTCCTGAGGTTAGTTCAAACTAAAAAAAAAATTGCCCTAGTTTATTTTAATAATTTTAGGTTAGAGCTTTTTTGCGCAGTAAAAACATGACAGAATATGCCACTCTTCTTCTTGATGACGCTTCTTCTTATCCCAGAACTGAAAGCAACTGATGGCAAAATATTTGCTACACCTATCGATCAGAACGTTCTACGACCCACTAAGCTTTATTATAAAAAAAGCTTACTGACTTCTATAATTTCCAGTACAAAAAATACTCAGGAAGCTCTTAAAAATCTGTCGTTAAAGGATGCCGTATTGAATCTAGCCATTGCATGGAATAAATTGGAACAATATGTTATTGCTAAATGTTGAAATATCATATAATCTAAACAGTAACAATTCGACGAAGAAGATACTCTGCCCTTAAGCGTTCTACAATGAAAATGGAATGAAGAGACTGCCCACTTATTGTTAAGAACACTCTGGTTCGGCTGGACCGCGTACTAACAATAAAAGAAATTAGTTAAAATAATTAATTGGTGATGAATTTGCATCAAAGGTCGAGGACGTGTGTAATGTACTGAAATAAATATATAAATAAATAAAACACAATAGCGTTGTTTGTTCTTAAGGATTTTATTTAATATTTACATGAAAGAAATTGAGCACGCAATAAATTAAGTACCTTTTATATGAAATATCTTTTTTTTTAATTTGCCGCCTGTTTTAAGTCGATTTGATATTTCGCGCTCAATTGCCGTATACGCAATGAATTTATAGCATTAGCGTAGTGTGGAACGCGCTGTAAGAATCTGCCTTCAATTTTTTGGTATTTTAAAAAATTTCCCGGTATTAGTAGCGCATGCGCAGTAATGCTCCGAGCCTTGTTCTTTTTAGTGTAGTCTAGATTAGAATACTGTTGCCGGAAATATTGTAAGCACTAATTGTAAGTGGGATAAACCCAATCTCCATTGTCTAATTTTTGGCGAGTTCGATAGTAACTTTGAATAATAAATATTTTGTGTTGTAACTCTAAAATTATAATAAAATAATTTAAAAATATAAGCGTTTATAATTTGAATTTATGTATGACAGCTGTCAGAATTTGTTTTCTAAAACTTCGCACGTGCACCAATTCTTGATTACCTAATTACTTAAAAAACATTCTACTATAATGAGGGCAGGTTACTTATAGAAATAAATGAAACGCACCTACAGAAAACGAGTATTTAGGATAAAAATTCTATAATCAAAAAAGCATTCATTTTTCAACCCAGAAGTGTAAGACTTCTAGTTTCATTTCCTAATTTATCTTCATATATTCAATTCATGTCTATCTCTTCGACTCTCAAAAAGAAAAAAAAAACAAAGATACTAATAAAATGTTTAATGATTATTCAACATAATAGATTCTTTAACCTAATGAACTACAACAGCCTCTCTTTGATGTCGCTGAACGCTCTGGATCAGACTAGCCACAAGTTGAGCTGCAGCGAGTGCAGGAACTACTAATAAAACCAGGATAATGCCCTAGAGAAAATTATAATTAAATTCTAAGTGTAATAATAATATACCTAACGTTAATACATATATACATATATATATATATATGTAAATATCAAAAATTAAATAAAAATTACAGCGATACTACAGAAAAATTACTTAAGGCTATTACGATACTAAACATATTTATATAAAATAAATGTGGTGGGTTCTAAAATTGTTGCAAATACCGTTTTTATAAAATAAACACATATTGTAATTAACAGTATATTAAACAATAAGTTTGGAGGAGCAAAGTTTTACTAAACGACTGAATCACGTTGTGGAGGTATCAGGTATAGTATGCGTATTATAACAGCCCCACTATTTGCTTGCGCGATTGTATTCGTCGAGCAGATGTTATTTTCGTCGTTATGAATAGTGCATTGTGTGTATTCTTTTATAAATTAAATTTAACAGTGGCGTGTAAGATGAAATATACATTTATATATTATTTCGTTAGACTTCGTTGAAATAATCGCTAATTTATCAGCTAATTTCCATAGTGTATTCTCGTGTTTACATGCTGTTATACATGCATATACATATACGAATTTATTGTTCTTGAGATAGTGTATTTTCTATTCTCTTCTATAAGGGATTGTTTCTGGTTTCGTTTCTTTCAGTGTTATTTGGTTAAAATTAGTCAATAATGGCTTCATATACGAAGTATCTCGGATACCCCGGCAGCCACCCGCCATTATTTATAAATGTAGTATTTCACAAAGAACTGTCTGCTCACATCCGTTAATATAAAATTAGTAATGATACGTACCTTCCACATGGTTGTAGTTGTTTATAAGTTGAGATTATACAGTTCTCTGATGTTTAACCAGACTGCATTTAATGTTTTTCATTTCGACTTATATATACCCAAAATTCCATTAATCTTGCCTGATAAGAACAAGTTTCATGTCTCGTTATACTAAAAACAGGTAAGTACTTGTTTATTTTCTATGTCATTTGTTATTTAGAAACATATTAAAAATAGTGTCATTTACTGGTAACATTAAAACTACTAGTTTGTCAAATGTGTCTAAATAAGCTTCGAGCTATGAATCCAAAAAAAATTGTTTAGAAAAGGATGTTTATAATAGTTACGTGTTGACATGTTCATGAAATTGGCTAGATTAAAAATCGAGATTTCATGTTCATGTTTTCATTGCCACACTTTATAATAATAATAGTATTTTAATAATAATAGTCTTTATTACCCAACAGATACAAAAATCCACTTAAAGGATAATATAAAATTACAAAAACAAAAAACATATTTTGCAGTGCAAATTCATTTACACATTTAAATCCTAAAATAAACAAAATAACATAATAACTTATTTATTTAGTAAAGGGATCCTCACAATACCTATTTGCGTTTTTCGCCATATGGATCAATGGGACCTTAGCCAAAACATTAGTTCTAGCACGAGGAACTGAAAATGTAGCCGATGAACGCGTGCCGTAATTCGCTACAAGAAACTACTTCATCGAGTAATGACGGAGAATCAATTTTGTTTGTAACAACTTTGATTAACAAGTTGGCCCTAGGAGCATTTCTCCGTTCCGACAACGACTCCATGCCATACTCGCTTAGAAGCTATTGTAGTCTACACCATGCGTAGGATATATTCCATTAATCTTGAACGAAACATACTTCAAAAACCTCGTTTGAATTTTTTCCAAACCCAGTTGCTGGTAAGTATATATGGGATACCATACCACACAGGCATATTCCAGTTTAGACCTGACCATACTAAAATATAATATTTTTAGTGTACGCACGAGAATCCTCTCCACGTTCTTATAAGGAAGTCTAAAGCTCGAGAAGCAGAGTTGCAGATTGCTTGTATGTGCCCAGTAAATTTAAGCTATGTATCAAATAAAACACCTACATCTTTCACATCTAGCTTCCTTGGAATAGGTGTATGTTCAGCATCGAAATTGTAAGAAATAAGTTGCTCGTTCCTGGAATAAGTGACAATGGCACATTTGCTAATACTTAATTTAAGCTTGTTTGCATGGCACCAGATGATAATAATATTAATATTCATTTGCAATCTTTCACAGTCGAAGATGGTATCGATTTTTGAAAAAAATTTTAGATCAGCATACGCAAGAACTCGGCAGTCGATTGAGATTAAAAGATCATTTATATACATTATAAATAGTAGAGGCCCTAGATTGGACACTTGCGGTACACCAGAAGACGCAGTGAAAATCCTGGAATTATATTCATTGTAGCAAACGTAGGCCGATCTATTGTCCAAATAGGAATAAATTAGCTTTACGGTCTCAGTGGAAAAGCCGAAGGAGGACATTTTAGTGATGAGTATATTGTGGCCAATCGTATCGAACGCTTCAGCGAAATCTGTGTATATCACATCTACTTGTTCTCTTTTGTCCCAAGCATTGACTAATATACTGCGTAATTTCAACTAAAGTTTTTTACTGTCGATATTCCCGGTTTGAAGCCGTTGAACTTGGTTAAATGTAAGGTGATACACAAGCATATACTTTCAAGTATTGAAGTTGTTCGAAAACTTTGGAGCAGGTAGATAAAATACTTATGGGTCGATAATTGTTCATAAAGCTCTTATTTCCATGTTTAAAAATTGGTATAATACGATTTAGTTTCCAAAAGTCCGGAAAAGTAGACGTACTGATGCTTAAATTAAAAATTGAAGCTAGAGGTTCGCTCAGAATTCGTGCACAATCTCTAATGAAAAAGTTAGGAAGCCCATCGTGACCGGAGGTGTAATCAGCTTTCACTTGCATTGAGACACACGAAGCCTCATCAGTTGAAACCGCCGGAATATTAATACTATCAAATGAAAGAATATTTGCAGGAAAAGTATCAGGTATAATTGAAAGTCGTACAAATGTAATGGAAAACATGTTTGCAAAAGCCCCAACAATTTCATTCGGATCAGTTAACATATCGGGTTACTGAATTCAAGCAGGCAGGAATTCGCGATTTTCCGCTCCTTTACCTCACAAATCGCCAATAGTGTGATGGATCATTCACTATATTTGTTTCAACTTCGGATATGTACTGGTTATAAGAACGACGGACTTCAGTTTTGACCAAACTGTTCAGCCTAACAAATTCTTGCTTATTGTTAGTGGAGCCCCTGCGTTTCCATTTACGGTAGTAATTTTCCTTCTGTTTTATCATCCTTATTACCTCTCGATTATACCAAGTGGGAAACCTGCGAAAGGAAGAAGATGTTTCGAATATGTATCTGTCAACCATAGAAAAAATCTCAGGATAGAAACTCGCTATCGCTACATTAACGTTCGCACATGTTTTTACATGTGACCAATCAATACAAGCTATTTTATCGAACATCTCTACCAAATCAGCTTTACGAAAATTATAATTTTTTCTAATGATAACACTGGTCAACACAGTATGATTTTCTTATACACCAATACGTGTAGCTATGTTCTTTGTCATGCTGATTATAAATCTAATTTAAAATTTGCTCCATCACGTCAGGATTTTGAGGTATTTTCTTAAATAATTTTTCCAAAAAACGCATTACATTTTACCAAATTTCTTTTATATAAGAAAGATACTACTAAAAATATTGTTCTGTCGAAATTGAGAATTGACATTTCTGTTGTTTTTTGATGTTTCCAGAGCACTTAACCCAAGCCCATTTTGGAACCAATTAAATTAAGAATTGGTAGATATCTGACTATGTGGGTATATACAGAGCTTCACATGGCTTTTTCGATTCAATGTAAGTTGGTTTGTGATAAATGAACGTCTTTTTATTTCATAACGTCGCGTACGTGTATTAATAATTAAACATTTTCTGTTTTGTACGTGGAGAATTCACAACACACCAGCATAAACGGAATATTACACCTTTAATAGAAAAGTTATATTTTCACTATTTTGGCTTAAACATCGCTCTCCATTCTTGTCCAAGTACCTGCCGCGAACCACGTGGCCGACCAACACACGCTTAAACAGGTATAGCAAACGCCAATTAAGTAGGCGCGAGGAGGGGTAAGTTCGCGCAGGATTAAAAGTAGTGGGGAGATTTGTATTTGGTTTTACATCAAATCTCAGATAATTCTAACCTCTAAGCGTGTGTCACTTTATGATCCCCTAGCAAAGACATTATGCTCCTTCAAACGTCAATGACAAATGTATTCTGACAATTACTTGAGTAGTGGGGGTGGACGTTTTTAAAAACGGGTTCTGCGCACCCCCTCCTCGCGTCAACATAATTGGCGCTTGCTATAACTCTGTATTGTTCGATGCAGAAGTTATTTTATATTAATCACATTTAATACCCACTAAATTTATAACATAACTTAAATTCATTTTCAGAGTAGGTATTGTTTGTGTGTTAATTTTTAATTACTTATTTGCCGTTCCTTGTATATATTTCTACTTTCATTTAATAATTTCAATACATTTTAAATATCTCCATTTTTTATGTATATATTAAATAAAAACTTTAAGAACAATGTTATTGTGTTTTCATTTAGTTAATAAGTTGTAATATATTTATTACAGCATTATTACTGGAGACCGGACACCGGGTTGAAATGACGTCGTCATTACGACGGACGATATAAATAGTCTACAACATCTGTAAGTACATCACGCAGTTATTGAATGCACTATTGATCATCGAAAATTGCGACGTTTTTTGTTGGATATTTACAATTAAATTTCTGTTTTCATGAGCGTAGATAGAAGCGGGGTTTTTATAAATTACTTTATTTATTAGTTTATATTTCGTAAGATCAATAAAGTGTTGTGAGTTAGTTTCTTCTTTTCATAGTTTTAACTGTTAATTACATCGTAATTTTTGTGATAGATCCTGTTTAATATCGTGTGATTGAATCTACTTCTCCCAATTATTTCGACGTAAGTGTGCATTGAATTTCGTTCAGTTTCAATAACTTACGCCTACATTTTTAGTTTTCATTTATTTAGATCTAGAGCATTGTTTAAGTTACTTTTTCAGATATGATATGGAAGAACGTCGAGAACAGCATTGTAAAACAATGGCGAGTTGGATCGACGGTCATACTGATTGTATGTCCATTGTCAGTGATTTTGAAATTTATTGCAAAATCTGTAAAATATCGTTAAAAACTTCCATGAAATCGCACATACAACGTCACTTAGCATCACAAACACATGCACAGAAATTGAAACCGTTGGAATCTGACAATTTTAACGAGGAACTCTGTGAAACTTTCATGGCGGCTAATATTCATTTAAATAAACTTAACAATCCCACTTTAAAAATATTTCTCCAAAAATATACTAGCCGAAATGTTCCTGATGAATCCACCTTACGCAAATATTATGTTTCTAAGTGCTACACGAAAACAGTAGAACGCATTAGAAGCCATCTTTCAAATCAGTACGTCTGAATAAGTGCTGACGAAACTGTCGATATATTAGGACCCTGTGTGGTAAATGTTGTAGCTGGTATACTACATCCAACTATTCCATATAACGCATACGTAATAGCAAGAAAAGTTATAAATACAGTTGATGTGGAAACAGCAGTAAAACCATTTACGAGAATATGCACCAAATGCTTCATTCGGACAACAGGTACAAAGAAAAAATACTTTTATTTGTCAGTGACAGTGCTGCATATATGTTAAAAAACGACAAAACGGAAACATATCCTAATATGCTGCATATTACTTGTGTAGCACATGCTCTCCACTGAATCTGTGAATATATCAGAGACACCTTTCCAGAACGTGATAGCTTGTATCCGCTTTTAAAAAAGTTTTAAGAAAACCACCATTGAGAGTAACTCTTTACAGGGAAAAACTACCATCTTTGTCACTGCCTCCCTCCCCAGTAATAACTAGATGGGGGACATGGTTGGAAGCTACTAGTTTTTATACAGAGAATTTCGATAGTTTACAAAATTTCGTTACATGTTTAAATGACGATGCTCGGATTATTTCTGAGTGCAAGGAACTAACACAAATTCCACATTTAAAAAATCAGTTGTACTTTCTTTAGGAACACTTTGGAAATTTGCCAAAACTAATCACTTATTTTAAAAATAGAAATCTCAAATTAAATGATGGTTTAACGACATCAGATGCGGCTATTAATAATTAGAAAAGTATTCCAAGTGACTTCGGTTGTGGTCTTCGGCAAAAGTTAGACGCAGTGTTTAATAGAAATCCAAATTTAATAACATTGCGGCAATTATGTATGCGGACAATGCCACAAAATCTAACTGCTAAATACGCTGAAATAAAAGAATATTTCCAGTTTGCACCTATGACCAGTTGCGATGTAGAAAGGACGTTTTGTATTTTCAAAGATGTATTTCATTTAAAGAGAACAAATTTTACAGAAGAGAACCTTGAGAAAGTATTGTTAGTTAATATTAATACTCCTTTACTCAGCTTGAACTACAAAATGAACAAATAAAAATGTATTTCGTATTTTGTAGCAGTATATATACCCGTTTTATTATTATAAGTATAATTTTATAAATAGAATTAAAAACTTTGAAAATACAAAGGTTCAATAGAACTCTCGTGGGCGATGAGTCATCAACTTCTCGTGTTCGGTCTCTAATTATTACACACGACCTGGACCTCTGATGCAACTTCACCGCCATTTATTATTTAAGCATTTACAGCATTGTCAGGACGCTCCTGCTAGCTCGAAAGAATTAACACGAGCCACAAGCGTCCATTTTGTATCAATTTGGCGCTCCCATGTGCTCAAATATATATACCTATATATAGCAAACGCCAATTAAGTTGGCGCGAGGAGGGGGTGCGCAGAAGCCGCTTTTAAAAACGTTCACCCCCACTACTCAAGTAATTGTCAGAATACATTTGTCATTGACGTTTGACGGAACATAATGTCTTTGCTAGGGGATCATAAAGTGACACACGCTTAGAGGTTAGAATTTTCTGACATTTGATGTAAAACCAAATACAAATCTCCCCACTACTTTTAGTCCTACGCGAACTTACCCCTCCTCGCGCCAACTTATTTGGCGTTTGCTATACCTTATTAACTGCTATATACAGGTGTCCAGAAACTCTCCTGACAAACGAAGACCGGAGATTCCTCTGATAATTTTAAAACAATTAAACCCAAATTCACCTAGTCCGAAAATGCTTCCTAAGGGAGCTAGAGTTCTTTGAAGATGGCGCCTTGTATTTTTTTTTTAATTCCTCCAGAACGCTTCTATTTAGAAAAACAAAAACTGGCATGCTTATTTATCCTCCAGAGATGAATCGATTCCATCAATTGCGAATTTCTAGTACCGGTCATAGGCGTCCGTTTTGGGTAGGTCAACGGTTATTTTAAGGCATAACTTTTTTGTCTTTAACTTTTGAGCATTTGTGACACTAGATTATTAAATTTTCAGGTATTCCAGTACTAAAATGTACTATTACTTTAAGTCGGTAGGATACACCGTTTTCTAGAAAAATCGATTTGTAAATTTTTCGTTTTTTCTTCATTAAAGTTCAATTTATTATGTACCTACTTATTTTTAGCGACGAAGTTGGCTTGGACTATCAAGGCATGGGTGAAAATTAATTTAATAAATTAAAAACAAATTATTTATTACAATGGAACGAAACTAACAAGAAAAGAACAAGTGTCAAAGGTAGATTGTTACAAAAGTTGCTCGATGTGATGACCATTAGTCTCTATGCATAAGTTTACCCTTTTGCTTAGAGAACGCCGAATTTTTGCAAAAATTCCAAAGTTATTTCTAAATTCGTTGCAAGCATCTTGTATCCTTAGCCAGAGTTGTGCGCGATTTTGTATCGGAACGGAATAAACAAATGCTTTTATGTATCCCCAAACACAATAATCGCAAGGATTCAAATCCGGCGACCTTGCTGGCCAAGCAACTGGACCGCCTCTTCCAATCCAATGGTCTTCGTAGTTATTATCTAGAAAGTCTCGTACATTCCTGCTAAAGTGGGCCGGACAGCCGTCCTGTAGAAACCATAAGTTTTGCCGAATATTTAAACGCACCTCATCTAACAAATCAGGTAAAATATTTTGCAGGAAATGTAAGTAATCAGCACCATTTAAACGAGCAGGTAATTCCACAGATCCAAGTAGATAATCGTCAACTACTCCTATCCAGACGTTATGCTAAACCTATGCTGATGCTTAAATTCTTGAACAACGTGGGGATTGTCACCAACGTACGAATAATAATGTGCATTATGTACATTAAAAATTCCATTTTTTGAGAATGTAGCTTCGTCACCAAACAAAATGTTCCTGAAGAAATCTTCATCTTGATTTTTCTGATTTTGTAACCATCTAGCGAATTCTACGCGAGCAGGAAAATCTCCTTCTAGCAGTGCTTGCACCTTTGTTAAATGAAAAGTATATAAATTTTCTTTGTGTAAGATATTTCCTACGGAAGATTTTGAAATTGTGGGGTACTTGGCAGATAGTCTTCGAACGCTAATTTCTGGATTTTCCTCAACTTCCATTAAAATAACATCTTCATGTTCTGCTGTTACATCATTATGTCTCCCTCTTTCATTATTATTTGGGACCACTGAACCTGTTCCTCTTAATCGTTGATGAAGAGCTGTAAATGTTGAGTGAGTGGGATGCTGACGATTGGGAAATTTTTCAGCATATCTACGTTGCGCCGCTCGAGCGTTACACCTCATTTCGCCATAAACTAAATGCATATCGGCGTATTCCTCATTAGTAAAAACCATTTTTTTTTAAATTGAAATCGTTGTGTTTGAATAACACAAAGTAAAAAATGAAAAGATAAACTTCGCGAACTGACAACAATTTAACAATGAAAAACGTAGGTTTTACTTCTGTTGGCAGTTCAGAGCTAACTATTGCAAAAAATAAAAAATTGAACTTAAATGAAAAAAAAACGAAAAATTTACAAATCGATTTTTCTAGAAAACGGTGTATCCTACCGACTTAAAGTAAGAGTACCTTTTAGTACTGGAATACCTGAAAATTTAATAATTTAGTGTCACAAATGCTTAAAAGTTAAAGACAAAAAAGTTATGCCTTAAAATAACCGTGACCTACCCAAAACGGACGCCTATGACCGGTACTATAAATTCGCAATTGTTGGAATCGATTCATCTCTGGAGGATAAATAAGCATACCAGTTTTTGTTTTTCTAAATAGAAGCGTTCAGGAGGAATTAAAAAAAAAATAAATACAAGGCGCCATCTTCAAAGAAGTCTAGCTCCCTTAGGAAGCATTTTCCGACTAGGTGAATTTGGGTTTAATTGTCTTAAAATTATCTGAGGAAACTCCGGTCTTCGTTTGTCAGGAGAGTTTCTATCAGAGAGTTGTATCAATTTGGCGCTCCCACGTGCTCAAATATATATACCTATATACCTTATTAACTGCTATATATAAAAATTTGGATAGTCGTAAGTCTGCATTGGGATTGTTTATTGATCTATCCAAGGCATTTGACTGTGTCAATCATAAATGTTGTACAAGTTGGAAAGAATGAGCATTATAGGTATTGCTCACCACTGGCTTCGATCATATTTAAATAATTGAACATAAAAAGTACGTCGTGCAGGCAATACAAATGAGGATATAAGTATTGATATCGGGATTCCACAGGGTTCAATCCTTGGCCCAATACTATTTTTAGTTTTTATCAATGACATCTATTCATATCTTGGGGGAATTAATTGCACAGTCATTAATTACGCTGTCGACGTAAGCGTAATTATTACGAGAGACACGATAAATGAGTTATGTCCATTAACTGACCTAGCATATGACCATTTATGTCCATGGTTTGAAGCTAACAGACTTTCTGTTAATAAAGAAGAAACAGCTTGTGTTATATTCCAAAATATAAAATCGAATTTGGTAAAAGATATAGAAATTGTATTAAATTATCACCGATTTTCCATCAATGATCAGACTAGGGTGTTGGGTTTAATGATAGTAATTTGAAATGGGAAAATAATATTCAAGATTTATGTCAACGATTGGGTAAAATATGTTTTGCATTGAGGTCCCTGAAAAGAACATGTAGTCCGGATATACTATTATTATATTATTTTTATCACTCAAACTTCTTATGAGTTCTGCGACATGGCATAATCCATTGGGAATGTTCGTCGTCGAGCCAAAGAATATTCTTAATGCAAAAAAGAGCGATGCGTATAATTTTCGGCCTAAAGACAGCATAGTTGTGTAGTGCTTTGTTTGAGGAACATAAGCTTCTCACTTTTTGTGACTTATACATGTGCATAAGTGTTACACTATTTTTAATAAAGAGAAGATATATACATTTAACACGAGGCAGGATAATTATTTGTTACCAGCGAAACATAATTCTTTTACAAGAAGGGATTAGAGTTTAGAGGATCTATCCTCTACAATAAATTACCAAAAGAAATAAAAGCGATTAACAGTTATTTATTTAAGAGAAGTGTCCAGGAATATTCATTGTTACACAATATATTTGGCACCATTTCCGTGAGATTCACACATAATATAATTGTAACTATTACATATTGTTTGACGTTTTCCAACAAGTTATCGTGCTGTGTTAATATTTTCTTGTATTTTGCTGTACGAAGCATGTCTTCGAAATAAATTGATTATTATTTTAAAAAAAATACAATACGCCTTAACCCCATCTAGCGTTTTAGTACCAAACTGAAATACACACGGTCCAAAGAAGACAAGCAGGCTCCGATATTATTAGGAATGACTTAAGAACGCAAAGATAATTTTGAAGAGTTATTGTAAATAAAATAATAAAAATGTTAGAAAAATACATTTCAATAAATTTCGTAGAACTAAAATTTTAGCCACATAAATTCTGAAATAAACAATAACTTTTTTAATAATATTTTATATTATTAAAAATACCTTTGTATTATACAAAACTGGTGGGGTTTACCTACTCATGTATGTTTCAATTATTCTGAAACAATAACTTGTTAATGCGTTAGATGTTTATATGGACTTTTCGAGTTCTGTAATTCATCATTGAAATATTTCCGGTACGTTTTGGGACCCCTGTAATATAACCCTATATATAACTCTTTGGCTGTACTTGTTAAAAAATGGTTTTAATTTAAAAAATAAAAAGATCGAAGTGCTGTTATTTACAAAATATATATTTTGTTCAAAATTTAACATACAATAACTTAACGACACGTATATTTTGGTAATTTACACAGATTAGGAATTAATATAGTTTTATCCATGGTGTCCATGCCCATGACCATGGCCATGGCCATGACCATGACCATGACCATGTCCGTGATGCCCACCGCCTCCATAATGTGCTGCTGTTTCGGCTGATTCCAAATCGTATAAGTCAACAAGTACAGATGCATCGTCTTCTGCAGGTAGAACACTCGCCTGTAGTAGAACGATAGCAAACAAAAGAAGTATTGCAATCTGAAAAATTGTAATTCATAATTAAAACAAAAATATTTTTAATAATACAAAATATTATTAAAAATCTGGTGTGAAGAACACAAATACAAGATCAATATTAATATTTTTTGTGAAAGTGTCCAAACATATCCCTCCCCAGAGTATTATACAAAACTAGCGAGGTTTTACCCACCCATGTATGTTTCAATTATTCTGTTATAATAATTAAGACCAGTGGCAGCTCGTGAGTTATGAAAGAGGGTGGGCACAAAAAAACACCTACATATTTTTTGTACATAAAATCCATGCTCCTATATTTCATGCTGGAAAAGACGTCTATGACTTTGCTGTAAAAATCCGGGATAGACTGGATGAATTTCTTTTCTATTGATAGGACCGCCAATGCGTTCAATCGATCTTCTGACATTGTGCTTCTCAGAAAAGTTTTAATGCGTTTGAGGGTGGAAAAATATCATTTACATTCTGCTGTCAACATGGGCGTTGTATAAATAATATCCAACAGTTTGTATGTTTCCGTCAAAACCTTATTTAGGTTGTTGTCTGTTATGAACACTAAAAGTGGCAAAACACCACCTACGCCACGCATCACGCTCATAAATTACTGAAAGTTCACTTTTCAGTTTTACACTGTCTAACATAGGATAAGATTTCACAGTTTCATCAAATTTTTTTTGTGGAAATAAATGACTAAGTTTTAAAATTTTGAGAATCAAATAATTTTGTTGCACTTAAGTGATCCCTAAAATCAAATCGGTCGCATACTTCCTTTGCAATAACAACTCTATTATCTCCAGCTGTCGTTTTCTTTTGCCTTTTCCTTGCAGGTTCTTCATTATTGCGTTCTTAATTGTCATTGTCAGTAGAATTTCTTAAATTTCTAATGTGAATAATTTGCTGTTGGAATTGTTCAATTGCCTTTTGCAGTTGAGCACTGTCAATCCCGCGCATTTGAGTCTGATTAAATAATATTTCAACATGAGACATGATGAAATGAAATATTTTCAGCCAGTAGAGAAATCCCAGGTAATTTGAATGTTTCAATAAAGCACTTGCTTCACTAATAGTAACTGAATCCATCCCATCTTCGTCAATAATTTTGTCTAAACATTCTTTGAAAGAATCCTGATTGTTCACAGTTCGACTTTTGAAAATCCAGCATGTAGGAGCAGCGCGTCGTAATCTACGTTTGACTATTTCATCAAGAATTACCGTTCGTTTTGGCGATCGAGAAAAAAAACTTGAAAATGAAATGACATTTTTATTGCACTGTGCCGCTCGTTCAATAATTAAATTAAATTGATGCGCGTAACAGTGAATATAATGTGCATGTGGAAATGTTCTTTTGATAATAGCTTGGACATCATTTGTCTTACCACTCATCACGGACGCCCCATCATAACTTTGAGCGATTAGTTTATTGTTATCAGACCCAGAAGGAGAATTTAAAATAGTTTACAATTCATTCTGCAATGTTTTTGCTAATACATCAGCATTATGTCCACCCGGCTTAGAAAAAGACCAAAAGCGTTCAAAAACTTGTCCATTAAACACGTCTAATAACAATCATTTGCTGATTATTAGAGGTGTCTGTAGTTTCATCGGCCTCCTAAGCAATGAAACTTGCAGATTTCTTTTAATATTTCCTGCTTGTAAATTTGCCACATTACATGTAGCAATTCGTTCTGAATAGTTTTTGAGACGCCTTTAAACACTCATGAACATTTCATATGTATTGAAGGCACAGCATTTAATTCAGCTGCAAAGTTGATTAAGCCTACATGAATACCTGGATTTTCCGACGTCAATGTCTCATCATGCCTCGTAACGCCAATTCAAAAGCTCCGCAAAATTTTATACACATAATTAACCGGCGCAAAATATTTTTTTCCACATCTTCGATGTACTTAATTTTATGTCGCAAATAAGCACTGTCTAACTGTTTACGTATGTCCATTTTGCCTAGAACACTAAAATCCACGCATGCATTCATGTGGGAAACTTAATTTTCGCGTTTCTTTGCGCTGTCTGCGATATCCTTTAAATCATTCAACCCTTGTCTATTCCACACACTAACCTCTTTCTTAAATATTAAGCAGATTCAACAAAATAGTTTATTTGCTAGAGAACATCCGCAAATACACTCATATTTTTCATATATATTTTTAATTAAAAGTTTTTCCTCAAACGATAGTGGGTTTTTTTAAAGATTTTGCACATAGTTAGTTTCCATCATTAATTACATATCTGTAACTGTACATTTACAGATATGTAAATTATTTACATGTCTGTTTCATATTGTAACAAATGCTTTATACGTGCATAACGTATTGTCATACATAAACACAACCTTTTTGTATATCTACCGCCATCTGCCTCGTTGTTAATGGACTACACCGACATACGTATTTTTTCCTTCCTGTAATAGCATAGCTATTCGAACGAAAGGTCGCCTTCCGACATAGTCTCTTTCGTCCGTAAGATGTCACTTGTTAAATGGTGTCACCTTGTAGGACGAAACTTGCTTTATCTTTGTGGGTGATTTCAGTAAAATATAAATACAGATACAAATCATTTGTTTAATTGATATTGTAATTGTAAATATTTCATATAAAAGCCGAAAAACTCTAATAATTTATCAATTTATATATATATATATATATATATATATATATATATATAAATAAATATATATGGAATTAATATCAATTCAAGTTAATTTAAATTCATTTAACTTCGGTGTTTTATTTATTATCGTAAAAATAAATTTCCGTCCATACATTTCATTGCCTTTATTATGACCCTGGGGAAATATATTTCACAACTGCGTCAGCTTGCATTAAAGACGTACAAACAGACAACTTTTATCTATACCATTGCGCTATAACATTCATAATTGTCGACACCGTTGAATCACACCCGATAGGGGATAGCGCTGGTTCTGCAGTCTAGTTATAGCCCAAACAAAAGTGTCATTGTTTTTGGCGTTTGCGAAGAATTTGTGGAAAATATAAAATAATAGTATGAATTCAGAATGTTTTTAAAAAATATTTACAAGCGATCACAAACCGCAATGTTGGAATATATTTATATTAAACTTTTGACTTTGTTTAGACATATAGTATTGTTTCAGCCTTTACTTGATAAAATTCCATTATAACTATTATGGATAAAATAAAACAAATTTTAATGAATTTCACTTTTTACTTTACACCGACATATAACAGTTATATGACTGGTGAAGCTAAGGTTGGAGTGAAACGATCGTTACGGTTTAAAGTAAAAAGTGAAATTCATTAAAATTTGTTTTATTTTATCCTGATAATTGTTTAGACAGTCAGCTGTTACCGACAATTACAAAACTACTATTTTTGTTATTGTCCGTCACCTTTAAGATCGTCTCCTTTGTATTTATGATATAGTTAGTGGCGTGAGAAAAATTTTCTAAATATCTTTGTCATTTTTTTTTCGCTTATGAGAGGAAATTTTGGAAAAATATTTTGGGTATATATAATTTAATATTTCCATTTTTCATACCTTGTATTATATTTCAAGGACAGTCAGTATAGCAATTGTATTTATATATTGCTATAATTATTCCAAATGTCAATATTATACTTTCATAATAAGAGAAGCGAAATTGTTAAAAAGAATATCTGAAAAACATTTGCTTATTGTATTTTACCGAAGGCGTAAACTTAAGACACCCAATGTTCAAGAAAAATGATCAAACTCCATCAAAATAATTTATACGTTTTCATTTAAATATTCTACGATTAGACACAATATTGTACGAAATATTTAAATGATTATTAATTTGAATATATTGAATGGCTTTCGAATTTATCAAGTTGAATTATACAAAACGTACTCCTTACCTTCAACATTATATAAATCTGTTCTTCTAATGACCACTTTACCAACTTTTCTGAAGAAAAATGAGGAAGCTCACCCATATTTATACTCCGCATTTGCATTTTGGGAAGCAACACATTCTAGAACACCATATTATTCCAACTTGCAATTCGTTTTGCGATTTTTCTAAAGCAATCGATCAGAGCAGCATATCATTAAATTACTGAAAAGAAGTGAGAAAAATTGTTTTTTTTATTATTACAATTAACGCGAAATTCTTATAACCTATCAAAGATGAACGAAAATTAGCTCAAAATTTAATAATATAATAAGTAATAATAGTAGTAATAATAATACTAATGTTTTATTTATAGCCCAACAGATACCGATTCAAGAGGACATTAAAATATATATACGTAACATATAACATATAAAATTAGACAATATAGTACCCACACAAAAGAAAAATTATGTACAGGTGGCGCAAAAGTATCGCGGCGAATTTAAATTAAAGAAAGTATATAAAAAGTTAAGTAAATTTATATTTTGAAACTCATAATGAGAGACCGGACACATTGGGCTGAAATGGACGTCATTACGACGGACGATGTAAATAGTCTACAACATCTGGAAGTACATCACACAGTTGTGCGGTTAACCGAATGAATAGTGCTATTCAATAACTGCGTGATGTATTTACTGATGTTGTAGACTATTTATATCGTGCATCGTAATGACGTCATTTCAGCCCGATGTGTCCGGTCTAGATAATAGAATCCCGAGCATGTTTTTCAATCCCAGGATTAGACTATGTGCTTTCTAACTGGGCTCAAATGAAGAAAAAACTTAAGTAATTTCTTAAAAATTATTTATTAATGTTGTTGCACAACACAATACACAATATACTAAAATAAGGAACAAAAAAGACAATACAAAAAACTGTTTAGAATTTCGAAAATACAATCGCAAAAATATCAAAGCATCCAATATTTGACTTCCAAGCCTGCTTCGTAGTTTATTGCCAACATAAGCAGCAGCTGAAAACGCTCGCTCAGGTTCTACACTGATTGAAGGAATAGACAATAGATCTTTATATGCTAATTCTAAGTGATATCCACGAACTCCTCCATTTTCGAGCAGGCTCATTTCGCGTCTAATACTATTTACCAACCCCGATTCATTTTGTACTTCAGGATCTGGGGATTCCATGCTCTTATTAATTTCCAGCTGTAACTTTTCCATTAGTATCAATTTGGGTTGGGAGGTTTGTTGCCTTGGCTCATTATCTGTTTGTGATCCTGACCTTTCTTCCTCTTCCGTATCATTTCGACTATTTAGTCTTTTAACAATACTCTTTATTTGCGCCCTTACTAAAGCCTGTGTAGGAACCGGAAATAAGTCAAGCCATTCCAAATCCGATAATAACCGATTTTCATCATCCTTCCGTGGATTTTGTAAATAATTAAACACACCAGTTAAATCATCATTTCGTCGTTGCTTTATACGTTCCACTAAGGATGTTTTCATTTTATTGGCGAGTGCTGAGTTTTTGCTAGACAATTGTTTTATAAGAAATTTCAAAGCGGCATCAGCTGTGCATAAATTAGCATCTCGTCGACAGATTGCTTCTACTGTTAATTTAATTGGGGTCAGCACATCAACAATTTTATTTACCAAGTCAAAATCAGCATCTTTTAAACGGATTGGATGATTGAGATCTATAAGAGCTTTTTGAATGCAGGTTTTTAAAAGAGAAAATCGTTCCAGCATGGTTAAAAGACTATTCCACCTGCTTTTACAGTCCAAAAGAAGTGACAGCTTTCACGTTCAATCTTCTACTATCTCATTTTTCAATTGTGATCTTTTGAAATACACTACAACTTT
This sequence comes from Melolontha melolontha, assembly GCA_935421215.2. Taxonomy (NCBI): domain Eukaryota; kingdom Metazoa; phylum Arthropoda; class Insecta; order Coleoptera; family Scarabaeidae; genus Melolontha; species Melolontha melolontha. The sequence continues at coordinate 51,502,122 of OW285236.1, forward strand.
GGGGATTTTCTTTATCAGCTCATTACTGTTTTCATCTTTTGTTAACTCTGGTATGTGTTCTCGTGCAAATTCATTTTGTGACATTAAGATTAAACCTGATCCTGGACAGTCTAAGTCTTCTAAATTGTCATCATCATCGCTACCGTTCATATAATCAGTAGTCACAGCTGGTTCATTTATAGTATCATCTGAGTCTGAGGTAGGGCTGTCTTGCATGTCTTGAAAATAATTATTTATTTTATAAAGCACATCATAGACGGCCAAATTGATACAATGTGCGAGACATAGTTGTTGTTCAGTGCAAACAAGCTGTCCCATCTTTATCATAACGTTCGGTCCAACGGTTACAGTAGCCACGATTTCAGTTTCCAGGGAAATATCAAATTTACTTAGGCGCTGTTTCAATACACGAAGATAATTTTCAGCCGTCATACTTCAATGAATAGGAACGAGTCCTTAGCTCCAATTTTTTTTATATGAATGAACGTTGACAGCCATGTATCGTTTATTGGACGTTGATGTCCACTCGTCGAAAGATAGACTGAATCTTTCACCTGCACTTTTCAAATGTTTTAATTCTGCAGTTACTTGCTTTCTGATTTTTTCAATGTAATTCACAACACGCTTTCGAATTGGGACGGTTGATTTTGGTAAATACGTGTATTTCTCTAAGAGCAATTTTCTCAAATCGTCTGAAGTTATGAATACACTGAATGGAAATCCATCTAATGCAATCATTCTTGCCAAAACATCATCCAGGCTATCGTCGACACTTTTAGTAAAATAATCTTCTAACTTTCGTTTCGCTGGCGGTGGTGCTGTGATCAGATTTTCAGAATCATGACTTGTTGAAGTTGTTTAACGATTAACGTCAGCTAAAATCTTAATGTTATGTTTTGGTGACAAATGTGTATGTAATCCCTTAGTCGATCCACCCAATGTCTTGAGAATGGTAGGGCATCGCTTACATTTAGCACTATTCCCGTCTTTCGCATCTAATTCTTTTTATGTTGAACAAAGTCTCCCGCCATTAAAATAACTTTTTTTTTCAGATAATTGACTTTTAAATTTAAATGACGTAACTTGCGTAACCTTGTCGCTGGTAGAATAATAAATGAAAAAAGTAAATCCTAATAAGCGTATTTATACTTTCGCGCAGGGAATCCCCGACGGGGAATCCCTCGCAACAATATTATGATATATCACATGAGATGATCTGGTGATTCCCCTGTTGGCCCGTTGGGGAATTACTTTAACAGTATTGTATTGAACTATGCCGGGCGGGGAAGTCTCTTCTAAGTTACATATTATTTGGGCTGTACCTGAGTAGTTCTTTTATCGTACGGCGTACCTAAGGTTGATTTTTTGTCTTTATGTAATAAGTGCCCTTAATATAATCTAGGTAAGGTCATTGTCAAGGCGCAACGGATTACGGAATGCAAACTGGCAATCCCGAAAATCCCGGGATTAGTCAAGTACAGTCCCGGGATTTACGGGATCAAAACTTGGCCGGGATCCCGAGATTCCGGGATTCGGGATTCCGGGATTGTATTCTCTAGTCCGGTCTCTACTCATAATACAAAGTGGTTTCTTGAAGTTTTTTTTTCAACTATTTTAGAAAAAACGATGACTAACAAATAATGTACCCTTTAGCTATGACAAATATGATATCTTTTTAGCACATCTTTGATGACCTTTTGTATAGTTTCTTGAGATATCCCCAAAATCTCCCGTCTAATATTCGCTTTAAGTTGTTCCAAGCATTTTGGCTTGTTTACGTAAACCTTTTTCTTTCAGATAACCCCAAAGAAAATAATCTGGAGCTGTGAGATCCGGTTATCTCAAGTCTACGTTTCTCGAAATTAATGGGTTTGGGAAATATGTCGTCAAAAGAGCAATCGTAAATCTGGCAGTATGAGTAGTGGCACCATCTTGTTGAAACCAATGGTGTTGATCTTGTTGTCTTGTTAAAAAAGAGACTTCCAATATTTCGCTGTATTGATCTTTATTTACTGATAGTGTGTGACCAACTTCATTATGGAATAAAAAGGGCCCGATTATTCTTTGGGCTGAAATCGCGCACCTTATCGCTATGAAGAGGTCTCTGGTGAATTAATTGTGGATTCTGTGTACCCCGATATCGCGAATTTCGTTTGCTTACAAGGCCACGTAGGTGAAAATGTTCCTTGTTTGTCATCCATAATTTGTTTACAAAACCTTCCTCAATGTCTGCAAAATTTACTATGGTTTGGCTGTATTCTAGACGCGCATTAACGTCTTGTGGACTCAGTTGTTGCACCAGCTGGATTTTATACGGATATGGAGATTTTCTTTCCAAATACGCTGCAGTAATCGTCGTTTGATAGCTAGCTGAAAAGAGCGTCTTCATGTTGAAGTTGTTGGTGCTTCATAAACACTTTCCTGCACACGTTGAATATATTCTACAGATCTTCCTGTCCTCCTTGCGTCTTCTACTGATCTTGCATCTTCAAATTTGGCTGCGAGTTGTAGATGGAGCATATCTAACATTGAAATATCTGTTCTCTGAGTACAAACAACGCTTCTTCCGTCTTCCAAATAAAAAGTTACGATCTTTATCCTTTCTGTGGGCGTGTACACACAACATCGAAACGCTTAAGTACTTATTTTAATTTAAAAAAGAGAAACTCTATAAATACGAGGTGCATTCAAGTTCTAAGGCCTCCGATTTTTTTTCTCCAGACTGGAAAGAGATAGAAGCATGTGCATTGTTTTAAAATGAGGGTGCGTTCGTTGTCAATACGTCACAGAGATCGCAGCACTGTACGGCAGATGGAATTGTACCGGCAGCGTCGAGAATGAGAACTGTTTTAGATACTTAAAATGGCTACGTTTTCCTTATCTGAACAGCGTGCAATCATTCGTTTTCTGAATTTGCGTGGTGTGACACCAATTGAAATTCATCGACAGTTGAAGGAGACATGTGGTGATGGAGTTATGGATGTGTCGAGAGTGCGTTCGTGGGTGCGACAGTTTAATGAAGGCAGAACATCGTTTGACAACAAACCGAAACAACCTCGGGCTCGCACAAGCCGGTCTGACGACATGATCGAGAAAGTGGAGAGACTTGTTTTGGGGGATCGCCGAATGACAGTTGAACAGATCGCCTCCAGTGTTAGCATTTCTGTGGGTTCTGTGCACACAATCCTGCATGACGACCTGAAATGCGAAAAGTGTCCTCCAGGTGGGTGCCACGAATGCTGACGGACGACCACAAGGCTGCTCGTGTGGCATGTTGCTAAGCAATGTTGACGCGCAACCAAGGCATGAATGGGACTTTCTTTTCGTCGATTGTGACAATGGATGAGACGTGGATGCCATTTTTCAATCCAGAAACAAAGCGCCAGTCAGCTCAATGGAAGCACACAGATTCACCGCCACCAAAAAAATTTCGGGTAACCGCTAATGCTGAAAAAATTATGGTGTCCATGTTCTGGGACAGTGAGGGCGTAATCCTTACCCATTGTGTTCCAAAGGGCACTACGGTGACAGGTGCATCCTACGAAAATGTTTTGAAGAACAAGTTCCTTCCTGCACTGCAACAAAAACGTCCGGGAAAGGCTGCGCGTGTGCTGTTTCACCAAGACAACGCACCCGCACATCGGGTTAACGCTACGCAACAGTTTCTTCGTGAAAACAACTTTGAAGTGTTTTCTCATGCTCCCTACTCACCTGACCTGGCTCCTAGTGACTTTTGGCTGTTTCCAACAATGAAAGACACTGTCCGTGGCCGCACATTCACCAGCCGTGCTGCTATTGCTTCAGCGATTTTCCAGTGGTCGAAACAGACTCCTAAAGAAGCCTTCGCCGCGGCCATGGAATCATGGCGTCGACGTTCTGAAAAATGTGTACGTCTGCAGGGAAATTACATCGAGAAGTAACACCAGTTTCATAGTTTTCTGGTGAGTTGTTAGTTAGAAAAAAAATCGAAGGCCTTAGAACTTGAATGCACCTCGTATAAATTTCAGGAAGAACTATTGAAATTAAAAATCGTGACGGTACTTCTGCGCCACCATGTATAAAGTATTACAATTCAACAATGAAACATTGGTCTCTTTTAAAGAATTTTCGTGCGAACAGGAAGACTAAAAGTATATAAGAAAGTAGTTAATTCGAAACATACTTTTGCCTACTTATGTGAGGCAAAATTACACCAAATTTTGTATAACAAAATCAAATATTAAAAATCGATTGCGGAGAACACAATACAAGTTCATATTTGTGTAAAAGTATCATTCCAGCAATGCAGACACGTTTCATCTTACTAAAGGATCATCATTACATGCCATTGAAGAGATAGTTTCAGCGCAAATAACACCCTCAGCATATTACAAAAGTTATTAAGACAGGAGAAAATTCAGCATCGCTCATTGACAAATGTCAACATTACGAACGCCAAATTGCGGTTGTCTCCGTTAGATGGAAACCTATTCTTACTAATGCACTTGTTACGAAGACAGCGATGGTTGTTTTGGCGTGGCCCATTATATTGGAAAATAAAAATATTTTAGTACAGATAGGATTGTTGTTGCATTATTACGCTACATTTATCGTCCCGCCTTCGTATAGAAAAATTGATAGTATTTAATCAAAGAATCAAACAGTTCTTATAAATAAATTGACAACAAATTGTTTGAAACTGATAAAAACAAGAAAAATCCCTAACCATAAAATATATTAAATTCTATAATTTATATATAATATAAATTCTATATACGTATTTCGAAAACTAAGTTGCCATCTTCAGTAGAACAAGCTGAAAATTAAAATAGTGCTAAACGTAATGTCTTTGGTTAAAGTAGAACCTTTGAAGATATGCTCGCCAGTGGGATAACACTCGTTCTTAATAGCAATCGGCAAAACATATACTAAAACAGTATAGTACGTGTACGATATCTCACTCTCGCATTCGTTAATAGCAAGTGAATATCAATGCCGGTAGAAAAATGCTGGACAATCGCATATAGATGTAACCTTACGCCGACGAAAACCTGTCTTACTTTGCTTAGAAATACTGACATAGGCGTCGTATGGCAAGAAATCGTTTGAATTAAATATACAAAATTATTTAATATTTTGTAAATTATTTTACTGAGTTTGATAATTGTTTTCTATTTACATTTATAATTATTAATCGTTCTATATTTTCTGTAGTAAGTCGATTTCGATTTGGCGTTAAAATATTTTTAAAACTAGAGCGCTCAACGTCTGTACTGCTTAATTGGGGACGATGAAGTTTACTGTAATTTTGGACAATTTCAAAATTGTAAAGTGTTGGAATTTTACTAAATCAGGATTTCTATGGAATATTTGCGTTAATTTCTGCTCTAATCGCTGGCCAAATTCTCCGGGTATACCTTTTAATTTACTAACAAAATTATTTAATTTTTTGCATTCCTTCTTCTAAAATAATATTTCGCGTTTCAAAATATGTTATAATATTAAGTAACTCATGGAAATGTTTATGAATTAAGTCATCCATCAAAGATTCTTTTTGTAATATCTTCTTACATTAAATTATATTACAAGAATCATTGTTAAGCAATATACTATTTCTTTAATATGTTCAAACAGGTACCCCACCTTGTAATTTACGAGAGCAGGTGGCAACAGCAAGGTAGGAAACGTTTCTTTATATGAACTTACCCTTTAAGGAGCTTAGAAATACTTTTTTTACTAAACTATTTAATTTGTCCATATCTGCAAATTCATCACGGATATATTCCGAGATTCGATGTAACGTTTTGTACGATGTAAAGTTTTCATATAAGATAATTTATTCAAGATTAAATCTAAGTTATTTGCCGTTTTATCATTAAGATTTGATAACAATATGTTAGCGTAAATAGAAAAGCGTGATATGGTTGAATGTTACATTCAGTGCCAGAAAAATTCTACTAGAGCTGCTGAAGTTTATTTTGAAAATTATTTTGATCGACGTCAGCCGTCGCTACCTACTTTTAAGAGATTATGGGATAATTTAGCAGATTAAGGTTCGTTCGTTAAACCAAAATCAAAAAAAGGGATGGATGAAGATAGAGAAATAAACATATTAGCAAGTGTCGCTCAGAATCCATCTACATCGACCCGACAAATTTCAACAGAAATGGGCTCCTCTCAACGCACTATTTTCAGAGTGTTGAAGAAGCATAAATTTCGTCCCTACAAATTATCAGTATCACAAACTTTATATGAAGGTGATAACATCAGACGAATAGCTTTTTGTAGATGGTTTAAAGATCAGTGTCAAAACGATCCACACTTTTCAATGAAAATATTATGGACTGATGAATCTCGTTTCACAAATTGTGGAATGTTTAATAGGCACAATGAGCACATATGGTCTCAAACAAATCCACTTTACGTTGAACATAGGAGACCACAAATTAAATTTGGGTTTAATGTTTGGTGTGGTGTTATAGGATCAACTGTTCTTCCTCCTTTTATTTTTGATGGATCACTAACTGGCAATCGTTATCTTAATTTTTTACAACAAGATTTCGAGGAAATGTTAGATAATTTAAATTTAAGAACCCGAGCAATGCTGCAATGGTTTCAACATGACGGAGCGCCTCCGCACAATCAACTGAATGTTAGAAATTATTTAAATTTGAACTTCCCTAATCAATGGATAGGACGAAATGCACCCATTGAATGGCCGGCTAGATCCCCTGATTTATCAGTTTTGGATTTTTTCTTGTGGAGTGTACTAAAGGACACAGTATACAAAAGAACATATGAAACAATCGACGATTTAAGAGAAGCTGTCTTAGTTGCTTTTAATAACATCGATAGGCGTAAAGTCCGCAATGCTACAAATTCTGCTGTGAAGAGATGCAATTTGTGTATTAATAATAATGGAGGTATCTTTGAACATTAATAATGTTGTGTGCGCTTAATAAAAGTTCTTATAGTTTTCATTTTATTACTACATAAGATTTCAAAATAAGTTTTCGTTTGGTTTGTATTTTATCAGTTCGAAATTCAATTGTTTTCCATAAAAACTATAAAAATGTCTATATCTTCTTTATTTGTTAAAATAACCATATCAAACCATATATCATTGTAATCAGAAAAAAATAAGCTTTTTAATGATGTCAAAACCAACTATGGTTTCCATTTAAAAAAACACAAGTTTGTGTCATAACTCGATAACGGTGAACGAAAAAAAATATTAGCTACATAGTTTTATTTGGCGTATAATTATCTAAAACTTTTGTCTGAACACTTTTTCTCTAAAATTACTATTAACGATGCTAAGCATGTTTAAAGAAAATCGTAAAATTTAGTTTTCTTTGAATATCTAAGAAGCCATGAAATTTATCGGAGAAACAAAAGCAGTTTTAAATCAAACTCGTAAAACTGCTCATCTTTCCCCATTTAAGCGTTTTTCTATCTCCAGTAGTTTCTGAGATCCCAATGCTAAACATTCAAAAAAAACTCACCCTGTATATAGAGATAGAGATATGTAGGACTTTAAAATTGGAATTGAATTTATGATTATGTTATATGCAGTGATTGGCAAAGGTATCTTTGTAGCTTCTTTGATGTTCTGATATCCGGTTGGCGAAGGACCTACCTGTTTGGCCGACGTAAACCAAATTACATTCACAAGTCAGCTTATAAACTCCCGACTTTATCTTCCTGTCAATTCTTTCCTTATTGTTTTTTAAACAACTTCAGGGTTTTAGTGGTATATGTTGTAGTGATATACAATGAATACTTTGAATCTAAAATCTGTACAGTGTATTTATTTATTTAATAAATTGGTTTTATGCTAATTGATTGGTAGGTTTAACATCCACTATATGTAGGCGATATTTATCAAATAGTTTATTAAATGTATTTCTCAATCCTTATAAAAATTACACAATAAATAAATAATTATATCTTCATATGACATTTCTGTTAGAAATATTACAAACTCTTTGCGAAAATTTTACTAAACTAAACTAAACACTGGACCTAACAAATTTAGTTTTTTTAAATTAGCTAATACTGAATAAAACAGTTAGTTTGACTTAAAATAATATAACTTAGCGATAACTACATTTTAGTAATTTACACAGATTACGCATTAATTGAATTTTATCCATAATGCCCATGTCCGTGATATCCATGATGTCCGTGATATCCATGATGTCCATGAAATCCGCCATGATGTCCGTGATATCCACCATGATGTCCGTGGTATCCTCCATGATAACCACCGCCAGGATATCCACCATATCCATAATGTTGTGCTGTTTCGGCTGGTTCTAAATCATCTAGGTCAAGACTCACAGCTGCATTGCTTTCTACAGGTAGAGCCCTGACTTGCAATAAAACGACAGCAAACAAGACCAGAAATGCAATCTAAAATGATAATAATAATGTACTAACTTACAAATTTAATAATAGTGTTACTGAATAATATATATTGGCAATACGAGTATAACTTTAAAAAGGTTAGTAAAATGCATATGCAATATTTCTTAGAATATCAGTACGATTGTTCTAGTCTTTTGTAAAATATTTAGTTTTCTTCTGCATAAGGATATTCACAATGAAATATCTTAAGGACCTATCTGTATAAAGATTTACATAGAAATTGTGAAAGAATGTATTATATTAAAAAGGTAAATAAATGTTTTCGAAAATTCTAGATTGCTCATTGTACATATATCGGGTGTCATTGAAAGGAAAATACAGCGTAATGAAATGATATGATTATATAGAATATGAATCCAAAATATTTTCTGCAAATTCCCCCGTATGCACGAGAAACAGATGACCAAGATATTTATAAAATATTTGTCCCGCCACAGCATTTCAATAAGAGCGACTATAATATAAAGAGTAGGGGTAGTGTTAAGTAGCGAACCATTTGTGCCACCGATTCAGTCAGTTTCGATCGCTACATCTAAAATTCCCTAGAATTCCCTAAATATTTTTCTACGAATTTATATAAAGAAAAACAAACATTCGAGCAAGGAAAGTATAATATACTTTTTTATTCACTTATACAATTGTGCAGTAACTAAACCAGGTCATGTATTTACAAACATCTCTTACGACAACACGGCCTCGGTGAGTTATGATCTTTCACCATTATGTTTATCTTGTAATCAAGTAACTAGGCTAACTCTAATATATAACTCTAGTATATAACGAGACACTCAGAGGTCTAGGGAGACAGAGTCACAGTCTGAGTCAGAGTGTTAGAGTCCCTGCTAGACTAGTGCCTCATAAGTATAATATAGTGTTCTTTTATTGTTAACGTTGTTATTATCTTTATTAAATTATATGTTGTTATTTAATTGTTGTTCCGCCTATTATTTATTATACTGGTAAACCTTCGGTGTAAAACAACGATGTGACCTCCGGGACCAGGTGACATCACATGGCGATCCTGCAGAACACGGCATACAGGAAGTATGTATTGTCAAAGATAACTCAAGGAACAGCGATTTCCTGAGAAAAATTATTCCATGGAGCAAGAGAGAGCCGAATCATTTAAAAATAAATATAAGTAAGGGGAGCGCAAAGAATTGAAGACAAACAATCGAGCACAAAGAATTGAAGACAATCAGTCAAGCAAGCATAAACAATCGGAAACAAAGAATCGAATGCGAAAATTAAAGAAAGAAAAGAATTGCGAACTACGAAACAAGGAAACTATTCCGAATTAGTACCACATGTTATGGAGATCAAATTTAAGAAAACAAACATTTCCCATTTACCATTTACAATTTACAATTTACGATTTACTATTTACAATTTACAATTTATCATTTACCATTTGAAATAATTTTAATTTATACTTATAATAAATTTCAATTCGTTTATAATAATAATACTTTTAGTGTAACTTATCTATACACACATCGTTATATAGTATAGTATAAACTTGTATAAGAAATATTGTATAATATATCTCACTAATGTACAATATATTAAGCACCTACACATAGTATGTAAGGAAATGTAATGATATATAGTTAAGACGGACAAGAAAAGCCAAAACGGCTTAGAAGCCCTTTTCTTTTCTTTTTCGCCGGGTGGAAGAAGCAGTAACTAAACCAGGTCATGTATTTACAAACATCTCTTACGACAACACGGCCTCGGTGAGTTATGATCTTTCACCACATTATGTTTATCTTGTAACCAGGTAACTAGGCTAAGGGGACACACTCTAGTATATAACGAGACACTCAGAGGTCTCGGGAGACAGAGTCACAGTCTGAGTCAGAGTGTTACAGTCCCTGCTAGACTAGTGCCTCATAAGTATAATGTGGTGTTCTTTTATTGTTAACGTTGTTATTATCTTTAGAAAATTATATGTTGTTATTTAATTGTTGTTCCGCCTATTATTTATTATACTGGTAAACCTTCGGTGTAAAACAACGATGTGACCTCCGGGACCAGGTGACATCACAATTGCTTTGATTGCAACAATTTTAAATGTTTATCAGTAACGTTAAATGATTTACAACAATTTCCAGTATTGGAAAATCTAATAACTGAAACAGCATTTAGTGTCTCATTTCCTAATTTATTCCTGTTTTTAGATTTAACATCAGTGACACCTGACAATACTCTCTCGGTTTCTACATTACTATGTGGTAAAGACATGCATAAACTAGCTAGATGTGTAATATTTAAAAATTCATATCTGTCTTGAAAATCTTTATGTTTCAATGACATAATATTTTACCAATATTCCTCCTATGTTTTGCGGTTGCTCCATGCTTTTTTAAATATGATTTTCGCACTTCAACTCAACATTACATGGCTGGCACTTGCAGGGAAACTTGCCTTTAGGATGTGCCAGGAGTCAACCCCTGAAGCGAGGATCTCTAAGCTATTCCATTTTGAATTTCTAAGCATAAGTAGAAGGTTGATGTCTACATAATTTAGTGTAAGTAAAAATAAAAAATTAGCTTAAACTTACAATAACTCATCGTCGGATGTTTCCGAACTCATATTGAATTAATTTGCACTAAATATTGAACTTTAATAGTAAAAAATAACTCACGTCTTCTTTTAACTTGTGCTCAGGTACGGTAAAGTAAAATCATTTGTCCGTGGTTTGACATCTATACGGAACGATATTATGTGATTCTATTAAAAAAATCCCCTTAATATTTTTGTTTTTCTTATAAAACCACTAACCAAATGAAACAACTCTATGGTCCCGAGGAAAACATTTTCCCGTTGTCGTCGATTTAGAATAGTTGATAATAATAATAAACTTTATTCCGTATTACATCATACATGTACGGAAAACGTCAAGAAACATTAAAAAAATGGCAAAAATAGTTAAATTCACATTAACATTAATCATTATTGACATATAAAACAAAAGTCTACATTAAATTACACTGCAAGTCATCGCACTATGATCAAAATACATGTTCTAGAAAGTCTTGTACACTGTAAAATGCTTGTGATTGAACATAGACATAGTAAGCATCCAGTGCAGTGGCTCTATCTACAGAGGAAGCTATAGTACGCAATGCATATGCAAATCCAGACGTGCTCGAAGCTAAGTATTCGATATGTGCCTTCCAATTTAGTTGGCTATCTACATATACTCCCAGAAATTTAGTGCTATCACAAAAGGTAAGTTCTTCTCCTTTGTAGTTCATGGGATGTTTCACTTCTTTGTAATAGTAAAATTGGATAACCTTGGTCTTATTTACGTTAAGTTTGAGATCGTTATTGGAAAACCATTCTTGAAATATTGTGGTAGTTCTTACTATTTCCTCCCCGATATCACCAAGAGATCTCACAACCACCGCAGCGTCATCCGCATACAGAGTTGTTAGGTGGTTAGTAATTGCCGGTATTTCGTTGGTATAAAGAAGGAAAAGCAGGGGGCCCAGCACCGAACCCTGAGGCACACCCCTTTTAAGAGTGCTCCAGTCAGAATACATTGCAGCTCCAAATCCCTCATCAACCACACGTTGTTTTCGATTGACTTTTCAAATGAACACCCGTTAGTATCCGTAAACGTAAATCCAAATAACATTTGATAATGTCAATCACAAATATCAGTTAGTGCATAAAATAATCGTGCGTCGATTCTGGTTTAAATAAATTGCTTCTCAGTTTTAAAATGGCTTTCACTATGGAACATAAATTTTTTTTAGTCCAGGCTAATTTTCGAAGTTTCAGTTCAAGATTGCTTGGTAGAATTTCAAGTTGAGTTTCCACATTTTGTAATAGATTATATACAATTTAAGAATAGCTTGGATAGAACTTTAAAACTTTTTTCTGAAACTGGTAGTCTCTTAAGAAAATCAGGCATCGGAGCAGTTAAGAAACGTACACCTCAAGTTGTCAATCGGGTTGAAGAAATAATGGAAAATAAACCACAAACATCTGTTCGACATTTGCGTCAACAAATAAACCTTTCTGTTGGTACAACTCACATGTTATTAGAAAAAGATATGCAACTTTATCCATACCGTGTCACAGCAGTACAAGAATTGTTAGAAATTGATTACCCACGTAGACTACAGTTTTGTAATTGGTTTGTAAATATGAACAATAATGGAGAACTTTCGCAAAGAGTCATCTTTACTGATGAAGCATGGTTTTATAAAACGGGATACCTAAATTCACAAAATACAAGAATTTGGAGTAGTGAAAATCCACATGTAATTAATGAAGAATCGCTACATCCAGAGAAAATTGGTGTTTGGGCAGCGATAAGCCAAAGGCGAATCATTGGACCAATATTTTTTCAGGGAACGTTAACTGCTCAAAGGTACCGTACGAAAATTTTACAACCATTTGTCAATCAGTTGCATGATGATGAACTTCAAAATGCATATTTCCAACAAGACGGAGCACCTTGTCACTGTACTGCAGAATCTTTGGATTATTTAAGAGAATTTTTTGATGAGCGTATAATTAGTCGAAATACTGAAATTGCCTGGCCTGCACGTTCACGCGATTGAACACCTTGCGACTTCCTTTTGTGGCCTTATCTAAAAAATAACATATTTCGAACACCTATATTGAATTTGAATGATATGCTACAGAGAATCGAACAGAAATGCATCGAAATTAATAACAATCCAGTAATGTTGCAGAATATCATCAGAAATTTTGAACGGAGGATTTTAAAGTGCATTTATCTTGAAGGACAACATTTTCAACATTTGTTATAGGTTTCAATAAATACCTACTATTTGTTATTTATTTGTATGCATGAAACTGTCAAAATATACGACTTTGTAGGTTAAGTAGTAAATTTTAATTTACGACATACTTCAAAATGTTCTCAGTAAATCACATGCTACTAGATTGACTTTTCAAATGAACACTTGTTATGTTATTTGACACTTATAGGTTATTTGAATATTTAAATTTGACGCCTACATTTAATATATATCTACATTCACGCAACCTAATTTAAACCGATTAAAATATGACTGTACCACTTTTTTTTTGCATTTTAAGATTACATAAATCTAGTATAAACCATTTTTTAATTTTTGTTTTGTTGTAATATTCTTGGAACGTAAAAATGACATTTGTCACTTTTTGATATCAAGATGACAAGAAAACTGATTCCGGCAGACAAAGTACAAATTTTGCTAAATTTGGAAAGTTGCAAAAGAATTTCATTTGAACAAATATACAGTACTACAAGTTAAGTGCTTTCAAAAACTTTTCTCATTAGAGACGGTCATGCTCATTCAAAATTATACGTTTGTCACAGATTACGTGCACTGTCACTAACCATTATCAAAAAGCATGGCCGTCTCTAATGAGGAAAGTTTTCGAAGGCACGTTAATTTTTTCGAGAGCGTTAATAGAAAAATGTAAAAATTATAAAACGTATTATAAAATTGTAAAACGTCGTTATTATTATAATTAGAGAAATGAATTTCTTACTAGCATCTCTGGAAAACATTTCCTTATTTCTTTTTTATCTATACGCGTAATCTGAAGATATCGAATATTTAATGAAAATGATAAATTTAAACGATATGATCTATACGCTTTCATCTAATATTTAAATATGCTAAAATTTAACACTTCCCTATGAGAAATATATAAACGACTCCTAATTTGAATGTATTAAATACGTTTCCAAAATATAGATTGTAATTAATGCAATAATAATTTAATAAGAAATAACAGTGGCAGTATTAAACGAAGAAAGTTTATTGAGAATGTTTTTTATGAACTTCTTCATTTGTGAAACTTTCAATATATATCCATAGTTAACCCGGCAAACGTTCTCCCCAAAAATAATTTGCAAAATTAAATAACTAATAACCAAATGTGTATAAAAAAAGAAATACTCATGTGACATCTCAAACCGCCACCTATGAGAAATATATATATATATATATATATATATATATATATATATATAGTAAATTCAATCAGTTGGCGATTTAAGGTCTGGCTTTACTTTAAAGTATATATATATTTAAAACAACCCTACATGTTTCGGCAATGATACCTTCATCAAGGATATAAAATATAAATGACAGTATGCAAATGTCATATAATTGAGTTGCTATGGATAAAATTATTCAAAGATACATTCCAATTGAATAATAATAAATCATGCCTTAGTATTCCAAAAACAGATAGACAACAAAAACAGGGAAAAGCAAGACATGAGTCATTATTATGTATGCGCCCGTGGAGCGTCTTAAGATGCAAAGCTGTAGGCATTCGCCTTAAACGAGAAGGAAAACCACGAAAACCTACTCGGACAACCAGACAGGAGTCAAAACACGGAACAGTCAGCATGATAAGCAAATGTATATGATAATTAAATGTAATTGATATTTAAATAACCTAAGATAATTTTTTTTTTTTTTTTTTTTACAACATAACCCTGAAATGCGTCAGGGTTTTTGTCCGTTAGCTAACCGGCAAAGAGAAAGAGGTTTAAACTTTGGCAACAATATTTTGTTTACTGTTAAACCGCATTTCACATGAAGAGAAGTAACTAATTTCAATAATGTACACGTTTATGCAGTTGAAAATCCGCATGCAATCAAGGTAAAACATTTTCAACACGAAATTGTTGCTTCTGTCATTCTACCACAAAGATTAACGAGAAACATTTACTTGTAACATTTACAAAATATGTTGCGAGATTTGTTAGAAGATTGATCTATACAACTTCGGAAAGGTATGTAGTTTATGCACGATGGAGTTCATCACATTTTTCATTAAATGTTCGAAACCAGTTAAATCAATAGTACCCAAACAAATAGATAGGTAGAGGTAATAAAGCTCCTATAAATTGGCCACCACGTTCACCAGACTTAACCCCTACTTATTATTTTTTATGGGCACATCTTAAGACCACGGTTTACATGACATCTGTAGATAATGAAGAGCAAGTGTGGCAACGTATTCAAGTTGCAACAAATAATGTTAAAAGTGACGAAGACGTTTTAATTTTCTTCGTCGTGTAAATCTTTGTATGCGTGTAAAATGATGAACACTTTTAACAATTTCTATGACATCTTTATTATTTTGTAACATAATTTTTCTCTTAATTAACTGTTGCTTCAAATTATTAAAATATCTTTCACAAAAACCTAGACAATAATCGAGTAAAGCCTTCTTCTTCCATTGGAGTAGAAATTTCAAATGTGCAATTATTAAAAATCCCAATCTCTATGCCTATGGAAAGATGTTAGTTAAAAGTTTGATATGTTTTTTTGTCTTTTACAACTGTGTCAATGTGTCAAATTTTAGCCTAATGGTATTAGCTGTTTTATATTTATAATAATAAAAAAACAATACAGAATTGTAACTTCAGCGCCGAATAGCGTTGAAACTAAGCAACTTTGTACTAAAATAAGTTGTCTTAGGGCCGGTATTATAAACAGCGAATAAATCTCTGAATAACAATTTGGCGAATAAATTTATTAAACGAATAAATTGAAATCCGGTATTATAAAAAATGCATGCAAGTAAAATAAGTATTTGTACAATAACTTTGAATAGTATTTTACAGCTTAGCGTTTCGATAAACGATGAAGTCACTGAATAAAATTAAAAAAATATGAAAAAATCCTAATTCTTTACTATTTCTTTTGGTTTATATTTGTAAAATACAAACCAATAAATCTGGCATTATCAAAGTTCAAGTTATCAAACACACCACAAAATATATACTTTTAAAAATAAGGTTATGTTTATTTGAACCAGTGTAGCAAACAGCTGTTCGCATTTAACCAACGAATAACATTTAATACCACGATTTTCTAGGGTGTAAATTAATTGGTAGATTTACTTACTTAGCTTTCTCATTCGCTATTTATAATACCCAATCTATAGAGTAAATTAAATTTACTTGCTTAATAAATGAAATCTGAAACGATTTTATCGTTTATAATACCGGCCCTTAAATCGGCTTATTTTGGCGTATTGAATATGTCGTTGGTTTTTGTAAAGACCTTTTACAGACACCTTGTATAATAAATTTCTAAACAATGAGGCAATGTTCTCGTTTACTTTATAAATATTATTTGGAAAACATTAATTTAAGATACGTTTCTAATCTATACATTTTAATTATAAACAAAATGTAATCTTTACCTTCAACATTTTGTATTTCTGTTGCTTTAATGATCACTTTACTAACTTTTCTGAAGCAAAATAAGGAAGTTTGCCAATATTTATACTCGGCATTTGCATTTTCGGAAACAACAGGGCTTAGATCAACAACTTATTATTACATCACAAAATTCCTTTTGTGTTTTTTTAAGTAATCGGACAAAGCAGCATATCATTACACTCATGAGAAGAAGTAGGAAAAACATATTTATTTTTTTTATTATTAGCAAGTTTATTTACATTATTTACTATTCATGCGTGAATTTGTTGACTTAATAATTTTTAAGGGTAACGGGGAATTCCGTCAAGATGTACCTTGGCATTAGAATAAATAATAGAATTATTATTATTCATATAACATACTTATATTAATAATGTAAATAATTATAAATTCTCAGAATGACGATGGAGATTTATTACGTATTATAAGAAGGAATAATTTTCATTGAAACTTTTTCTTAAATTTCCTTAAAATATTAGGTAAAGATGTTTACCTTTTGTTTTGTGACGTTAATTTTTTGTTTAGATCAATAGATATTTTAGATAGCATGACTTAAAATTTCTTACTGAAAGTAATAAATCTTGATTTTAAAATAACCTGAATTCTTTGTTATCTAAATGTATAGTTAACATGAACCGCATATCTGAAGTGAACACGCATTAAGAAGAATGTTAATTTATTAATCTTGCATCACTAATCAGCAGTGAGCGGACTCAAGCGATTGATGATTCATAGCCCATAGTCGTCTGCCTTGTATTCGCAATAGGTTTGTTTCTGTAAGCGATCCGTGAGTTTCGAACAATTTGATACGTGTGGGCACCTGCATAAGTGGCACATACCTATATATGCAGCTAATATGTTCTGTTAATGCATAACAGAGCGAATGTAATAAACGGTTTGGTAATCCGCAGCAACTACTGCTGAAACAAAGGTAATGCTGACAAACGAACTACGTATTGAATTTTGAATAAAAATAATTTACAAAGAACAAAACTCAAAACTATGTATTTTCTGTGAAACATTGAAAGTGTAAAACATTACTATGAACAATTAAAATTTGTTCAAGGTGTTCCTGTGTTAAATTAGTTCTTTTAGATGTTAAAACGCCTTTAAAAATAGAAAATGTCCATTCCACATCACAACTGGTGATGAGTGCGTGATTAATATGTTGCAAAAGTGCACCATACTTCGAATTTATACATTTTTCAATCCGCTCTGTGCAAAATTGACATAATATATTCAAAACTGGATTTCTGCTAAATATAGAACCAACTTTTTGTCTCAGCTTTAAGAAGTGCTTTGCGTATCATCATCTTGAAGATGAAAAACAAAGCTTAATTCATCCAAGTGTTATGAATAGAAAAATGTTGCTTTTAGACATTTTCCTCGCCTAGTTAATACAGGAACTGGGGATAAAGGCAAATTTGGAAGTATTTCTCTACCATTGAAGGTGCTTTGAGAAATATCTTTTTAAATGATGAAACTGCACTGAGAAAATGACCCTTGATTTATTCACATGCTCTGTGTAGTGCATGTGCTGCACAGGTAACGTGTAGTATATTGGATAAGATTGCTTTAATAACTTCCCTGTTTTTAATATATAAGCTGTCGCATCAGTCAAAAATAATAGCATCTTGTGTTTATAATTGTTATAAGATGACAGAATATTATGTACACATTGGTCAATTACTTCTGCAACTGTTTCGCCATTTACAACTGGTAATACTTTATTTGCAATTAAGTATGGTTGGTATCAAGTTGCCGGATGAAGAAGACCAACAACTACATTTAATGCATATCGTCCCATTAAATCCGTTGTTTCGTCTGCACTTACCCAAAGATAATGACCAGATAGGTTGGTTCATATTTTTTCATTGGTTCTCAGATGACTCAACTGGTATATGACGATCAATATATTTTCTAAGAAACCTCTTGAGGACTGGATCGTTAAGCTTTTTGAATGGGATATTGGCCGCCATGAAAGCTTCACACAGTTCTTCGTTAAAAGTGTCAGATGCAGATGGTCATATGTTATCTTGATGAGTTTTCGCAAAGCATGTCTCTGCACATTAAACTTATGTGGACGCCTTAAATTGAATGAACAGGAACTGAAATATATCTCGGTATCATTACGAATATACAACCAATCAAGAACAATAAATACATATACCGATAGGTCCAGCCCGCTACGGGCCATAGGCAACAATATACACTCCAAATCACGAAAGATGATCCCTGCGTCATTGATATATAATTCTATCAACGACATTCAAAGAATAATCTCCACATCCGCATAACAAACAGTACCTACTTGTATGACAAGGATAGCTTGAACGAAAGTATGTGTTTTCTAGCAAAGACATACGGCTCAAGCAATTTATTTGAGTAAGACAAAGACGGGATTATTACCTACTCCGTGATAAATACACACATTTCCGCTTAGTAGTTCTGATTTCTGTCGTTAGTCGTTGACATTTGACAACATACATTCGTTGATATTTGATTGAATTTATTTTCTTTTTATAAATACATCAATCAACAAACCAGAATTCGGTGTGATTCGATACATACGTGTTCGATTGCAACTTTCCCCTTCTGTTTAAATAAAACATGATTATAAATCCGCTGTAATCCCCTTGCCCCTCCGAATCCTTAATAAATGATGTTTTGTATGTTTACAATCATAAAAACTTAACCTCTTAACGTAAATACAAGGCTGTCAAGAACAATTTTCCGACCTGCTGTTAATGAATATAAAAATGAAAAAGGTAATTATCCAACATGAAAGTGGCAATAAATATCAAGTTTTTTTATCGCCTTACGAAATAGAAGAAGCTGAAACGGGTAAGTTAACTTTTAAACATTTGTCAATAACAATTTATTTTTTGATGTCGATTTTTCAGATTCCAACTTCTATAATGAACTAACAAAGTATCATAAATTATACGAACAAAATATAATACATAGGATTGAAGATCACAATGATGAAGTTGCAGGGAATAAAGATCAGCAAACTACAATGTTTTCTGAAGACCTGAATGAAAATTATCATGTTGAAAAAGAATTGGATGAACGGCAAGAAAATAGAAATAGCTTTGATGAATTTTGGACCGAACAAGAAACTTTATTTCTCATTAGTTTGTATGCAGAATACCAAGATGAATTGAAGCATGCAAAAAAGAAGAAATATGTGTGGCAGATAGTATCTGAACGAACTGTCAGTATCACTAGATGAGCTAGAAGATGATAAATCATCAAATGATTTTAAAGCCATTTCCTGAAATATTTCAATTAAAATATTATTATAAAATATACATAGTCTCCATTTCTCCATTTTATTTATATACATATGTCAATCGGCACTATTATAGAATCAAAGCTCTGAATAAGACGTTCTTTTGCAATGTCGGATTAGTTACAAATGATTACTAAACACGGATTATGTTTACGTTAA
Source organism: Melolontha melolontha (assembly GCA_935421215.2). Classification (NCBI taxonomy): domain Eukaryota; kingdom Metazoa; phylum Arthropoda; class Insecta; order Coleoptera; family Scarabaeidae; genus Melolontha; species Melolontha melolontha. Next base: position 51,522,206 of record OW285236.1, read on the forward strand.
TCATAATCAAAATAAGTGCACAAACGAAAGCAGCTATATTCTTTGAAATTTATTTTTTCAAAACTATAAAGGCAGCAATCACGACAACTTGTTTTAAATTCGTTGCAATATTTTGAATGAGAGAAAAACCATGGTGGTGTTAATACCTATTACATGAGCACATAATATATTTAGATTTTAATAAACCTTTTGTTTAGCGAGTGGCAGATGCATTGTGCTTGGGATTAGTTACAGTAAAATGCATTAAAGCTGTGTAGCAGCAGTTTAAATCGTGTACTTCACAATATTGGATTTAAATATAAAAAGGATAATAATCATAGAGCATTAGTGGAACTATCCAACATTGCAGAGATAAGATTGACATTTCTTAGGAATTACATAAAGAATTTGAGTTCTGTTCAGAGAGAAGTGGTATTGCTTGATGAGACCCGGCAAGATAATAATCTGCAGAGTGAGGGCAAGCGATATGTTGTATTACATTGTGGTTCAAAATTATGTTTTATGTCAAATGCTTCTTTATTGTTTTCAAGCAAATCACAAATAGAAGATTATCGTGGTGAAATGAATGGAGAAATGTTTAAGCAAAGTATCACTGGAATTAACGAAGAAGTTATGCTGGTGTATTTCCATATTTATAGAAGGAAAATAGCACCTTCTTCATTGTGGACGAAGTATTCCATGTTAAGAAGTACTTTGAAAGTGTATATGAATAGTGACATATCAAAATACGGAAAACTGATTTCCTATTTGAAGAGTGAGGCAAGAACCCACAAGTCCAAAAAGGCGAAAATCTTGGAGAGGCTACATACAGAGAAGTTTCTGAATGAGGCTCCTAACAATAAATATTTGATGATGAAGGTATTATTTATTTTCTTATATTTAATTCAAAGTATTTATTCATTATTCGTTTGTGTATTCTATGCAGGTTGCCTTAATAATGGGTGCATCAGGTGCGTGTCGTTGTGATGAAATAACTAAGCTGAAAGTTGACGATATAGAAGATAAAGGATACTTGTATGTTTCGATAGCTGACAAAGACAAACGTATCTAGAAGTTTCACTGTTATGGCAGAAGGATTTACAACAGATATTCTTGACCTCTACAGAAAATATGTCTGTATGAGACCAAAAGGTATTCCACATGGCAGATTCTTCCTAAATTACAAGAAAGAAAAATGCACTATCCAGCCAGTTGGAATTAACACCATTTCTAAGATACCTCAGAAAGTTGCATCTTTCCTGAACCTACCAGAAGCTCAATTATATACAGGACATAGTCTGAGATGTTCGTCAGCATCTCTTCTGGCAAACGCAGGAGCTGATATTACAACAGTTAAACGACATGGTGGGTGGAAATCGTCCACTGTGGCAGAAGGTTATATACAAGATTCAGTATCCAACAAAATTCAGTATCCAACAAGATTGATATAGCCAGAAAGATTCAAGGTTCAGGCAGTCTAACATCCTCGACTTCTGGTCATCAAATTTCTCTTCAGGATACTTCAAATACGTCTTCTAGTATAACTCTAAATTCGAATAACCTGAATGCAGAGTCAGATATAAAGAGGATACAAAAGAGGATTTCCTTCAACTTTAATATTAATGTAAATGTTAATTAGTTGCTATTGTTTACCCTTTAGAATTAATATAAATGTGTTAAAACTATAGCAGTTTGAATGTCTCTATGCAATCTAAATTTCACCTTGTTTTATCTCACTAGTGAGATAAATTATGTTTTTAACTCACTAGTGAGTTATAAGAAGCTACATAATTGATTTAAAGTCGCCATAGTTATAGGTCTATTATTAGGAGGTGTTGGATAAAATACATTTACATTGTGAAATCAATGGCTTTATAATTAACATTGATGATTCAAGCAGCAGTGAAGATAGTGATTAACAATACTTCCTATATGACCGCAGATAAAAAAAAACTGTTAGCTATCCCATGTTTTTACTTAATCTATATTATAACCCAAGATTTAAGCCAACGTACGTGCTACACGTCGTTTTTAGTTCACGCCAAATATATCAAATTTTCTTGTGTTGGCAGTAAAAGTATCAAGTATTAGTATACAGCTGATTAGTTGTTTATGTAATGTTAGTTTATACTTTTAGTAACTGATTTTTTATGCAACAAATACAATGATATTAATACAAATAATCATACAAAATGTTACACATGCAATTGCCAGACAGTGGCCACAATTTTTATCTAAATATGTCTAGAAAGGCAGAAAAATTACAGAAACAGAATTTAACAAGTAGCTAGATTTCCTAATGTACTAAGTAGAATTGATTGTACCGAAGCAGAAAGGATATTTATCATGGAATATTCAGGTAATAGGACATTCTCAATTAAGAATTTGTGACATCGTAGCCAGATGGCCAGGATCTACACATGACCAAACAATTTTGAATGGATCGGCAATAAAAAGAAGCTAAGAAAATGAACATTTCAATAACCCAGTTATACTTTGTGATAGTTGTTACAATATTATAAAATATTTTTTATATTTCCTTTTTTTTGTATATATACTCATGATAATTTTATTATTAAACAAATAATAAGGCAATTTTGTTAAATGATTATATATGTATATTAACTTATTAAACAATTATAATTCCCAGTTACATTGACAATTTAATATATTAAGTTTTTTTTTAACTGGCTCCTTTTTCTTACTGCGTATTCTTTTTCATTGCAATTTTAATATTTGGAGTTAAAAATACAATGCATATAAAAAAAAATGTATGTCCAATTAAATACATTTGAATGTGTTTTCATCTTTTTGTAGCAAGTTTTTGCAAGGTACACTAGTGAAATGTGTTTCGACTGCCTTATTTGATTTGGTGTCCATCAGCTCTAATCTTGTGGTGTTAACTTAAAAATTTTTAATATACACAAAACAAATTCATACAATTTGATGAAAACAATAAATAAAATAACTTTTGTTTGTATATATTATATAAATCTATAACTTATTGCAAGTAAAATTTTTTGAAAGTTCAATTACTAAACTTTTTCTTTCTTGCTCCATTTCATGTTCCTTTTTCAAAATTTCTTTCTGCAATCGTACAAGTTCTATTTTACTAGCAGTCAACAAATAATTTCAAAGCAAAAAAAAACATTTCACAGCAAATAAATTTATATGAATATGTTTTGTTTATAATGCATACTGCAATTTCAAATATTTATACTGACCTTTGTGCAAAACTCAACTTATCTATTATGGCAGTGTTAAGTTATACTGCAATATATTCCAAAATTTATTTAAAATAAGGCACTGTAGAACGTTTAACTAATATCTAGGGTTATTCTATGATATAATTGGGAAGATAATGTTTATAAAACTGTCATAACAGTGAATATGTAATTACAGTTATACAAAGTAGATACTCTGGTCTATTGTATAATTTCAATTCCAGTAATAATGCTGTTACAACTAACTTGAAACTGTTTGGTTTTGCCATTCATTAAAATGATTAAAGAATTACATAATCTTATATGTTGACTTAAATGTTGTAAATTCTTGATAGTTCATTTTATTTTTCAAGTGGTGTTATAGTTTAATTTGATTTGCTGTTTACGCAGCTTTGTTCAATTTATAGTAATTTTAATATAACTTAAGATGTAATTCGATTATATTTGTTCATATAACCTACAAATTAGACCGACTGTGTCAAATATATTTGGCCCGGAAACGAAGTTAAGTTCCATATTCATTTTTCAATTTACAGTATTTAATATGACGCCGAAGTACTGATTTGAATCATACAATGATTATTGATGACGCAGGGATCATCTTTCGTGATTTGGAGTGTACGTATGGAACGTAATGCGATGTGGCAACGTGCGTACGATGCCACTCCGCGTGCGCAACATAAGTCCGATGGTCGAGCGCAACAGATTGCCCGTCATTCGTATTTAGCTGTGCATACGTAAAGGTAGTTATCATGTCAGTGTATACAACCGCAGAGAAGGTACAAATAGTTTCGTGGTATCTTGCCGGCAATTCCTGTCGAACAACCGCTGATTTATTTGCTGTAGAGTATGTAAATCGGCCTATTCCTTCGCATTGACGATTGAAAGGATCGTAAATGCGTTTAGGAAATATGGTTGTGTAGTCGGAAATTGCCGCAAATGCCAACAAATTGACGAACAGCCTCATATCCCTCTAATACCTGCCGATCGGGAGGAGAGAGACGTGAGGGTTTGTTCCTTAGTTGAAATGGGCTACCTTAAGTGTACACGGCAAATTGCAGACGAAATCGGTGTTAGTAGAAGTACAGTAAAGCGGATTCTAAAACGCAACAAATATAAAAGTTACAAAGTTCGAAAGTGCCAGGAGATTTTTCCCGAGGACAATTTTGCAAGAATGGAGTTTTGTGAGCCCGTGATGGAAAAGGCTAACAGGGAAGAATATTTTATAAAAAAATTTCGGTTTACCGACGAGTCTTCTTTTCCACGTCATGGCAAGCATAATCCCTCAGTCGTGCGATAATGGCCTCGAGAAAATAAACATCTAGCTCGTAATGTTAAAACTCAATATCCCGAAAAACTTAACGTTTGGGCGGGTATCTTGGGTGATAACATTATAGGGCCATTTGTTATCGACGGCAATTTGAATGCAGTAAAATATTTTGATTTGCTGCGAACACGAATTATTCCTGCTGCCCGTCAACTAAACGTCGATTTTGATGCAATTTGGTTTATGCAAGACGGTTGTCCCGCGCATAACAGCAGATTAGTAAGAGAGTTTTTAGAAAACACTTTTCCTAATCGTGTTATTTCCGGGAGGGGTACGATAATATGGCCACCTCGATCACCCGACCTCAATTCCTGCGATTTTTATCTGTGGGGTTATGTCAAAGAAAATCTTTACGGTCTTCTAACAATACCGAACTTGTAACAGTTGCAAGTTGAACTGTTTAGAATTTTCGCGACAATAACTCCTAGAAATCTCGAGGGAGTGAGGCGGGAGTTTTACAATAGGCTCGGCTATTGTTTGGGAAGAGAGGGCGGTATTTTCGAATCCTATATTGAGTGACTTTCTTAAAATTTAAATTTATTTTGCAGAATTATTGATTTTTTTTACTTTTATCTTTTAGAAAACGTTATTGTTTTTTTATTACTTAAAATTAGTTTTCCGTAGCAGCTAAGACTACAATAATAATAATAAATTGGACCTTATTATGTCTGAAATAAATGGGCAAATTACGTATACAGAACGAATATGCAAACGACTATATCCTTGCGCGGTTTAAGTCTTACTAAATTCTTAACTGCAATGTGCTGCAATTGAAACTGCTGCGCGTAGAGGGGATTCGCTGTTGCCACTCATTGCTGACTATGGCCCGTTCCGAGCTGGACCTATCGGTATGTATATGCTTGTATAACAGCAGTAAACACGAGAATACACTTTAGTAGCAGATATAATTTTCTAAGCGATTATTTCAACGAAATAATATAGAAATGTATATTCCGTCTTACGCGCCACTGTCGAGTAGAATTTATGAAGAAATACACACAATCTACTATTCACAACGACGGAAATATCAACATCTGCTCGAGGAATGCAATCGAGGAAACAAATAGTGGGGCTGTTCTAACATGCATACTGTACCTGTAACCGCCACAACGTTTTACCGGGGCAACTAGTTATTCAATCGCTTCAGTCCGCATACCATATACCTCGTGAGAAATCTATAGAAAATATTTTATACTTAATTTAAATAGTAGTAATTTGTTTAGCTAGCGTCTTTCTTACTCTGGAGAGTTTTCGATCATTTTCTTATAATTTCTTTCGGGTATTTCATCATCTATCCGTTTTCTTTTAAAGTTAGTGGGGACCTGTTTGCTATTATTGTTCGTTTGATACATTTGAAAGGACAGATGTGTTCTCCAACTATTAGCGCTGTTCGGAATCCGAAAATTTGTTTTTACAAAGCTGTTTTATAGACAAGATCTTTAAATTTCAATTATTCTAATGTAATAGGTCTTTCAAATTGAACGCCTTATTTTAAAAATAAATAAAATATAGATGACGCACTGAATTCGTCTGGGTATTTTGACATTTACGAAGTGTGATGTATGACATTGATAAAAATGCCTTCTTACGCCATACAACAATGCGTTCAAATTGTTGAATTACTTTATGAAAATTAGGGATCTGTGAAAAATGTTTTTAGAAAATTACGTGAATTTTATGGTTTACCTCATCGTCCATCTGAAAGAACTATTGGTCGAATTATTAGAAAATTTCAAGAAATCGGTTCGGTTGAAGATCAAAAAAGAGAAAGATACCAATCGTAGTGATCGTTTACAAGAGCATATTGATTTTATTCGTGAAAGTGTTGCTGAAGCACCTGAAATGTTCATTAGTTGACGTTCACAACAAGTTTTAACAACATGGCGAATTTTACGAAAGGATTTAGCTTTAAAGGCATATAAGGTTCAAATAACATAGGAACTAAAGTTATTGGACCATGCAAAACGTCGTGCATTCGTCAGTTGGATTAAAGAACGACCAGATAATGTTTCACAAAAAATTATCTTTTCTGATTAAGTACATTTTGAAATTGGTGGTTTTGTTAACAAACAAAATTGTCCAATTTGGGGTGAGGAAAATCCGCGAGTGATTTATGAAGACATTTACATCCTCAACGAGTCATTGTTTGGTGTGCATTATGGTCAGGTGGTGTAATTGGACCATATTTCTTTCAAAATGCTGCTGGTGATGCTGTAACAGTGAATGATGTTTGATATCGTCAGATATTAACTGAAATTTTGTGGCCTGAACGGAATGATATTGATCTAGAGGATAGTTTCGACAGGACGGTGCAACACTTCATTTTGCTAATAAAACAATTGCTTTATTAAGACAAAAATTTTTTGGAAGAATTATTTCAAGAAATGGTGATGTTAATTGGCCACCAAGATCATGTGATCTAACATCGTTGGAATATTTTTTTTTGGGTTATGTAAAAAGCCAGGTCTACAAGAACAAGCCACAATCGATTCCCGAACTAAAGGATGGAATTATTCGTGTGATTGTTGCAATAGAGCCTTAATTATGTCTAAATGTAATAGAAAATTTTAAGAAAAGAGTGAACAACTGTGAAGCAGCAAGAGGTGGTCACTTGTCAGATATTATTTTTTGTGTATAAATGTCACAATTGATACTACAGTTGCCAATAAATGTTTTTGAAAATCAATGCAAATTAAGGGTTTCATTTATTTTTTAAAAAATGCGCTTAATTTGAAAGAGCTTTCATATTCTAAAAGTTTTGGCACAGAATACAATGAAGTTAAAATTATAATATCAAGTTGCCATTGGTAATAAAAGTTTGCTTAGATTGTTTACTGTAAGTTGGCAGTAAGTTAATTTGAAGTTTTTGCTTTACAATGTCGTATAAATTAGAACTCCGAAAAACTATCTACAGCTTGGTTGGGCGGGTGTCCAATGCTGAAATATTCCCGAATCTTTGCTACACGCAATGTGCAACAACGAAAATCGCGAAAACTGGTCTTTTCAAATTCTACCTAAATTCGTGAGCCCTCCACGGACTTACCTCAAGTGGGCGGGTTGCTATTAAAAATTCAAGCCAGTCGACCAGTACCACAAACACAGCTCAGTAAAGTTTTTCTTGCGATTCTTGACGAAACGTAAACTAATTAATCGATATTTATAAAGGTCGCCACGGCGTTTTGTATGCGACTTATATACTCGTAAGTGATTATACGTTACGCGGAGGACGTACAGGCGATAACGTACGCCCGTAGAATTAGGTTGCATCTAAGGAAGCTAAATATATTAAAATAAAAGTAACAACGACCAAATAAGTAGTAACAATATTTATTTTAAACGACTACGTCGAAAATAAAAATATAAACAAGTACAAAATGTATCACGCGTAAAAATATAATGAAACGGGTGAAGTCCTGTATATAGGCAGATTTAAATTGATGACTATAAACAAATGCGCCAACAATAAGTTATACTAAAAAAGTTGGAAAATAATGCAAAGTTCAATACTTTTACTCGTGCCTGTATATATTAGCATACGGTATATTACATAGCAAAACAATAAAATAATATAGCGACGTTTACTGAGATCTCAAGAACATTTACAAGAACATTATAAACTTAGGCACAATGTGACTTAATTTTCAAAATAAATATGAAGTTAACTATACATATTTCAAAATAAAATGGTCTACTAAATAATACTCAAAAAAATATAAAACACCTTACCACAATTAATAATCGTATCTCAAATACGTCTTTCGACAACTAAGTTGTCATCATCAGTAGGTAAAACCATTAATCAAAGTGTAGAACCTGGGGCACAGTAAGGTTAACACTAGAATCCCTTACAACTTTCCACGGCGTCCACATAAACACTTAATTTTTAACTTTCGAAACATTAAACTTTTAAAAGCAAAGGAATACATGAGATTGACATGGCGCATGGCGCATTTACATGGCGCAAAATTGCTTCCAAGTTGGAGAAAACAATTATGAACAGAAACAAGGCACAACAATGGGTAATTGCCTTTTATAGCTAATTTATTTATGAGTCAATTTGAAGTAGAATTTTAATATAACGCTAAATATTTCTCAAGAGTCTGAATCAGATACGTAGATGACATTTTTGCAATTTTTGATACACGGAAATGTGAATTGGATATATTCGTTAAACAGCTAAATTTGAAATTTCCGACTATTAAGTTCAATAATAAAATAGAAGTCGATATTTTCCAGCAAGACACCAATGTCAATTGATTCATCACCGCGGATTCAAATCGTTTTCAACATAAGACAGCTTCTTTTAATTTCTTAGTCAATCGGTTACTAAACTTTCCGTTAACAAAAGAGAACTACGAAATAGATTTCATTAAAAACATCGCGAAGTATAATGGCTTTAAGATAGAAATAATTAATAAATGGATTGGAAAATCGAATTTAAAAAAGGCAATCTGCTAATTCACAAGTTTGATAACTCAACATATCCAGGAGAAAAAGTACACGTGTTTACCATACCATCCAATCATGAAAAACATTAACAGAATTGTTAAAGAACAAGATCTCCGAGTTGCATTTCGGTCCGAAAACACCATCAAAAGTCTCCTAGGTAATACTAAAGATAAAGTTAATAACCCGTTTTAAAGAACATATATTGCATATTAAATTTAATAGACCAGAAATATTGAGCGTGGCAAACCATGCATTTGACACTGATCATAACGTTACGGTAAAAGGGTTAAAACTTGTCAAAAACATTAACAACCCCAGAGATCTCGACGCATACGAAAGCATTCATATCGCTAAAAACAAAATTAATACGTTTAACTTGGACAACGGTCCTATAACATAGAGTTGTATTTTTCCATTCTTAGAAAAGAGGTGGAAAAAGTTGAGGGCGTGAGAATAAATACATGATGGTGTCATTTTCTTAAGAGGGGTAAGTTTAGTTTGTGTATTCGTTTTAGAATTCAGTGTATATTGAACGCCGTGTAAAGTTGTGCGCGATTATATGTGGTAGCTTTACTGTGCCCCATATTCAGGAGTTTGATTAGTGGTTTTACCTACTGATGATGACAACTTTGTTGTCGGAATCGTATTTAGATACAATTATTAATTGTGGTAAGGGGTTTTATACCTTTTTTGAGTTTTTACTTAACCACATTCTCCAAAGTAATACTAAATAATAATTATAATTAAATGTTTCAAATGAATTTAACAGGTAATATGGTTGAAACTGACTGATTAATATTTTGTATCATACTACTAAATGTAAACTAGACATAAACATCTAGCTGCTTCAAACGGTATGATTATAAACAAAAACCTAGCTTTCGGCGTGTATATCGATGATATCTCAGTGATGATGGCGTATCTTCCTGTATCTCTCTTTCCTCAGCACCTCACTACTCAAGCTACTTCTGGGCAACCTCAACTATTATCAGCGACTAAAGGTTTCTTGTAACGGTAATCATTAATTGGAAGCCGGTAACGTGGACCCTACGATATTATATTATATATTAGCCAAAACGGAATGCGGGCACAATGAATTGAAATGCCTTGTTCAAAATTGCTGGGCGTCTCTTAAATGTTTTGGAGGGCACGATAAATCACGACAAAGGCGACGTGTAAAAGCAACTGTGGCCACATTATCCGCCGAGTCAGTGTAAAAAACTTACATTATCTACAAGTGGCACTGCACAAGCATGAACACAGTGATCGAGTACTAACGTCAAGTGAATTAAAAGCCAAACGCGGACCGCAAAAGGGTCAGGGGGGAGGCGCTTCGATCTACGAAGTTTTGTCGTATTATATTTTTTATACTGTCGGTATTTTCTTAATTTATAAAATTAGTCCCGACACCCTTTAGGGTAAAAGGGTTTTTGATATATATATATAACGGGTGGGGCAAAAGTCCTGCTAGCATTTTGATTGCGCGCCATCTTGGTTATGTGACGTTTAGTTCAGTTTAGCTTTAACCATTGTGTTGTGTAGACGTCCAAATTTGATTATGGATAAATATACGCCACAAGAACGAGCAGAAATAGTGACAATATTTATTGAAAATAATCGTTCCATTATTGCCACTCCGCGGAAATTGCGTCAAAAATATCCTAATCGTCCAGTGCCTCACAAAACCACAATTTATCGTTTACATGCAAATTTTCGACAGTACGGTACGACAGCAGACAGGCCTCGTTCTGGAAGACAACGGACGTTTCGTAATGCTGAAAATGTGGCTCTGGTGCGCGATAGTGTTGCAGAGTCTCCAGAAACATCAATTCGGTGACGTTGTTCCCAGTTACACATGCATGCAGTTTAAGGCGAATTTTGAAAACTGATTTGAAAATGTTCCCGTACAAAATTCAATTAGTCCATAAATTGCTACCGAGAGATCATGATCAACGAGTTGAGTACAGTAATGCAATCCTAAGGCTGTCTGATGAAATTGAAGATTTTTCGTCTAAATTGATAATGAGCGATGAACCCCATTTTCTTCTCAGTGGCCACGTCAATAAACAGAACAGTCGGTTTTGGGGACACATAATCCTCAATTAATTCATGAAACGTCATTGCATCCACAAAAAACAACTGTATGGTGTGGTATTCATGTTGGAAACATCATTGGTCCCTATTTTTTTGAAACTGACGAAGGTGTTGGAGTTTCTGTTACTGCTGAACGGTACCAAGACATGATTCGAAATTTTCTTGTGCCTGAAATGGAAGAGCAAGGACTAGAGGAAATGTGGTTTCAGCAGGATGGGGCAACAGCACACACAGCTCGTTCAACAATTCAATTATTGAATGACGTTTTTCCACGAAGACTAATTTCGCGAAATGGCGATTTAGCATGGCCAGCCAGATCTCCGGATTTAGCTGCACCCGACTTTTTCTTATGAGGTATTTAAAAATCAAAAGTTTATGTGAATAAGCCCGAAACGATTCAACATCTTAAAGAGAATATTCGTCAAGAAATTGAAGAAATTCAGCCTGAGATGTTGCAGGATGTCTTGAAAAATGCCATAAAAAGAGTCGAAAGTTGCATAGCGAATCGCGGTCACCATTTAGCCGATATAATTTTCCAATCATAACGAAAAAAAATGTAAAGAGCAAATAAACTTTTTATGAAAACCAAACTTACTTATCTTTTCTTTCAACAAAGTTATAGGCAATCAAAATGGTAGCGGGACTTTTTCCCCACCTTGTATATATATATATATATATATTAAAAATAATAGACTTTTTGGAATTTACTGCAAGTGAGAATTAATGAATATTAAATCACATTCTTACATGTAAATGTCGACTTATTTAATGCGTATAAATCTACAATCCGTCAAACTAAGTTTGCACTAGTATGCAGAACACACTCTTTCGCGACAACGAACTTCCTGGTGATTAGGTTAATTAAGAATTAAGAAATACTGAAAAAACAAGCCTATCAACGCGAGGAAACGTACAGACGACCGTTTCGTTCTAATTGGAACTTCTCAATGCACGGCATTCCCTTTCGATGACGACCTTGCTTTTTCATCTCTATACTTTCTGTATATATAGTTAACATTTGGAATTTACTGCAAGTGAGAATTAATGAATATTAAATCACATTCTTACATGTAAATGTCGACTTATTTAATGCGTATAAATCTACAAGTTTTTTTCTACAAGTTAGTTTGACGGATTGTAGATTTATACGCATTAAATAAGTCGACATGTACATGTAAGAATGTGATTTAATATTCATTAATTCTCACTTGCAGTAAATTCCAAATGTTAACTATATATACAGAAAGTATAGAGATGAAAAAGCAAGGTCGTCATCGAAAGGGAATGCCGTGCATTGAGAAGTTCCAATTAGAACGAAACGGTCGTCTGTACGTTTCCTCGCGTTGATAGGCTTGTTTTTTCAGTATTTCTTAATTCTTAATAGACTTTTTATTGGTTTAGCGACCTTTCATTGAATTTTGATGTTTTATTCTACGACGTTTCGACTTTTATTATTATTCAGTCTTTTTCAAGTAACTAGAAACTCTATATATATATATATATATAATTAGTGCAAAATAAAAAAAAATTAAAATTAGTGTAAAATGTGATCGCATAATATTATATAATTTTTTACATTTATAATTACAGTCAAAATTAAATTAGTAATAGTAAGTGAGGCTTACTGCTATTATTCCTTTGAGTGTGTGGGGGTGGGGTGAAGTCGCAAAAATTAATTTTATTTACATACGAACGTCCAAATAGTAAGGACGTTCGCGGAGCTAATAAGAAGATTGAGATTCGCTGCTCTAAATAATTCATAGTTGCATACGGAGTGTGTGATGTGGCAGTATCCTTCTAAGTAACTATTCTATGTTATTCAACTAATTTATAAATGACTCAAAAATAATGGTTTCGTATCTTGAGGCATTAATTGTTTCTTGAAAGTATATTGGCTCAATAATTCATCGTCTTGAAATTGCCACCCAAACGCTAATTTTAACTGGATGCAATGGTACTTGAAATAAATTGTGTGGATTATCTGCCAACCAAATTCTATAATTCTGCGAATTAACATAACCAGTCAGGTAAAATCATGCTTCATCGGAACAGAAAGTGATGTTTTGCTAGTTAATGATATTATGTAGATGATTATATTACTGATAAAACTGGATTCGTTATAAAAACTCAAATGGATGAATTTAAAAGAAAATCCAAAATTTATATTGGTGTAATGTAATTGTTTTTGTACTTTTCTTACTGGGGGATTCATAGGCACGTTCTATAATGAATGTAGGAAAGGGTAAAAGAACAGATTAATAGTTAGGTAGAGCTTACCTATTAGTTGGAATAGACGATGTAGAGAAATATGAGCATTTAGTTCAACAATTTGACTGATATTTTTCAAAATACGTTCCTACATTCCTATACTAGTTTTTCGAAACAATTCGAGCTGTATTTGCTGTAATATTTGGCGTATATATCGTCATCTTTTGAAGTTTCGATTATTGTTAGGAACCAGTCCGTTTGCTTTTTATAATTATTTTCTAACACTTTTGAGATTTGACTTTATTAAACAAGAAACAAATATTAACGTTTGTTTTAACAAATATTAACAAAAATAACAAAAAAGTAGGAAACATTAAAAATATTTATTATGGAAGGTCACGATTGTTGCCTTGTAATTACTTTCGATGAATCTTAACCGAGTATTATAAACATATTTTTATTTGTATTTTCAAATCGCTATTATTATAAAATTGAGGATGTAAATAAAACAACCAAAAGAAAACTAAAATCGTCAGTGGCTTGTAGTTGATAAACAAAAACAAAAGCACGTTATTAACACAATTTACGATACTATAATGTATTATTTTATTTTATAAAAAACAATTGGTGTTCGAGGTGAACTTATCGTTAGAGGACATTAACCGCAACGAAAACATTTAGCAATTCAATTTACATCTATAAAAGTATTATTGTGCTAGCACAATAATCATTTTTAATTTCAAATTTGTTGCTGTTTGTCAAACAAGTAAATAAATAAAACAATTTGTTGTTTTTACTTTCAAAATAGTCTTTATTGTCGAGCAAAATATATTTATTGTAATGATTTATTTTCGAAGCGGCTTGCAAAATAAAGTTGGTAATTGACACTAATTGAATATATTCCAAGCAGTCGACTTATAATCAATTTATCAAAATATTTCCTGACAAAAAAAATTGATTGCCGCTACTTTTCACAAAGCTGTATTAGAGTAATCGAACGATTTTTAAGCTCTGGTAATCAAAATATGTATCAAATTGTTGAACAAAATTCTCATGTTTCTGTACTTCGTCTATCCCAACTAGTAGGTAAGCCCAATTAATCGGTTAATTTAACCTTTCCTACATTCATTCTAGAACTTTCCTATGAATCCTTTTATAAGAAATTTGTGAGAAATATCTTTTTAAATCAGAATAATTGAAACATACATGAGTGGGTAAAATTCCACCTACAAAGGTATTTTCAATAATATAAAATATTATTATAAATCTGGTGTGAAGAACACAAATACAGGTTCATTATTAATATTTTTTTTTGTGAACGTGTTCGAACATATCCCTACCCAGAGACGCAGATACGTACTTCGCCTTTCTACAGGCTCATCGGTACGCCCCTGATGGAGAAACGATATCTTCAGACACATTCAGAAAAAAGAACCACATCGCCATATCACAGAAATTATCCAGACCGAGCGTAGAAGTATATTCAGCGCTGCATGTTGTCAGACAGCCGAAGTACCTCGCCCTGTCACATAATGCAGTTTCTAGAGAGACGGCTGTGCCATCTTTGGAAGGGCGTCGATGGTTCGCATTGGTTATAATAAAAAGCACAGGAACAAATAAAAATTAATTTAACGTTAATAATAACTTATTATGTAATCGTGGAAATTATATTTTATACAAATGGTTTTATGCTTATTATTTGGTAGGCTTAATATGCAAAATGTGTAAAAGATATTTATAAAATATTTTATTATTGATATAGTACATTAGCTGTATATTTTAGAGGTATCAAGTTGAAATATATTTCCTAATACTTATAAAAACTACACAATAAATAAATAAATAATTATATCTTCATATGACCATCCCCGTTAGAATTACTACAAACTGTTTGGGAAAATTTTACTAAACTAAACGAACCACTGGCGTTAATAAAACAGTGTTTAGTTAAAAAAAAAATAGTTAATACTGAACAAAACAGTTAGTTTGACTTAAAATAATACAAGTATAACCTAGCGACAATTACATTTTGGTAATTTACGGAGATTAAAAATTGCTGAAAAGCCACGTTCATCAACGGAACGTACAGACGCGTTTCGCTCTTATTGGAGCTTATCAATGTACGGTATCTCCAAGACGGATATGAATGAAATATTAGTATTTCATCCACCTGATGAAGCCATTGTATGGTGAAACAATATTGTAGTGTATTTACAATAAAAGAATTTTTGAAACTAGAAGTTTAATTACTTATTTCTTAGCGTTATATTCATAAATACCGTTCTTGTTCAAATAAAATTAATAAGCATAATATTTTTTGTGATTTATTTAACATTATTTTTATGTTATTTGTCTTTCAATAAAATGTTTGTAAATCACTCTTGTCAAGAGACTTTAAAAATGTATTTTGGGAAGTGTATTTTTGCTACTTTAAATTCAAATACAAATTAATGAACATACTTTTCATAATTTTCTACAATCCCAATTTTTAAATATTTAAAAAGCTATTTCACCTCTGTTTTGAAATCTAAATACAAAGTGTAATACTTCATTGGAAAGAGAATTTTCCGTTGGATTCTAATTTTGAGAAAAATATATAGGGTGCTGTTCGAATAAAAAAGTTAGGGTCGTTTTCGGTTAAACCGGAAGTGAAAGAATTTTAATACTAGGCTCAATTTAAAGAACATTAGGAATATATTAGATGCCCAAATTTCAAATATGTATTTTATTAGATAACGGAGGTACGCCATTGGAGCAATATAACTGAAACATCCGGTATATTGATGAAACCACCGATTCAATAGGACGTTGTATTGCTCATTTATTGATTGGTGTTCTTAGCGACGAGATTTTAGCAGATTCTGCTCTTAGAAAAAACAAATGCATCACAGTGGCCAGAATTGTTCAAGAGGAACTATCAACATTTTTTCTTCACACACCTGTTCCTGGATATAATTTTTTGCTCATTTTGTCAGATGCCGCACCGTACATTATAAAGGCCGGGCAAAATTTGAAAATATTTTATCCGAACTTGATACATGTTACATGTTCTGCTCATGTTTTAAATAGGATTGCTGAAGAGATTAGGAAACATTTTCCTCTTGTAAATAGTTTAATTTCCAAAATGAAAAAGATCGCCTATAAGGGTTCAGTTCTGTAAAGAAAAACTACCAAACACTCCTCTTCCACCTCAACCTGTTATTACAAGATGCCGCATTTGGTTGGAAGCCGCTTTTTTATTGCGATAATTTCTGTCAACTAAAAGATCCCTCACTGATGTTAAGCAATTATTTTAAAACAAACAAATAAAACAACAACTTTCATTTATAAAAACCATTTATAGAAACTTTGTTTCTAAAACAATAGCATAGCATAAATGGAGGAATCTTATTTGCCATTAACCCGAAGTGTAGGTAGAACCAGTAAAGTAATCTGAGGCAACTTTTCAAAATGTCACAGGCAAAATGGGGGATTTTTGGTATTTTTAAAAAATTCAAAAATGTGGTTGAAAAAAATTGTGAATTTCGGTTTCTTAACCAAGTAGCTAATATTTTAGAGCGAGAATTTACTGTATCATTGATTTGGATCCTGTAATATTAAGCAATTCTAAAAACACCTTATTATATCGGGTGATGTGGAAATGAGTTTTTCCATTTATAAATTTTTATATTTAGACAGGAGACAAAATTTTTTAATTGACAACTTTAACATTTAGTGGTTTACTATTTTTACAATTAACGACAACCTGCCTTGTGTAATAAATGCATATTTAGGTATAGTTCAATATGTAGAATATTAAAATGTTTGTTTATTTTTAAGTGAATTAATAAATTTATGCATTATAAGTATTTTTTATTTAATACTGGTAGCCGTAACTTTGTGGTAATTCATTTTGAAAATAATAAAATAAAATAAAACAATAACTTTGTTATACCACTTTATTCACATGTAATAGTGACCGCGGTTTCGGCATACAATGTCATTATCAAACTGCAAAAGTTACAGGCCTACATAGATCTTATAAATGACACAAAAATATATGGGGGTGGTTTATGGTGTTATTTAAAATTACTACTATATACTTAACTATTATATACAACATTGGAAAAGAGGTGTATATATAAGATCCAACTGGTCGATAAGAACAATATCTATTGTGTTGTTTCCGCTTTTAAAAATTTCAAGTGACTCTAAAAGATTTAATTTACTACCTTTCTCGGCCAAATGCAATATTTTTGATGACCAAATGTATGCCTTTCTGTAATAAGATGATTTGCGAATGTTGAATCTGTCTTCTTTAGTTTATATGACCTCATGTGTTCTTTTACCCGTATAATAAAACTTCGACCAGTCTGACCTATATATCCACTTTTACAATCATTACAATATAATTTATACACTCCTGATTTATTATTGATATCTGTTTTAGGTTTTGCGTTAAAAATGAAATTACTTGTTTTTACATATGGTTTGTAAGCTATACTAACATTACTATTATTTTTTGAAATTATATTTCCAATTTGCTCGCTTATTTTACCGAAGTAAGTTAACGAGACAAATTGTTTGAAATTAGCACTATCTTTAGGATATACTAAACTAAGGGCCACTTGTAACTGTTTTTTCTTTAGTATACTGTCAATTACGCTACTTTTATAACTATTGTTTACCGCTATTTGTTTTATAGTATTGATTTCACGAACAAAAGATTCATTAGACAAAGAAATATTTAATGCTCTATGTATCATAGAATTAAAAAATTAATGTTTGTGTGTCGTAGGGTGTAGTGAATCTTTGGGAATAATGCAATCAGTGAAAGTAGGTTTACGATATATATCAAATTTTAAGCTCTGATCTAATTTGGTTAATTTTAAATCCAGGAAGTTAATACTGTTATTCTCTTCTATTTCTACTGTAAAATTGATATTAGAATGGATTGAATTTATGTAGTTCAGAAATGTTTGTAGTTGTCTATGAGTACCCTTAAAGCAAGCTAGGATGTCGTCTACATACCGATACCAAAATTTAATATGTTTTTTACCTAGTTGTGATGAAAGAATTTTTTCTGTAATATGCTTCATGAAAATTTCAGCTAATAGAGGACTTAGAGGTGAGCCCATTGCCAGACCTTCTGTTTGTTTGTAGAATTTGTTGTTACATGTAAAGTAACTTTGGTTGGTGACTAACTCCGTTAGAGATATGATTTCGTGTATAACAACCGGGTTTGTATTTTTCTTTACTAAAATGTTTTCTATTAACCTTAAGCATTCCTTATGTGGTATTTTTGAAAACATGTTGGAAACATCAAATGAATCAGAATAATTGAAACATACATGAGTAGGTAAACTCCACCAGTTTCACACCAGATTTTTAATAATATTTTATATTATTAAAAATAGCTTTGTATTAACATCAAATGATACCAGGATTTCTGTCTTTTTGTATATTACAATCTTTTAATTTAGCTGTTAACTGTATTGCGTTTTTTATGGAAGAGCTATCTGTAAAATTCGGTATATTGTCTAATTATTATGTTTAATTTTTCGGCTAATTTTTTATTGGGGCAAGAAATAAACGAAACAACTGGTCTGATGGGTGCTTCCTCTTTGTGAATTTTTACTAAACCGTATAATTTAGGGGGGGGGGGGGGAGGATTCATAGTTTGTACTTATCTGTGTTTGAGATTACTACATTACTAATTTTGACACATTCTTTAATTTCTGCCTGATACTGTTTAGTGGGGTCCTTTTTCAATTCTGTGATAGTATTGTCGACTATAAATTTCTTAACTTAATTTTCATAATCACCTTTAGTTAATATTACAGACGAATTTCCTTTATCTGCTTTTGTTATCGTGAGGTTGTTTTCTATGACTTTGTGCTTAATACTTTGCAATGCTCGTCTGTCTGACTGATTATTGCTAGATGTTGAGTTGTTTTTCAGAATATTTGTAACTTTGGCTTTACCTAAGATACTGCTAATTTGATTGTTATTTGCAAATGCCAGTTCTGTTTCTATTGCTAGAATTTCCTTTTGTTTGTTACAATGCATGTGTGGTGCATATTTAGGATCTTTATTTAATAAGCTAAGTTCATTGTCTGAGAAGTTAACATTCGTGAGATTAATGACTCTAGGGTAAAACTGAACATTACTGAAAGTATTGTTAACTAGGGGTGTAATGTGTAGGTTTGATAGAGACTCCAACTTCCCGTTTTGAATGAGTCGTTTCTTATGAATAATTTCACTAACTTATTGTCTAATGTGGTCATTTAATAAATCGAATTAAATGTTGTGTAACTTAAACGATAGTTCTGAATGTAATACCTTAATGTAAATCAGAAGAGTGTCTCTGCCTCTGGTGGAACCAAAATTTGGATTCTTGTTTAATCCAAATTCTCTTCGCGGCATTGATCGCTTTTTTAGAGGATATGGTGTGTGTTCTGATTCTCAGCTGTACATAATTCGGCGTTAAATTTCTTCGTAAGCATTGTTGATTAAACCATATATTTTGTACTGCCATCCTGTGTTTCACCCGTAACTTGAAGTAGAAATTGGCTTGTTGCACTGCACTGGTTTGTTTAAGAAAATTAATACTGGTAGCCGTAACTTTGTGGTAATTCATTTTGAAAATAATAAAATAAAATAAAACAATAACTTTGTTATACCACTTTATTCACATGCAATAGTGACCGCGGTTTCGACATACAATGTCATTATCAAACTGCAAAAGTTACAGGCCTACATATATCTTATAAATGACACAAAAATATATGGGGGTGGTTTATGATGTTATTTAAAATTACTAACTATATACTTAACTATTATATACAACATTGGAAAAGAGGTGTATATATAAGATCCAACTGGTCGTTAAGAACGGGTATACGGGTTATACGGGTAAAAGAACACATGAGGTCATATAAACTAAAAAAGACAGATTCAACATTCGCAAACCATCTTATTACAGAAGGGCATACATTTGGTCATCATAAAATATTGCATTTGGCCGAGAAAGGTCGTAAATTAAATCTTTTAGAGTCACATGAAATTTTTAAAAGCGGAAACAACACAATAGATATTGTTCTTAACGACCAGTTGGATCTTATATATACACCTCTTTTCCAATGTTGTATATAATAGTTAAGTATATAGTAGTAATTTTAAATAACATCATAAACCACTCCCATATATTTTTGTGATAAGATCTATGTAGGCCTGTAACTTTTGCAGTTTGATAATGACATTGTATGTCGAAATCGCGGTCACTATTACATGTGAATAAAGTGGTATAACAAAGTTATTGTTTTATTTTATTTTATTATTTTTTATTTGCATATTTTCATTTTTCTGCATATTTTGGCTAAATGTTTTGCATATTTATGGGCATATTTTTGGGTTTCCCTAGTTATTACATATGATGTAGTAGTTAAACACTGTGCGGCAAATAGTGCTTGCTTTCTCCTACAAGAAAGGATTAAATTCTTTGGATAACATTTTGATGGAAATAAAGAAACGTCCAAATTTATCACAATTGTGCAATTCATCACTTTACAAATTTATGAAGCAAATTAACTTCAAGTACATGAAAAGAAACCGGAAAACTATTCTTGTAGAACTTGATGATATCATAATATTTGGACGAAAATATTTAACTAAAATTAAGGAATTTAGAAGTAAAGGTAGTTCAATTTATTATTTATACGAAACTTGGGTTAATGTTGGTCATAGGAAACAGAAAATATGGATAGAAAACAATATAAAAAGTTGATATCAAACATTCATTGAAAGGTTATCTAAAGGCTAAGAAACCCGTCAGGAAAATTGGATATGGAGGGTTGTTACTTTTCTAAGGTGAGAAAAGTGGAGATTACCATGAGGAGATGAATGCAACAGTTTTTGAGACATGGTTTGATAATTTGTTACCAAAATTACCTGGCAATTCTGTTGTCGCCATGGATAACGTTTCTTATCATAGCCGTAAATTGGAGAAGATTCTTACAACAGGATCTAAGAAAAAAGGTATGCAAAAGTGGCTGCAAGCTAAGCAGATTGAATTCGGAGGAGAAATGATACGAGCTGAGCTTCTGAATTTAATCAAAATTAATAAAAAACAGTATAATTTATATGTGATTGATCAAATGTCAAAACGTAAAAATAGGTTGCCACATTATCATTGTTAAATTCAATCCAAAAAAAATAATTTGGGCAAAAATAAAGAATGAAGTGGCATTCAAGATCAACACACTTAAATTGAGAGAACTGAAAGGACGTGTACTGCAAGCTATAGAAAATGTTAATTGAAAAAGTTGTATTGAGCGTATAATTAAAGAAGAAACACAAATGCACACACTAGATGATCTAATTGAACCGTTTATTATTTCTGTTGCTGCTGATAGTGACAGTTCAGTTGCTGGTTCACTGTATTCTGTATGGCAAAGGAAACATGAATATTCAATCACAATTTTTAATTTGGTAAAAATTAAATGGGTTTCGTTCGGATCCCAATTAAATGAAATATCATAAACATCATCTTTTAAACAACTTTACAAGGAAATTCTCAATCTTAGCTCAAAATTTTTCTTCAGAAGCACTTGGAATACTATTAGTTCCAATATTACCGATAAATAACGCTATTTCTAATGAGTTTTTAAGTAATGAATGGCATAAAAGATTATAAAGCAATTACATATTGTTAATATAATGCATGTTAGTAAGAGAACTTGTTTTTATTAAACAAGACTATTTGTGATGTGGGTATATGTAAACTAAAAAGTAATTACCTATTATTAATCCTAATGAGTGGAAACTTGTTCTTATTGGGCAAGATTATTTGAAATTTAGGTACACACCGTGTTAGGGGATGATTTAGCAAAAATTAAAGGACACATTCTTCATAAAAAGGTGTGGCCCACAACCAAAAATCGTGGGGCGTAAGATCAGGTGAATGCGCAGGCCACTTGCTCTGTCCAACCAATCAATATTTACTCTGGCGTTGTGCGTCGGAGCCCCATCTTGCTAATAACATATTCTATTGAAATCTGTCAATGGTAATTCTTCTAAAAAGTTTTGGAGATTTTTTTTTAATAAAGTATGATATTTCTCTTGATTAATTGGCATTTTGATGACATTTTGGGTGATCTATCAATTGGGCCATTTTTCATAGATGTAGGCAACCATCTGTGAAAAATGGCCCAATTGATAGATCACCCAAAATGCCACACCAACAATTTACGCTGAAACGTCTTTGAAAATTATTATCAATGACAAATATCGAATTGTCTTGGCTCCATTGTCGATGTATGCTCCTACTAAAAATACCATGAGATCAAATTATCAATCTGTAAAAATTCTGGTCTTATTCTATTGCATCTAAATAAAAACGACAAAACTGTATTCTTCGGCCAGGACCATTTAGTTCTAATGCATGAACTTTACTTTGCTTTTAAGAAAACACAACTTACGTTTGTTTTTTTTCTTAAAATATATATACTTCAAGTTCGTGAATTTTCTTGTATTTCAAGAACATCTAATTCCGTATACCTATTCGGAGAATTTACGGTGTTGTGTTTTAGGTTTGTTACATGATCTATAATTTCTTAAATTCGTTTCAATTCTCTGAAACATTTTCGAAGCTGGAACTTCTCTGTCCATAAAATGAACACTGTATCGGCGAATCACTTGAAGACGATTTTTATCACATCCAAAGAAGACTTGTAACATGTCCGTTAACTGATTGTTATTCCTTTTTACAAAAATACGTTTTTTGTTGTGGTAAAAACGTTCAAACAGGACAATAAAGATTTAATAAACTTATTTTTTGTTGCATTTTTGTTATTATGGCACACTCGAAAATTTATAAATAATGGAAGACAAAGATGAAATTTATTGTGTTTTATTATTATTCTTTTTCAATAGATGTTTATCAAAAATAGATATGTTATACATCGTTGAAATCAGAAAAAGATATCCAAACCGAATATAGCCAAAAATATATATATATGTTGCCATTTAAAATAAAAGAGTGACTATCGTTTGACATTAATGAAAACAACTGAAAACAAATAAAACACTGCTATTTTGTAGTATTTTTGATGGTATTAAATTTACTTTTTGTTTCTATAAAATCTGACAATAAATAACAGAATTATGATATTTATGATTGTTGGCGTTTTTTACAGGACAGTCAGTATATAACTCTTTGGTTATACTTGTCATACCTATAAATTAATATACCGCCCATGGTCCACTGCGCATTTGTACGGAGTTTGGAATAAAAGAAGATAGAATTTTACATTTTTACGTAATTCCTGCTGTTTAGGCAACCCAGCCATTGCCGTTGTATATAAACATCTTTGATAATAGTGTTCACAAGAAGTATTTACTATTTAATACACGTGACGTCTGTGATTATTGAGATATATCCACGTTATATTGTGTTTATTGTAGTTTAACCCTGTAAGTGCAGTTGTTGCTCTCAAGCAACGTTGACTTCAAACACCAGAATTTTCGTTTAACTCATAATCTATAGCAATAGGACAGTGTGGAATACAAGCAACAACCGTTTTTCTACTTGTACTTTATGAGCGCCATCTGTATTAAAATGTTTGAGCTTGGTAGAAGCATTTCATATTGTGAGATTTCAACGTCAGTGTTGTTGTTGTGACAGTTACAGTTAAATATAAACAAATCGGTGAGTAAAAACAAATATTTTACTATGATATTTTTAGAATACCTTTAGAAAATGTGTATCTATTACCTAAAAGGAGTAGTTCTTTATTTTGTCAAGTAGATTTGGCACAAAGTTCATCTGAAAAGTATGTTGCTTAGAGTCAACGTCGTCATTTAGTGGTAATGGTTATGACAAATTGTAATTTTTTTTTTAGAAAATGGAAATACCTCCTCTTACATTTTATGGAAGAAAGAGTTACGTAGTTCCTGTTAGGCCAGATGTATCAGACACAGAATCTGTATCTGATGACGAGGAGCTTGAAAATAAAAGAATTGAAGAATATCTAGCAGAAGATTCAGACGATGAACATGATGAAAGTCCAATAGCAAAAAGCAGAAATATCGAAGTTGTAATTGAAGAATCTGATAATGAACGGGAAGAAGAGCATCAGGACGAAATTACTTTGGAAGAGCCACAGTCGAAGAAAAAGAAAAAAGGAAAGAAGCCTATCGTAACGTACACGTGGTCAGAAGAAGACATACCTACAAATTATGTTCCTGGCCTACCTCCATCTCAAATAACTGAAGTTTCAACATCTCTGGAATATTTCTCAAGTTTTTCTCTTTGGCTATAATGAGTGATACTGTGTATCAAACAAATATTTATAGTACCGAAAAAACAGGTTCCTCTCTCAACATAACCAATGCAGAATTTACTGATTTTATTTCGATAATTCTAACAATGAGCATTATAAAGTTGCCTTCTATAAGTGATTATTGGGCTAGAAATAGTCGAATTGACACAATAGCTAACATAATGCCTCTGCGACGTTTTATGAAAATCAGAAGATATATGCATTTTGCTGATAATTCTACACTAACCCCAAACACTAAAGACCGTTTTTTCAAGGTAAGGCCTCTAATAGAAAAAATTGTCAGAAGTTTCATATTGGCAACCAGTATTCTGTAGACGAAACTATGGTACCTTATAAAGGTACTTTTGCAGGAAATCTCAGGCAATATATTAAAAATAAGCCACACAAATGGGGTTTCAAATTATTTGTAAAAGCAACGGTTTCTGGTATTATAACCGATGTTATAGCTTATCAGGGTACATTTACATTTGAACAGTTATTAGGTAGCTCGAATGAACTGACAAGTTCAGAAAACGAGTTAGGTGTCGGTCCAGGTATTGTTGTTGCACTTTGTAAAACCCTTCTAGATCCAGAAAATGCGGTGGTATTTTTTGACAATTATTTTAGCAGCCTACAATAATTGTAGGCTGCAATTGTAGGAAGCAATTATTGCTTCCATATTTAAAAAATAATTTCGGAATTCACAGTTTAGGAACATTTAGAGCAGACAGAATTGCTGGTTGTCCATTGAAAGCTGACAAAATTATGCAAAGACGACCAAGAGGTTCCTATGTCTTTAAGTCCGACTCTAACAATGGGATAATTCTTGTAAAATGGCATGATAACAAATGTGTGTTATTAGGGAGTACTCACTGTGGAATCGAACCTGTTACTCACATAAAAAGATACGACAAGCTTACTAAACAAAAAACTGATGTGCCTTGTCCTTCCATAATTAAACAATATCAGACATATGGGAGGTGTGGATAAAGCCAATTCTCTATTAGGATTATATCGCAGTCCCAGTAGGGCTAGAAGATGGTACTATCCTTTATTTACATATTTACTAGATATGTGTGTTGTTAACGCCTGGCTAGTGTATAAACATGATTGTGCTGAGCTAAATGTCAAATCAATGCCTTTAAAAAAATTTAAGATGGACATATCGGAATCTCTTCACCAAACTGGAAAAATTAAAAAAATTGGGCGCCCCTCACTGAACGAAACTGTCGAACAAATTGTAAATCCTACGAAAGTCGACCAAATGATGCCACTAGGAAGGACAACGTGGGGCACTGGCCCTATGTATGGTTCAAAAGGACGATGTCGATTTTGTAAAAACGGTTACACTACAATTCTGTGTCAAAAATGTGACATGAGACTTTGTTTTACACCGGCCAAGAATTGTTTTTTTGACTTTCATAATTCGCAATAAATTTGTTTTTTTACGTCTTGTAACTGTGAAGGTATTAAACTTTATGATTACTTATTTCTGTAGTTTTTCTTACGTATTTTAGGCCTCAAAAAATTATTTTTGTCAGTACTAAACTCTCGTTTGACTTGTATTAAAATTTTAACCTCAAATTGTTACTGTTGCTTTGGGGCAATATTCTAAATTTACCACTAAGTAACAACGTTGCTTGGGAGCAATATTATCAAACTCCACTTTTCGAGTAAAAATTGCATATTCCGACCACACAAGCACATTCTTAGTGGCTTGAAAGTCACGTGCACGAATTTTTAGAATTTTACAAAAAGTATTTGGAGGTGTGACCCTTACAGGGTTAAAATAATATTAACTGTATTTTACTCTAAAACATTTTATGTTTCATGAGTCATGACTGTGCCGATGTGTGCATATGATTTAATATATGTATATAATTTTTTTCTAATAATTATATTTAACAACTTTCGACCTCAAAATAATAAAAACTCTTATTTAGTAGCGTGTGTCCATTTTTATTATAATTCCGGAGAAAATAATAAAAACGCTATTTTACTAGCAAAAATTGTTGTAATAGCAAACAAGAGAAAAATTTAAGTTGAAGTGCAAACAAACCTTTTTATTTTACATCTATTGGGTTTATTTTTAAGAATAAAAATTAATTGATATGTGCCAATATTTAAATATCAGAAGGTATTTTAAAATTAAATGTTCAAAGATATATTTTGATGTGATTTTGAAACAAGTAAAATTACCACATATAACTGAAATACTTATGTTAATTTTATAGATAGTTATGCAATCAATATAGAACATTTACAAGTTGGATAGTCTATCCTTCAGGAAATACTTAAAAATGGCAGCTACCATCTTTCCGCGTGTCGGACGTCTCTTTTGCACGGTATATCTATTTAAGTATGTGGGCTAGTCTAAATATCACACCGAATATTCATTAGTGCGTATGCGTGACTTTGCCGCAACACAATCGAAATTCAAAGCTATGTAAGATTATTCCCGCCAAATTTAGTGCCTGTTTTGCATATTATTTTCAATTCAGAGTCGTGTGATTAATAAACTTCTTTGTAATACTCAAATAATAATAATAAAATACGATATTATTTATTTGGATTGCAAGTATTGCTAGTCAAAATCTCCAATATATAAATATAATAATTGTTGTTTTTGTATTTAGTTTTTCTTTATAGCATATTTGTTTATATTAACCTTATTAATAAAAGTTCAAAAATATGAAATCCAGCAAACGTGAATATTGTGATAAATAATTTTTTAATTCTAACTCGAAAGGACGAACAATCCATCAGCACCATGCAGAAACTAGAAAAAAGGTAAATGAATTGTCCATTGTGTATATGTTTCCACAAATTGATGAGGGTTTTCTGGAGACCAAATTCTCATATTTTGCTTGTTTAAATATCCTGAAAGATGAAACGAAAAGAAGCATTGGTCGAGAATGTCATTATTATTTATGCTATTTAAAAACCATAGACAATATACTGTGTTCTCGTAACAATATCTAGCTGTTCCGAAACTACTTGAATATTATATGGAAACAACTTTAAGTCCTTTTTAAAAATAGTATAACATGTTCCCACTGTCAAATGAATTTTTGATAGTTTTGCAATTTATTTTTTGGGTTGTCCAATTAACGGCGAATATCATCTATGAAATTTGCTGTTTGTTTTCTAGGCGCTCCACCGCCAGGTTTACGAGTTGGTGCCCCTGTTTCACCAAATTTAATAACACAAGCTTGAATATGTTTTTGCAGTTGTGCGTAAGTGTAATTGGCAGATTAGAATACTGTTGCCGGAAATCTTGTAAGCACTGATTAGTGGAATAAACCCAATCTTCATTTTCTAATTTTTGGCCATTTCGGTAGTAACTTTGAATTTTAAAAAATTTGTGTAATAACTCTAATATAATAAAATAATTTAAAAAATATAAGCATTTATAATTCGAATTTATGTATGACAGCTGTCAGAATTTGTTTTCTAAAACTTCACATGTGCACCAATTCTTGATTACATAATTATTTTAAAAAATAGCCTACTATAATGAGGGTATTTTTTGAAGGCACGTTACTTATATACGGCATTCCAAACAAGAATAAACCGTTGGGAAAGATAGGGCTCAAAATAAGAGCTTGTGATTGGCTAAAATAGAGGCCGCTTTTACGTAGACAAAATTGTTTGTTTAGTTCTGTCAAATTAGCGTTTTGCTGTCAGTACTGACCGGTATTTCTGTCAATACTAGTCTGTTTTACTAGTTGTTTATTGTGCTATTTATTATTAATATTCGTTAAAGATAGTTTTTTATAGAGATTATAAAGTGAAAACCTCATTTTCTAAAAATATTTTATCACTCATTAATTTATTTCATTTATTTAATCGCAATCGTTTTAGAGTATGTATGACGCAGCTTTACCAGGTCCATCAAAAAATCGTAAAGGAAAACATGTAGAAAGTGGACAGAGGCAGATGGCTTATAATGTGTATTTTAAGAACAAAGCTAATATGTCCAAAACAGCTGTTGTTCGCCAAACTTCAAGGGAAGTAGGGATGGGTAGGAATACTTTGTTTGACATTATTAAGGAAATTGAAATGTCTGGAATTACACATTCTCCTTTAAGATAACGGAGTTGCCGAGATGCTTACAATAAATTAGATGAAGTATCAAAAAGTACGATTAGAAGGCAGGTGCATTCATTTTTCTTTGCAAAGGAGTTACCAACTTATACAAAACTATGCGAAGCTATTAAAGGGGATGACAGTTTACCTCCTTTAAAACGAACATCACTTTGGAGAAACCTAAAGAAACTAGGATTCAAGTGGGAAAAACGCACACGAAATAACATATTAATTGAACGAAATGATATTATCTTATGGAGACGTCGTTATTTGACAAGTATAAGAAAGTATTAGTATTTAGATGAAACATGGGTGAATGCAGGTCACACAAAATCAAAAATATGGAAAGATACAACGGTACTTAATTCAAGGCAAGCATTTGTTGAAAGTCTTTCTACTGGTTTAAAAGATCCATCTGGCAAAGGAAAGCGACTAATTGTGCTTCACATTGGCAGCGAAACTGGTTTTATGAATGGGGGTTTGTTATTATTTGAATCCAAGAAAACTGCAGATTACCATTAAGATATGAATAGTGAGGTGTTCATCGCATGGATGCAAAATATATTACCCTCTATTCAGCCCAATGGTGTTATAGTAATGTATAATGCGCCCTATATCATTCTACTAAAACAGAAAAGTCACCTACTTCATCATGGAAAAAGGTGGCACTCATTGAATGGCTTTTAACAAAAGGAATTTTACCTGATAATTCTATGCTAAAGATTGAATTGTTTGAGCTTGTAAAAAATTACACATCCTGTCATCAATTTCATACGTGGTCGATGAAATAGCTAGAGAAAATGGCTGTACAGTTTTACGTTTACCTCCATATCACTGTAATCTTAACCCCATTGAACTTGTATTGGCTCAAGTCAAGCATCATGTTGCGGCCAATAATAAGGCATTTAAATTGGACGAAGTAAGAAATTTATTATAGAAGGATTAGACATGGTTGATGCTGACGCATGGAAATATAGCATTCATCAGGTTATAACAGAAGAAAACAAGATGTATGATTTAGATAATATTGTTGAAAATGCATTAGAAAATTTGACTTTTACTGTAAATACTGGGTCATCCTCAGAATTTTCATTAGGTTCAGGTTCTGATCTTGAAGATGAGTAGTTTTCAATATATATATATATATATATTTGTGAACAATATGCAATATAATGAACTGTGGTGTGTTAAGTTTAGTTATGTGTGTTTGATGTTCTTGATTTAGATTCGTGTGTGTGTGATGTGTTAGATATAATTTTAGTATACTTATAAATTGCATAGTTTTGTAAATATAGTGAATATTATGAATAAACTTTAAATCAAATATAATTATATAAGAATGTTTACCATATAAATTCATGAGATTATAAGTTGTTTTAGGTCCTCAGAAATTGTTCGACGTCCTGGGTCTCAAGTAACTACCAAATACTGTGATAATCGCAGAATATTCATGAAATTGGGATTCATGAAGTGGGAAGTGATTATATAATTTGTTTAATGTAATTATGTAAGTGTAGATAAAATATCTAATGTACATTATGCTAATAAAAGAGGGTTTTACACTCTTTGTGTTCAGACATTTACAAAAAAAATTGTTTTTACTGAACATACGGAGTTTACTATCAAAGCAATTTCTCATTTTATTTATCCTAATTTTTTTTTTAATTATATTGAAATCTGAAACCTTAATCAAACCATATTTCTGCTAAAAGCAAAAAAATCATTGTACGGTAGTAGCAATTTATCCCATACATAAGCAAAAAAGTAAGTATTAATCAGCCATAACTTGGAATAAAGGAACGAACACACATGTTTAACCAAATACTGAAATTGGAAAAATGCTTACGTTTTACCAATCTTTTGGCGCTAAATTGATGTTATTTATGGTACTTATTTTTGTAAAATGAAAATATTTTTTAAATACCTTCTTTCGATGTATACAAATTTTTATCCAAATTATGTAAAATGATGTGCAGGTAAATTAATTTCCTTATTGCTCTCTCATTATATATACTATTAAAATAACTGTATTTTGTAAAATGCTATATTTTTTAAGCTAAACTATACACAAATACATATTATGATAATTATAATACACTGTCATCATCAATCCTTTAAATTTATTAGTTTCACATTTACACAAAAGTTTTGTTCTCTAATAAAATCAAAGAAAGATGTAAATATTTCTCCTGTAGTAATTTTAACACATTCTCACTGTATTTACACACAAATTTATTGTAGATGCAACACTTTCAAACAATAAGTAACAGATTATTAAGATATTGATTGAAATATTTTATGTAAGTCGAATACATTGCATTGGTATATATTTGCCGCTTCTTGCTTGAATAAAATTATTAAAGTCTAAGCTTTCTTAATAATAATTATGTTAATAGGCAAACGTCAAAAAATAATCTTTTATATAGATTAGTAGGTATATAACCTCACATTGCCTCAGATTGCCGCGCCATCTAGTTCTTTGTTAATTAGAATGCATTATAGAAATAAGCGAAACGTACCTACAGAATACGAGTATTTAGGAAATAATTCTATAATAAAAAAAGCATCAATTTTTCATCCTAGAAGTGTAAGACTTCTAGTTTCATTTCCTAATTTATCTTCGTATACATATATTCGATTCATGTCTATCTCTTCGACTCTTAAAAAGTAAAAAAACAAGGATACTTATGAAATGTTTATTTATTATTCATTATATTAATAGATTCTTTAGCCCAAAGAGGGTACTGAAGCCTCTCTTTGACTTCGCCCACCATTATGGAGCAGACTAGCCAGAATGTGCGCAGGAACTACTAATAAAACCACGATAATGCCCTAGAAAAAATTATAATTATATTTTAAGTGTAATAATAATATAACGTTAATTAAAATATTATATGTAAATATCAAAAAAATTAAATAAAAATTACAACGATATTACAGAAAAATTACTTAAGGCTATTCAGGCTAAATATATTTACATAAAATAAATGTTGTGGGTTCTAAAATTGTTGCAAATACCGTTTTTATAAAATAAATACATATCGTAATTAACAGTATATTAAACAACAAGTTTAGAAGAGATAAGTTTTACTAAACGTTGAGTGCGAGCGAGCACAGCGAGCGAGTAACCTAAAAGCTGTATGAGTTCAGCAAAATTGTTTATACTATTTTTGTTTATACTGTTTTTTCGCATAAACAAATTGTTAAAATCCCGAGTTTAAAGGACTTGTTTTTGGAAATTAGCTATTTTACCAATTTAGTCATGCTTTATGATATTACCAGAGAGCGGAATGAAGCGATTGAATGACCAATTGTCCCGATAAAACGTTGTGGTGATTTCAGGTATAGTATGAATATTATAACAGCCCCACTATTTGCTTGCCCGATTGTATTCGTCGAGCAGATGTTATTTTCGTCGTTATGAATAGTACATTGTGTGTATTCCTTTATAAATTCAATTCAACAGTGGACTGTAAGATGAAATATATTATTTCGTTAGACTTCGTTGAAATAATCGCTAATTTTATCCGCTAATTTCCAAAGTGTATTCTCGTGTTTACATCCTGTTATACATGCATATACATGCATATACATATACGTATTTATTGTTCTTGCGATAGTATATTTTCTATTCTCTTCTATTAGGGATTGTTTCTGGTTTCGTTTCTTTCAGTGTTATTTGGTTAAAAATAGTCATTGCATTCATATACGAAGTATCTGAGATATCCCGGCGGCCACCCGGCATTATTTATAAATGTAGTATTTCACAAAGGACCATCTGCTCACATCCGTTAATGTAAAATTAGTAATGATACGTACCTTCCACATGGTTGTAGTTGTTTATACGTTGAGATTATACAGTTCTCTGATGTTTAACCAGACTGCATTTAATCCATTAATTATATTCCAAATTCCATTAATCTTCCTTGATACTAGTTTGTCAAATGTGTCTAAATAAGCTTCGAGCTATGATTCAAAAAAAAATTGTTTAGAAAAGGATGTTTATAATAGTTTCGTGTTGAAATGTTCATGAAATTGGCTAGATTAAAAATCGAGATTTCATGTTCATGTTTTCATTGCCATACTTTATAATAATAATAGTCTTTTAATAATAATAGTCTTTTAATAATAATAGTCTTTATTACCCAACAGATACAAAAATCCACTTAAAGGATAATATAAAATTACAAAAACAAAAAACATATTTTGCCGTGCAAATTCATTTACACATTTAAATCCTAAAATAAACAAAATAACATAATAACTTATTTATTTAGAAAAGGGATCCTCACAATACCTATTTGCGTTTTTCGCCATATGGATCAATGGGACCTTAGCCAAAACATTAGTTCTAGCACGAGGAACTGAAAATGTAGCCAATGAACGCGTGCCGTAATTCGGTACAAGAAACTATACTTCATCGAGTAATGACGGAGAATCAATTTTGTTTGTAACAACTTTGATTAATAATACAAAAAGGTTTAAAGTATATCAATACGTTATGCACGTATTACGCATTTGTTACAAATGAAACAGACATGCAATATACATATCTGTAACTGTACACATGGACAATACACCTCGTATTTTCAGCATTTACTTCTGCTTAAGACACGTGTTTCTGCCATCTATAGGCGTCATCAGTCAAGCTAGTGAATCAATGTAATACAAAAGATACAAATCTTTTAAAGAATAGATTTGTATCTGTATTGTACATATATGCCTATAGATGGCAGAAACACGTGTCTTAAGCAGAAGTAAATGCTGAAAATACGAGGTGTTTTGTCTATGTGTACAGTTACAGATATGTATATTGCATGTCTGTTTCATTTTTAACAAATGCGTAATACGTGCATAACGTATTTATATAATTTAAGCCTTTTTGTATGTTTACCGCCATATGGCTCGTGTTAATGGACTACACTTTATGCGTATTTTTTCGCTTATGTACCAGCATAGCGGGTTAAGCGAAAGGTCGCCTTTTTCGGCATAGTCTCTTCCGTCCGTCAGATATCACTTATTAAATAGTGCCACCTTACAGGACGAAATTTGCTATATCTTGCAGGCGATTTCAGCCTAAATGTATATACAGATACAAATCTGTTCTTTAAAAGATTTGTATCATTTGTATTACATTGCTTCACAAGCTTGACTGATGACGCCTATAGATGGCAGAAACGCGTGTCTTAAGCAGAAGTAAATGCTGAAAATACGAGGTGTATTGTCCATGTGTACAGTTACAGATATGTATATTGCATGTCTGTTTCATTTGATTAATAAGTTGGCACTAGGAGCATTTCTCCGTTCCGACAACGACTCCATGCCATACTCGCTTAGAAGCTATTGTAGTCTACACCATGCGTAGGATATATTCCATTAATCTTGAACGAAACATATTTCAAGAACCTCCTTTGAATTTTTGCCAAACCCAGTTGCTGGTAAGTATATATGGGATACCATACCACACAGGCATATTCCAGTTTAGACCTGACCATACTAAAATATAATGTTTTTAGTGTACGCACGAGAATCCTCTCCACGTTCTTATAAGGAAGTCTAAAGCTCGAGAAGCAGAGTTGCAGATTGCTTGTATGTGCTCAGTAAGTTTAAGCTATGTATCAAATAAAACACCTACATCTTTCACTTCTAGCTTCCTTGGAATAGGTGTATGTTCAGCATCGTAATCGTAAGAAATAAGTTGCTCGTTCCTGGAATAAGTGACAATGGCACATTTGCTAATACTTAATTTAAGCTTGTTTGCATGGCACCAGGTGATAATAATATTGATATTCCTTTGCAATCTTTCACTGTCGAAGATGGTATCGATTTTTGAAAAAAATTTTAGATCAGCATACGCAAGAACTCGGCAGTCGATTGAGATTAAAAGATCATTTATATACATTATAAATAGTAGAGGCCCTAGATTGGACACTTGCGCTACACCAGAAGACGCAGTGAAAATCCTGGAATTATATCCATTGTAGCAAACGCAGGCCGATCTATTGTCCAAATAGGAATAAATTAGCTTTACGGTCTCAGGGGAAAAGCCGAAGGAGGACATTTTATTGATGAGTATATTGTGGCCAATCGTAACGAACGCTTTAGCGAAATCTGTGTATATCACATCTACCTGTTCTCTTTTGTCCCAAGCATTGACTAATATACTGCGTAATTTCAACCAATGTTCTTTACTGTCGATCTTCCCGGTTAGAAGCCGTTGAAGTTGGGGAAATGTAAGGTGATACGCAAGCATATACTTTCAAGTATTGAAGTTGTTCGAAAACTTTGGAGCAGGTAGATAAAATACTTATTGGTCGATAATTGTTAATAAAGCTCTTATTTCCATGTTTAAAAATTGGTATAATACGATTCAGTTTCCAAAAGTCCGGAAAAGTAGACGTACTGATGCTTAAATTAAAAATTGAAGCTAGAGGTTCGCTCAGAATCCGTGCACAATCTTTAATGAAAAAGTTAGGAAGCCCATCGTGACCGGAGGTGTAATCAGCTTTCACTTGCATTGAGACACACGAAACCTCCTCAGTTGGAACCGCCGGAATATTAATACTATCAAATGAAAGAATATTTGCAGGAAAAGTATCAGGTGTAATTGAAAGTGGTACAAATGTAATGAAAAACATGTTTGCAAAAGCCCCAACAATTTCATTCGGATCAGTTAACATATCGGTTACTGAATTCAAGCAGGCAGGAATTCGGGATTTCCCGCTCCTTTACCTCACAAATCGCCAATAGTGTGATGAATCATTCACTATATTTGTTTCAACTTCGGATATGTACTGGTTATAAGAACGACTGACTTCAGTTTTGACCAAGCTGTACAACCTGTGCATAAATGTTACGCTAATTTTAATAAAGAGAAGATAGATCATACATTTAACACGAGGCAGGATAATTATTTGTTACCACCGAAACATAATTCTTTTCCCAGAAGGGATTAGAGTTTAGAGGATGTATCCTCTACAATAAATAACCAAAAGAAATAAAAGCGATTAACAGTTTTTATTTATTTAAGAGAAGTGTCAAGAAATATTTACTGAATGTTCATTGTTACACAATAAATGATTATTTGGCAGCATTTCCATGAGATTCACACATAATATAATTGTAACTATTACATATTGTTTGACGTTTTCCAACAAGTTATCGTGCTGTATCTGTATTTTCTTGTATTTTGCTGTACGAAGCATGTCTTCGAAATAATGTGATTATTATTTAAAAAAAAATACAATACGCCTTACGTTTTAGTAACAAACTGAAATACACACGGTAAAAGCGTTACAACAGGCTGCCGATAATATAGCAACTATATTAAGGACGCAACGGTAATTTTGAAGAGTTATTGTAAAGAAAATAATAAAAATGTGTTAGAAAAATATATTTAAAAAAAATTGGTAGAACTAAAATTTTATTCTGAAATAAACAATAACTTGTTTAATAACGGGTTAGATGTTTGTATGGAGTTCTCAAGTTCTGGAATTCATCCTTGAAATATTTCCGGTACGTTTTGGGACCCCTGTAATATAACCCTATATACATAACTCTTTGGCTATACTTGTTAAAAAATGGTTTTAATTTAAAAAATAAAAAGATCGAAGTGCTGGTATTTATAAAATATATATTTTGCTCAAAATTCAACATACAATAACCTAACGACACGTATATTTTGGTAATCTAGACAGATTAGGATTTAATATAGTTTTATCCATGGTGTCCATGCCCATGGCCATGGCCATGGCCATGACCATGACCATGTCCGCGATGCCCACCGCCTCCATGATATGCTGCTGTTTCGGCTGATTCCAAATCGTATAAGTCAACAAGCACAGATGCATCGTCTTCTGCAGGTAGAATACTCGCCTGTAGTAGAACGACAGCAAACAAAAGTAGTATTGCAATCTGAAAAATTATAATTAATAATTAAGACAAAAGTATTTTTAATAATTTAAAATATTGGAACGAACAAAGTGCCAGAAGGACTGTGGATCAGTGATAAGGCCTAATTCAGTTCTGTGAATATATGACTCAAAAGCTAAAGTAATGTCAGCCTTTACCAGTCTTCGTATTCTTTGGAATTCATGCTTGTAATAATTGGATTGAGCAGATTTCCATTTTTTATGGCAATAAGATTTTAACTTTAAAGTTTTTTTAATAGTAAGAGAGAACCAAGGAGGATAATGATGTTCACGGTTTAAACGGAATTTCGGAACAGAGCAGTGCAAGATAGAATACATTTTACTATAAAAATCCTGAACAACCGTATTGACATTACTATGGTTATCAAGAAAGGACCAATCCGTTGTAGAAAAATCAAAGTAGAGCTTATGGTAATCAGATTTGTGAAAATTGTATCTAATATTGTTGTTGGAAGGGAATATAGTTTGTTTAGGAGGCTTTAAATTAGGCATAGTGTTGTCCAGAACAGGATGAAGAATATCTTCGGCAATAAGTGGTAAGGAATCATGTGAAACCTCAACGTCATACCCAAAGATAGACATAATCAAGTCAAGTGTTCTATTGTTTGTATTAAGAACATTACTAATTGACGTAGATCTGAGGATTCCATAAAAGATAAAAATAAATTTAGTTTTGAATCATTAAAAGCAAACTCAGATGTAAAGTTAGCTAAATTGAAATCACCAAAAATGAACGCCCGTTTTTCCGTCATGAACACTTCAGCAAATCTAGAAAATATTCTAAGGCATTGAAATCTCTGTCTGGAGGAATATAGACCAGAAGTACGTAGTAATAGTTCTGAACCTCTACAGTAATCTTGGTGACCAATAAATCAAGTAAAGGTGATATTTTGTTAAATAGAGTAACATCAATGACGTCATAAGTAACATCATTTGAGAAAGCTATCATAACACCGCCTCCTACAGATCTGCCCGTTGCGAGAGAATCACGGTCACGTCGAACAACAGAATATGATGGAGAAAAAGCCTAGTCTCGGTAAAAAGAAGAATATCATATGACGAAGAGTAACTAGCATTTAGTAAAGTGTGAGTCTTACCACGAAGACCACGAACATTCTGGTAATAAATATTTAGAGAAGAGCATCTGTTCGGCAAATTCAGTTTAACGTTGAAGTTATTCGTGGGACACCATTAATGTACTTTATTCTGAGATTGCTCTCGCCGTTGATTTTGCGTTCAGTTTGCTCATCCTTAAGACTTTTATAAAGTTTCTGTTGAAATGGTGTTCGATCTTGTGATATGAAGATATTGGTGTACTTATCAGAGCCTGCTAACGGTTTAGATTTCTTCTTAAGTCTTTCAGAAACAGCATCCGGAAAAGTTAGTCTAACTTTTAACGACCTCTTAGAATTAGTTCTTGTAGCGTAAAATTTGCCTAACCTGCTCAATCGAAAGTCCGCAACAGTAGCTCCAAGAAAATTGAAAATATCAGTAACGGTGTTACGCTCAGATTCAATACGTTGATCTTTAGAATCATTTTTGATGTCACGTTTTTCCCGCTCAGAAATTTCATGAATAATCTCTTCAGTTGCGAGTATAGAATTTACTGTGTGATTTTGGAGCTGTTTGTGTTGATTTTAAGACTTTAATCTCCTCTTGCAAGGCAAAGATGGTAGACCTTAAACTGTTTGTATTTCTTCAAATTAAAAAAAGTAGTACAATAGTGAAGTTATATCTAAAGTCAATTTTTAAACATTTTACTGTTAAGGTGCTTAAGATCGTAATAACGTGCAAAAGTCATTGTTGACACTTACACCTACCTGTATATCAACGTAACGGGTGTTCAGAAACATTCGAAGTCAAAGTAGTCCTTAAAAATATGAAGTCATGTCTGAGATAGATTGATTTTTGACAGACAACAGTTGACATTTAATAATTATTACAAATCAGATACTTAAGTAAAGATATACGATTTTTTGTTCAGAGCCCACTTGACTTCGAATGTTTCTGAACACCCGTTATATATTATTTGACACTTATAGGTTATTTGAATATTTAAATTTGACGCCTACATTTAATATATACCTACATTCACGCAGCCTAATTAAAACTGATTAAAATATGACTGAACCACTTTTTTCTGAATTCGATAGTACAGTTGCGGCCCCTACAAACTCGACAGTTCGACAAATAATAAATGTTGGCTTTGTAACATGGTCTTAATATCGAAGTTTATAAAATGTCACCTAACTGAAAGCCGCAGCATTGATGGGGTTATAACCCTCTTTGCCCCGTCCTCGCTTTAAATTTCCTACTTCTCGAATCAATCGGTATATATTGTTACTAAATTACGAAAGTTGCGGGCGTAGAGCCCACATCTTAATTATTAATAATTCACTTGCATACAAAATAAAAGTATAAATTCTTAACAGCTGACATTTTCGTACGATTACTGAGCCCTTAGCATATAAAACTGTTTAAATAATGTTACCTTGTAGTTTTTATAACATCGACAGCTGTTACGTATTATAAAGTTTTATTCAAATGTAAGTTACATTTTCAAATTGCCTTAGTTTTGTTAAATAGTAAAGTATACACAGGGTTTACTCGTCGTTCATATTTTTTATTTCCGTTACCATGGCAACAAGTTCGTTGATAAAAATAGAAACGTTAGTTTTTCTTACAGAATTTGACAGACATTCACCCTGTGAAAAATAGTTTTGATGTTGCAAAATCGTATAAGTCATGTTAAGTGCTACTATGAATGTGCAAGAAGTTAAGTAGCGGGTATAAGAAAATTCAGAAGAAACAATAACTTAAGAAACGGACTGTGCAGTTTACATGCTTACCGCAAGCTAATCCGTAAATTAAGCAAAGTCTGGAAGACCTAAAGTAGCGAATTATATTACTGTTACTGAAGTTTTATATGAGTCTGAAGAAATAACCAGAAATAATAATTATGGAATATCACGGAATATTACGGAATATTACGGAATATTACGGAATATTACGGAATATTACGGAATATTACGGAATATATAGTGCTAATCAAGTTGCAAAACGTCTCCAAATAAGTTACAGCACGGTTTGGCGAATTTTCAGAAGACATCTAAAAATGTATCCGTATAAAATGCAAGTTTTATTTGAATTTAAGAAATGCAAAATCATACCAGTTAGGTATGATTTTGCTTTTCGTGTATTAGCACCAATTCAACAAATTTCGAAGTGGCTGGATAACGTTTTATGGACCGACATTTATAACGTGCTTTCAAAAACTTTTCTCATTAGATATTAAAAATTATACGTTTGTGACAGATTACGTGCACTGTCACTAACCATTATCAAAAAGCATGGCCGTCTATAATAAGAAAAGTTTTTGAAGGCACGTTATTTTTTTCGAAAGCGTTAATAGAAAAATGTAAAAATTATTTCATTATTATAATTAGAGAAACGAATTTCTTACAAGCATGCCTGGAAAACATTTCCTTATTTCTTTTTTATCTATACGCGTAATCTGAAGATATCGAATATTTAATGAAAATGATAAATTTAAACGATTTGATCTATCTAATATTCTATCAAATATTTAAATATGCTAAAATTTAACATACTTCTCTATGAGAAATAACGAGCCATCGAAAAAATTCATAATTTGAGTAGACTGTGAAATTGGGTTGGTACTTTAGCCACTTCCACATAATGACATTTATTACTTGACATTGAAACTATAAGTTTGTGTCAAATTTTTCAAAACTTTTATTTAGAAAATTGTTTGTGTTTAGATGTAAATGGACAACATTTTCAATAACTTCTGTAGCTATATGTAAATTTTGATTATGATTTCTATATTAAATAAATGATTTGTTTTTTTTTTGTTGTAGTATCATTTCAATGCCATAACCTTTTTTTACAATGAAACCAAATGAAACTGTCAAGCATCAAGTAATGTGTCATTTTGTGGACGTGGTTAAAGTACCAACCCAATTTCACAGTCTACTCCAATTATGAATTTTTTCGATGGCTCGCTATAAACGAATATTTTGTATGCATTAAATACGTTTCTAAAATATAGATTTTAATTAATGCAATAATAATTTAAAAAGAAATAACAGTGGCAGTATTAAACGAAGAAAGTTTATTTATGAATTTTTTCATTTGCGAAATTTTCAATATATATCCAGTATCCAGTTATCCATATATCCAGTTGTCCATGTGTACAGTTACAGATATGTATATTGCATGTCTGTTTCATTTGTAACAAATGCGTAATACGTGCTTAACGTATTGATATACTTAAACCTTTTTTGTATATTTACTGCCATCTGGCATCGTGTTAATAGACTTACACCTATATACGTATTTTCTTCCCTTCTGTACCGGCATAGCCCGTCAAGGGAAGGGTTGCCATTTTCGGCATAGTCCCTTTCGTCCGGTAGATGTCACTATATTATATGGTGCTACCTGATAGGACACAATTTGCTATACCTTATAGGCGATTTAAGCTTTAATTACTTCACTAGCTTAACTGATGACGCCTAATAGTAAATGGCAGAAGCACGTGTCTTAAGCAGAAGTAAATGTTGAAAATACGAGGTGTATTGTCCATGTGTACAGTTACAGATATGTATATTGCATGTCTGTTTCATTTGTAATATATCCAGTAGTTAACCCGGTAAACGTTCTCTCCAAAAATAATTTGCCAAATTAACTAACTCATAACCAAATGTCAAATGTGTATAAATAAAGAAATACTGATATGAGATCTCAAACCGTCACCTATGGGAAAAGTATATGTATATAAACATATTTTGTACAGACATTCCAAATATAAGCCAAATCAAACCATAAATATTATATACTCAGTTATAATATCACAAGAGCATAGAAAATAATCGATTATATTTCCGAGTCACGAGACGTATTCTGCGAAACACCACGAGAGCGTAGCTCGAGTGGTGTTTTAAGGATATACGTCGAGTGAAGAGGTTATATAATGGCTTATTTTCGTTTGCTCGAGTGGTATTCGTTACGATTATATAAAGAATTAACTAACGAAATTTTTTTATTGGTTGAAATTAAAACTAAAAAATTAAAAAAACGTTATGAAAATTGCTGAATATATTTTTGACGTTTATCAACAAACTTCAAAACACTTGTTACCATGATAAAGGTAAAGAAAATACACACTTGGTTATTTGTTTCACTGCAGTGAAACAAATAACCAAGTGTGTATTTTCTTTACCTTTATCATTTAATATGTTTCACCAAGTGCCTAGCGAGACCTCAATCAATTATATTACTTGTTACCATGACAAAATTCATTTTGTTGGAGGAAGCGAAACACCAAAACGGTTATATCACGTCGTTAAGAGTATATTCACTTATCAATACATGGTAACTATGTAAAATTTAAATGAACACTTGTTACTAAAACACGCAATTGACTAGCACTGACAGAAATACTGATCAGTATTGACAGCAAAAAGAAAATTGTAATTGCTATTGGCTAAATTTCAAATGAGTTATATAATCATTTATATACACATTTTCGTAAATATCTCCGCGCCACTTACCGGGTTAAAAAATGATAAACTTATCGGAGCACTAAACAAACATATGGTGTGAATACGGTTTCGATACGTACATAAGTTTAGGCGTGATGACTTAGACTCGGCAAAGAGGGGCAAGTTTAAGCTTTATAAGGTTAGTACTTCTTACAATAGTTATTCTTTTCAAACAGCAACAGCTATCTATACGTCGGGTCGGGTAGTTCTCATAACATTTTAATATATATATATATATATATATATATATATATATATATATAATATTTTCGTGACCTTGGTATGATATGGTAAATTCAATCAGTCGGCGATTAACGGTCTGGTTTACTTCAAATTATATATATTTAAAACAACCCCACATGTTTCGGCAATTCGGTGGCGGCTCTTGATGACGTACGATGTGCGCTGCTGCACGGATGAGACTACTTCGAACTATTTCGGAAGATTTCGGTACGGTTACTTGCTTCTCTGTATATATGAAAGCTTAAACGAAGCAGTCTCATCCGTGCAGCAGCGCACATCGTACGTCATCAAGAGCCGCCACTGAATTTATATATATATATATATAACAATTGATAAATTACTGGAGTTTTTCGGCTTTTATATGAAATATTTACAAATATCAAATTAGAATGTATGTAATTACAGAGTAAGTGGGGATGTAAACATTGCTGTCTACAAATTACAAAGCAAATCATACGAAATTTTTAATTGAAAAATATTGTCTATGTTGGGACTCGAACCCAAGTCTACAGTTTGCCTGACTGCCGCTTTTACCATTTAGCCACAATAGACCTAGGTTCAAGCTATTTAGAAATGCATTATAAAGTAACAGTGTTAATGAATCAGATGTCAGTTATTGAATGTAGATGTCAAGTTGAAAGCAGAAGTCAGTTTTGAAAGCTGATGTCAGTTTTGATAGCAGATGTCAGTTAGTGAAAGCAAATGTCAGTTATTGAAAGCAGATGTCTGTTTTGAAAGCAGGTGTCAGTTATGAAAGCAAACGTCAGATTTGAAAGCAGATGCCTATTGTGAAAGTAGATGTCAGTTATTGAAAGCAGATGTCAGTATTTTGAGAGCAGATGTCGGATTTGAATGTTTGAAAATGCTAATTATTACTCCATAGCTATAGTTTGAATAGTATTTTACAGTTTAGCGTTTCGATAAACGATGAAGCCACTGAATAAAATTTAAAAAAATATAAAAAAGTCCTAATTCTTT
This sequence comes from Melolontha melolontha, assembly GCA_935421215.2. Classification (NCBI taxonomy): domain Eukaryota; kingdom Metazoa; phylum Arthropoda; class Insecta; order Coleoptera; family Scarabaeidae; genus Melolontha; species Melolontha melolontha. Next base: position 51,565,592 of record OW285236.1, read on the forward strand.
ACTATTTACTTTTGTTTATATTTGTAAAATACAAACCGATAAATCTGGCATTATCAAAATTCAAGTTATGAAACACACACCAAATATATACTTTTAAAAATAAGGTTATATTTATTTGAACCAGTGGAGCAAACAGCTGTTCGCATTTAACCAACGAATAACATTTAATACCACGATTTTCTAGGGTGTAAATTAATTGGTAGATTTACTTGCTTAGTTTTCTTATTCGCTATTTATAATACCCAATCTATAGAGTAAATTAAATTTACTTGCTTACTAAATAAAATCTACAGATTTTATCGATTATAATACCGGCCCTTAAATCGGCTTATTTTGGCGTAAGGAATATGTCGTTGGTTTTTGTAAAGACCTTTTACATATAATAAATTTCTAAACAATGAGGCAATGTTCTCGTTTACTTTGTAAATATTGTTTGGAAAACATTAATTTATTAAAGTGAATTAGATACGTTTCTAATCTATACATTTTAATTATAAACAAAATGTAATCCTTACCTTAAACATTTTGTATTTCTATTGCTTTAATGATCACTTCACTAACTTTTCTGAAGCAAAATAAGGAAGTTTGCCAATATTTATACTCGGAATTTGCATTTTTGGAAACAACAGGGTTTAGATCAACAACTTATTATTACATCATAAAATTCCTTTTGTGTTTTTTTTAAGCAATAGCCCAAAGCAGCATATCATTACACTCATGAGAAGAAGTAGGAAAAACATATTTATTTTTTTTATTATTAGCTTGTTTATTTACTATTCATGCGTGAATTTGATGACTTAATCATTTTTAAGGGTGACGGGGAATTCCTTCCAGATGTACCTTGGCATTAGAATATATAATAGAATTATTATTATTCATTTCATATGACATACTACATACATTACTTATAACGAGCCATCGAAAAAATTCATAATTGAATTAGACTGTGAAATTGGGTTGATACTTTAACCACTTCCACATAATGACATTTATTATTTGACATTGAAACTATAAGTTTGTGTCAAATTTTTCAAAACTCTTATTAAGAAAATTGTTTGTGTTTAGATGTAAATGGACAACATTTTCAACAACTTCTGTAGCTATATGTAAATTTTGATTATGATTTCGATAATAAATAAATTATTTGTTTTCTTTTTTATTGTAGTATTATTTCAATGCCATAACCTTTTTTTACAATGAAACCAAATGAAACTGTCAAGCATCAAGTAATGTGTCATTTTGTGGAAGTGGTTAAAGCACGAACCCAATTTCAGTCTACTCCAATTATGAATTTTCTCGATGGCTCGTTATTAATAATGTAAATAATTATAAATTCTCAGAATGACGATGGGATTTATTACGTATTATAAGATACTAAAATATTCTAATGCCCTTGAAATGAAGGAATAATTTTCCTTGAAACTTTTTCTTAAATTTCCTAATAATAATTAATATTAGGTAAATATGTTTACGTTTTGTTTTGTGACGTTAATTTTTTGTTTAGATCAATAGATATTTTAGATAGCATGACTTCTTATTTCTTACTAAAAGTAATAAATCTTGATTTTAAAAAGCCTGAATTCTTTGTTAACTAAATCTATAGTTAACATGAATCGCATATCTGAAGTGAACACGCATTAAGAAGAATGTTAATTTATTAATCTTGCATTATTATTAATCATTAACCATCAGAGAGCAGACTCAAGCGATTGGTGATTCATAGCCCATAGGCATCTGCCTTGTATTCGCAATAGCTTTGTTTCTGTAAGCGATCCGTGTGTTTCGAACAATTTGATAAGTGTGGTTAGCTGCATAAGTGGCACATACCTATATATGCACTTAATATGTATATGTTACACAACAGAGTGAATGTAATAAAGGGTTTGGTAACCAGCAGCAACTACTGCTGAAGCAAAAGTAATGCTGACAAGCGAATTGCGTATCGAATTTTAAATAAATATAATTTACAAAGAACAAAACACAAAACTATGTGTTTTCTGTGAAACATTGAAAGTGTAATAAATTCCTATGAACAACTAAAATTTGTTCATGGTGTTCCTGTGTTCTATTAGTGGACAACACTTTTCATGGTGTTTTCGGTTCGAAAACACCATCAAGAGTCTCCCAGGTAATGTTGGTGCCGTTTTCTTAAGAGGGGTAAGTTTAGTTTGTGTATTCTTTTTAAAATTCAGTGTATAGTTAACGCCGTGTAAACTTGTGCGTGTGTTGATTATATGTGGTAGCTTTACTGTGCCCCATGTTCAGCACTTTGAGTAGTGGTTTTACCTACTGATGATGACAACTTTGTTGTCGAAATACGTATTTGGATATGATTATTAATTGTGGTAAGGGGTTTTATACCTTTTTTGAGTTTTTACTTAACCACAGTCTCCAAAGAAATACTAAATAATAACTATAATTAAATGTTTCAAATGAATTTAACAGGTAATAAGGTTGAAACTGACTGATTAATATTTTGTATCATACTACTAAATGTAAACAAAAAATGTTTGATCTAGCTACTTCAAACGGTATGATTATAAACAAAAACCTAGCTTTCAGCGTGTATATCGATGATATCTCAGTGATGATGGCGTCTCTTCCTGTCTCTCTCTTTCCTAGGCATCTCACTACTCAAGCTACTACTGGGCAACCTCAACTATTATCAGCGACTAAAGGTTTATTGTAACGGTAATCATTAATTGGAAGCCGGTAACGTGGACCCTACGATATTGTATTATATATTAGCCAAAACGGAATGCGGGCACAATGAATTGAAATGCCGTGTTCAAAATTGCGGGACGTCTCTTAAATGTTTTGGAGGGCACGATAAATCACGACCCAGACGACGTGTAATATCAAGTGTGGCCACAATATCCGCCGAGTCAGTGTAATTTTCCTCAAAACTCACAAAACTTACATTATCTACAAGTGGCACTGCACAAGTATGAACACAGTGATCGAGTACTAACGTCAAGTGAATTCAAAGCCAGACGCGGACCCGCAAAAGGTTCAGGGGGGAGGCGCTTCGATCTACGAAGTTTTGTCGTATTATATTTTTTATACTGTCGGTATTTTCCTAATTTATAAAATTAGTCCCGACACCCTTTAGGGTAAAAAGGTTTTTGATATATATATATATATATATATATATATATATATATATATATATATATATATATATAAAATTAGTGCAAAATTAAAAAAGATTAAAATTAGTGTAAAATGTGATCACATAATATTATATAATTTTTTACATTTATAATTACAGTCAAAATTAAATTAGTAATAGTAAGTGAGGCTTACTGCTATTATTCCTTTGAGTGTATGGGGGTGGGGGGAAGTCGCAAAAAAATAATTTTATTTACATACGACCGTCCAAATAGTAAGGACGTTCGCGGAGCTAATAAGAAGATTGAGATTCGCTGCTCTAAATAATTGTTGCATACGGAGTGTGTGATGTGGCAGTATCCTTCTAAATAACTATTCTATGTTATTTAACTAATTTATAAATGACTCAAAAATAATGGTTTCGTGTCATGAGGCATTAATTGTTTCTTGAAAGTATATTGGCTCAATCATTCATTGTCTTGAAATTGCCACCCAAACGCTAATTTTAACTGGATGCAATGGTACTTGAATTAAATTGTGTGGATTATCTGCCAACCAAATTCTATAATTCTGCGAATTAACATAACCATACAGGTAAAATCATGCTTCATCGGAACAGAAAGTGATGTTTTGCTAGTCAATGATATTATGTAGTTGATCATTATATTAAATATTATATAGTAAGCCAAGCAATGTGTATGGTGATATAGTTGTCAAATTTGATTAATGTCATAGATATAAAAAATATATTTATTATTCCTGTTAAAGCATTCAACATATCAACAACTTATTATAATAAACTTTTATTGTTCAACAACTAAAGAATAGTCTTATCATTCAATAGGTTATGGGCCCAGATAACCACGTATTAAAACAATAAATAGTATTTATATTTGGTGAAGTGAGTGCAAAATAATTGCAAAAGAACAAGAAAAATGAGTGCACCTGTGATTCACATAGAAAAACTGGACGAGAAGAACTATGACAGTTGGTCGATCCAGATGAAGAGTGTCTTAGTCCACAGTGGACATTGGAAAATTGTCAGTGGAGTACTTAAGATTGATTTTGCTGATTTAAAGAAGGAGCGGTGGGAGTCTGACGACGAGAAGGCGCTAGCATCTATTTTTCTTGGTGTAAAACCTACTCAATTGGTTTATATTAGAAGCTGCAAAACTTCTTCCGAAGCTTGGGAGAAGCTTAAAAATGTGCATACGCCCAAAGGACATTTACAAAAAGTGTCACTATACAAAAGGTTGGTGAGTTTAAACATGGCTAATGGAAATGTTGTGGGACATATAAACGAGTTTGCCGAAATCTGTGAAAAACTATCCGAAAGTGGTATTGAAATTAAGGAGGAGCTTTTGGCAATTATTTTCTTTCCAGTTTGTCATCAGAGTACGAAAATTTCGTAATAGCTATGGAAACAAGGGACGCATTGCCAAACCTTTCACAACTAAAACAGAAGCTTCTAGAAGAAAGCAAGAGAAGGAAGGAAACCGAAGCTAAGCCAACAAGTTTACAGTAACAAGCGTTTTTAGCTAAAAATACAAGCGATAGCAAAGGAAATAAAATATATTCAAGCAGCAAGAAATTCAAAGGGAAATGATTTGTATATGGTGTAGCAGGTTATTTTGCAAATAAATGTGAAAAAAGACAAAGAAATTTCAACAATATGCAGGCGATGACGATGGTGGCTGCAGCAGACACAAAAAGTTTGAAAGCAGATGGTTGGTATGTCGATAGCGGTGCAACGTCGCATATGTGTAACGATAGGAAGTTGCTCGTTCGTATACGTGATCAGAACGAAGAAATCGCATTGGCTGGCAACAAGTTCATAACTGCCAGTGCTAAAGGTGATGTATTGATAAAGAACAGAAATTTTGAAGTTTTACTTCAAAATGTTTTGTTCTCCTCCGAATTACAGGCAAATTTTATTTCGGTCAATAAAACCGTTGACTGTGGTATATCAGTAGTGTTTGATGCGCAAAGGGCTTTGATTAAAAGATCAGACGGCACTATCGTATTGGTGGCTAAACGCAGGGATAACATGTTTGTAGCAGATAATGAGAAGACAAAAGAAAGGGTATGCGCTATTAAAGAAAAGAATTTGGTGTTGTTGCATAACAGGTATGGTCATCTCAACTTTAAGAGTCTTCAAGATTTGAATGACAACCAAATCATAAAAGGAATATTCCTAAATAGCATAAGTGATTTTAAATGTAGAACGTGTATGTTGAGTAAAATACATGTATTGCCTTTTCCAAAAGAAAGTCAAACAAAAACGAGTCAACTGTTGGAGGTGGTTCATTCGGATGTTTGCGGTCCGTTTAAAGTAAATTCTGTAGGTGGTTGGTACTTTGTTACGTTTATTGACGACATGTCACGACGTATTTGTGTGTATTTTATAAAACATAAAAGCGAAGTTTTTGAAAAATTCAAAATGTACAAAAACTATGTAGAAAAGCAAACAGGCTGTAGAATTAAAACATTACGCTCAGATAACGGTGGAGAGTACATATATTCGCTGTTTGAAAGTTTTTTGTCAGCAGAGGGTATCGGTAGACAGTTGACAGTCCCATATACCCCACAACAGAATGGAGTGGCGGAGAGAGCTAATCGGACATTAATAGAAATGGCAAGATCCATGATGGTTCACGCTGGTGTTAAGGAATACTTATAGGCAGAGGCTGTTAATACAGCGGCGTACATAAGAAATAGATGTCCTATAAAGCGGTTGGAGAATAAAACACCACACGAAGTTTCGTTCGGTCGTAAGCCAAGTGTGCAGCATTTCAAAACATTTGGTGCGTATGCTGTAAGTCTCAACAAATCTTCAGATAAATCTAAGTTCAAAGCTAAGGGTTTGTCATACATTATGGTAGGATATTCAGCAACATCAAAAGCGTATCGTCTATTTAATACAACGACACGCAAGGTCATTGAACAACGCAATGTTATATTTGATGAGAAGATGCACAATGTAGACAACAGTAACAACGAAAACGGGAAAAAATCCCTTAATACAGATGATTACTTAACATTTTGCCTTAATGTTGATAAATATGCAGATGTTGTTGATTGTAATAGCCGATCTTCTGTGCAGATAGAAAGTGATGAAGAATCATATGGTACAGCTGATAATGATGATGATACTGATAATGGAATTTTAGGTCAGCAAGCGATTCATTATCGAGGGCGGCCTAGAATTGTACGGGATGGTAAACGGGGTAGACCAAAGAAACAGTTTAACACCAAACAAGCTAATGAACTGTGTGTTGCTATTGAGGAAGAAATTCCTGAGACGGTTGAGGATGCCCTTGCCAGTTTAAATAAACAACAGTGGGTAAAAGCAATGGACGATGAGATTTATGCATTGCGCAAGAACAAAACATGGAGTCTGACAGATTTGCCAGAGGGACATAAATCGATTCCGTGTAAGTGGGTGTTTGCTTTGAAGAAAAATATGAAGGGCGACGTTGAACGATTCAAAGCAAGATTAGTTGCCAAAGATTGTAATCAACGATTCGGCATTGATTACAAAGAAACATTTTCTCCAGTCGTACGATATTCGACAATACGCTTGCTTCTGGTGTTAGCTGTTAAGCATAAGATGCATTTGCATCAAATGGATGTGCGTACCGCTTACCTAAATGGCGAACTACAGGACGAAATTTATATGAAACAGCCCCCAAATTTTATTGACGAGAAATCACCAAATGCTGTTTTGAAATTGAACAAAGCTATTTATGGCTTAAAGCAAAGCGGCAAGGAGTGGAATAACAAGCTTGATAGTGTACTGAGACGTATGAATTTCAATCCATGTGAAATGAGCCATGTTTATACAGGTCAAACATAGATGGAAATCTTGTGCTGATTGCTATTTTTGTGGATGATCTGATCATTGCCTGTGGAAATTTGGAGATTGTGTATAAAGTAAAAGCACAGATTTCCAACGAATTCGTGGTGGATGATAAGGGTATTCTTAAGCATTTTCTGGGAATGGAAATTGAGCGCCAGGGAGAAACAGGTATGATTAAATTAAGTCAGAGCCAATATATTGCAAACGTTTTGATGCATTATGGAATGGATCAATGCAAGGCAGTATTTGTACCGTTAGAGGCTGGGTATCAAGTTGATTGCAAAGACAATTGTAAAAAGTTTAATCAACACGATTATCAATCGCTGGTAGGTACTCTAATGTATTTGGCTATATCCACCAGACCAGATATTTTACACTCCGTGTCAAAGATGGCACAACGCAATACTGATGCGCATGAGGAACATATGACCAAACTAAAACGTATATTGCGCTACTTATCTGGTACACGAAACCTGAAAATGATTTTTGATTCTGATGGTAGTGGTCTTGAAGGGTATGTGGATGCAGACTGGGGCGGAAACGCGATGGACACAAAATCATATACGGGATTTACATTTTTCTACGATGGATCTCTTATCTCGTGGGAATCTAAGAAGCAAAATACGATTGCACTTAGTAGCACAGAGTTTTGAAGTTTCGATTATTGTTAGGAACTAGTCCGTTTGCTTTTTATAATTATTTTCTAGCACTTTTGAGATTTGACTTTATTAAACAGACAAGCAAGAAACAAATATTGACGTTCGTTTTAACAAATATTAACAAAAATAGGAAACATTAAAAATATTTATTATGGAAGGTCACGATTGTTGCCTTGTAATTACTTTCGATGAATCTTAACGGAGTATTATAAACATATTTTTATTTGTATTTTCAAATCGCTATTATTATAAAATTGAGGATGTAAATAAAACAACCAAAACAAAACTAAAATCGTCAGTGGCTTGTAGTTGATAAACAAAAACAAAAGCACGTTATTACACAATTTACGATACTATAATGTATTATTTTATTTTACAAAAAACAGTTGGTGTTCGAGGTGAACTTATCGTTAGAGGACATTAACCGCATCGAAAACATTTAGCAATTCAATTTACATCTATAAAAGTATTATTGTTCTAGCACAATAATAATTTTTAATTTAAAATTTGTTGCTGTTTGTCAAACAAGTAAATAAATAAAACAATTTGTTGTTTTTACTTTCAAAATAGTCTTTATTGTCGAGCAAAATATATTTATTGTAATGATTTATTTTCGAAGCGGCTTGCAAAATAAAGTTGGTAATTGACACTAATTGAATATATTCCAAGCAGTCGACTTATAATCAATTTATCAAAATATTTCCTGGCAAAAAATTGATTGCCGCTACTTTTCACAAAGCTGTATTAGAGTAATCGAACGATTTTTAAGCTCTGGTAATGAAAATATGGATCAAATTGTTGAACAAAATTCTCATGTTTCCGTACTTCGTCTATCCCAACTAGTAGGTAAGCCCAATTAATCGGTTAATTTAACCTTTCCTACATTCATTCTAGAACTTTCCTATGAATCCTTTTATAAGAAATTTATGAGAAATATCTTTTTAAATCAGAATAATTGAAACATACATGAGTGGGTAAAATTCCACCTAGAAAGGTATTTTTAATAATATAAAATATTATTATAAATCTGGTGTGAAGAACACAAATACAGGTTCATTATTAATATTTTTTTGTGAACTTGTCTGAACATATCCCTACCCAGAGACGCAGACACGTACTTCGCCTTTGTACAGGCTCATCGGTACGCCCCTGCTGAAGAAACGATATCTTCAGACACATTCACAAAAAAGAACCACATCGCCATATCACAGAAATTATCCAGACCGAGCGTAGAAGTATATTCACGCTGCCTGTTGTCAGACAGCCGAAGTACCTCGCCCTGTCCACATAATGCAGTTTCTAGAGAGAGGGCTGTGCCATCTTTGGAAAGGCGTCGTTGGTTCGCATTGGTTATAATAAAAAGCACAGGAACAAATAAAAATTAATTTAACGTTAATAATAACTTATTATGTAATCGTGGAAATTATATTTTATACAAATGGTTTTATGCTTATTATTTGGTAGGTTTAATATGCAAAATGTGTAAAAGATATTTATAAAATATTTTATTATTGATATACTACATTAGCTGTATATTTTAAAGGTATCAAGTTGAAATATATTTCCTAATACTTATAAAAACTACACAATAAATAAATAATTATATCTTCATATGACCATCCCCGTTAGAAATACTACAAACAGTTTGGGAAAATTTTACTAAACTAAACGAAACACTGGCGTTAATAAAACAGTGTTTAGTTAAAAAAAAAAATAGTTAATACTGAACAAAACAGTTAGTTTGACTTAAAATAATACAAGTATAACCTAGCGACAATTACATTTTGGTAATTTACGAAGATTAAAAATTGCTGAAAAGCCACGTCCATCAACGGAACGTACAGACGCGTTTCGCTCTTATAGGAGCTTATCAATGTACGGTATCTCGAAGACTGATATGGCTTTTCACTTCTATAATTTATGTATATATAGTTAACATTCTGAACTTACTGCAAATCAGAATTAATGAATATTAAATCTCATTTTTACATGTAAATGTCGCCTTATGTGATGCGTTAAGAACTACAATCCGACAAACTAAGTTTGTACCATTATGTAGAACACACCTCGTCGCGACTCCGACCTTCCTGGTAATTAGGATAATTAAAAATTGCTGAAAAGCCACGTCCATCAACGGAACGTACAGACGCGTTTCGCTCTTATAGGAGCTTATCAATGTACGGTATCTCGAAGACTGATATGGCTTTTCACTTCTATAATTTATGTATATATAGTTAACATTCTGAACTTACTGCAAATCAGAATTAATGAATATTAAATCTCATTTTTACATGTAAATGTCGCCTTATGTGATGCGTTAATAACTACAATCCGACAAACTACGCAGATTACCAATTAATTGGACTTTATCTATAATGCCAATGTCCGTGATGTCCATGATGTCCGTGATGTCCGTGATATCCATGATGTCCGTTAAACACGCCATGATGACCGTGATGTCCGTGATATCCTCCATGAAAGCCTCCTCCAGGATATCCACCATGTCCATAATATTGTGCTGTTTCGGCTGGTTCCAAATCATCTAAGTTAACACCCACAGCTGCGTCACTTTCTACAGGCAGAGCGCTGACTTGCAATACAACGACAGCGAACAAGACCAGCAACGCAATCTGAAAAGATAATAATGATGTGCTAGGGTTATCTGTATGTACTAACAAATTTAATTATAGTGTTACTGAATATTACATATTAACAGTATAACTTTAAAAGGGTTAATAAAATGCATATGCACTATTTCTTAGAATATCAGTACTATTATTCTCGTCTTTTGTAAAATATTTTGTTTTTTTTTAAAAGGACAATCACTATAAATTGGCCACCACGCTCACCAAACTTAACCCCTATGTATTATTTTTTTATGGACACATCTTAAGTCCATGGCTTACATGACATGTGTAGATAATGAAGAACAACTATGGCAACATATTCAAGATGCAATAAATAATGTTAAAGGTAATGAAGACGTTATGCAAAGAGTACGATTTAATTTGTTTGGTCGTGTAAATCTTTGTATACATGTAAATGGTAAATGGTGAACACTTTTAACAATTTCTATGACATCCTTATTATTTTTATCATGTTTTAGTAACCTAATTTTTCTCTTAACTAAGTGTTACTTTAAATTATTAAAATATTTTTGACAAAAAACATGACAGTAATCGAGTAAATCCCTCTTCTTCTTTTGGCGTAGAAATTTCAAATGTGCAATTATTAACAAAAACCAAGCAATACGCCTATGGAATGATGTTACTCAAAATTTTGATATGGGTTTTTCTTTGTCTCGTAAATCTATGTTAATGTTCCAAATTTTAACAAAATCGCATTAACCGTTTTACATTTACTATAATAAAAATAATAAGCTCCAAAAACCTACAACAGGAAGTCAGAACACAAATGAATAAAGCCTCAAGAATTTCTGACTACCTAAGGAACCTCATATGGAGGAATAAACACATGTCCATCGAAAGTAAAGTCCGCATATATAAAACAGCCGTGAGACCGGTGATTACATACGCAGGGGAAACCCGAGCGGACACAACAAAAACGAAGAACATGATGAGAGCAACGGAGATGAGGACCTTAAGGAATATCAGAAGAGTAAGCTTGATAGATCATGTAAGAAGCAGGGATATACGAACAGACCTTAAAATTCAAGACGTGGTGCAATTTACGAGAAAAAGACGAAGATACTGGCGAGACCACGTAGACCGAATGACGGGGGACCGATGGGCAAAGTGGGCAAAGAACGAAAAACCGAACTCAAGGAGACCTCCAGGCCGACCTCCCAAGAGATGGTGTGAGAGCTGGACATCTGCTTCCCAAGAGGCTGAACAAAATTGAAATAGTAGAAGAACCAAGACTAAGTCTTAAGGAAAGAAAAACAAGAAGAAAAAAACGATTTAGAATTGTAACTTCAGCGCCATATAGCGCTGAATCTAAGCAACTTTGTACTAAGTTAAGTTGTCTTAAATCGACTTATTTTGGCGCAAGGAATATGTCGTTGGATTTTGTTAAAGACTTTTTACAGACACCTTGAACAAAACAATGATGGTATGTTCTCGTTTACTTTATAAATATTGTTTGGAAAACATTCATTCATTAAAGTGAATTAGATACGCTTCTAATCTATATATTTTAATTATAAACAAAATGTAATCCTTACCTTCAACATTTTGTATTTCTGTTGCTTTAATGATCACTTTACTAACTTTTCTGAAGCAAAATAAGGAAGTTTGCCAATATTTATACTCGGCATTTGCATTTTCGAAAACAACAGGGCTTAGATCAACAACTTATTATTACACAAAGTTCCTTTTGTGTTTTTTTTTAAAGCAATCGACCAAAGCAACATATCATTAACACTCATGACAAAGAAGTAGAAAAATATATTTATTTTTTTTAATTATTAGCGCTTATATTTACATGATTCATGCGTGAACTTGACGACTTAAACATTATTAAGGGCGACGGGGAATTACGTCAAGATGTACCTTGGCATTAGAAATAATAAATAATATGAAAATTATTAGTCATATAACATACTACATACATTACTTATATTAATAATGTAAATAATTATAGATTCTCAGAATGCCGGTGAAGATTTATGACGTATTATAAGATATTAAAAGATTTTAATGCCTCTGAAATGAAGGAATATATTCCATAAAACTTTTCTCAAATTTAGTAATTATAATTATATTAAACAAAGATGTTTATGTTTTGTTTTGTGGCGTTAATTTTGTTGTTTGGGTAATAGATATTTTAGATACGAGGGCGTATTTTTATGTTATCTACCTAGCCATGAAACAAAAGAGTGACGATGTCAAACAAATTATTGAAAAATTGCTGTCACTGTTAGAAGTACATGTGCTAAGTTGTGTTCAGTTTGTGCTGTTTATAGAGATTTGAGAAGAGACGGTCTATTTCTCGATAAAATGAGTGAAACTAAGGTTGAACATCTCAGCGTAATAAAGTTCCTGACAAAAGGCAATGGTCCAAAAGCAATTCATGAAAGAATGGTTGCTGTGTATGGGGAAGATACACCATCTTATTTCCAAGTAAAACATTGGTCTAAACTATTTCGATGGGGCCAAGAGTCAATCAATGATGAACCAAAGTCCGGACGACCCGTTGAAGCTCGAACTGAAGACATTGTGCGAAAAGTCGAAAATATGGTACTAAAAGATCGGCGTGTAAAGATCTCTGTTATTGCCAATGAAGTCTGTATATCCGAAACAAGTGTCCTCAAAATTTTGCATGACGATTTGGGTATGAAGAAGGTGTCTGCACGGTGGATACCCAGATTGCTTACACCTGAACAACAACTGTACAGAAAAGAAGTTTCTCAAGAAAATTTGATCAAGTTGGAGAGGGACAAAACATTTTTATCTCGAATTATCACCGGAAATGAGACTTGGGTATATTACTGGGACCCTCCTACTAAACAATAATCTATGCAATGGGTTCATAAGGGCTCTCCACCACCAAAAAAGGCCAAGACACAATTTTCTGGGAAAAAACTGATGGCAACTGTTTTCTGGGATGCTGAAGGAGTCTTGCTTATTGAATATATGCCGAGAGGGTCTACCATAAATGGAGAGGCCTACGGAAACACAATTAAAAATTTAAAACTGCTCTGGAGGAAAAACGCCCGCATTCTTATCCACAAAAAAACTTGTTGCTGCACGACAATTGTCGGGTTCATAAGGCAAACAAAGTTCAGCAGATAATCAATGACTGTGGGTTTATAGAGTTAAGGCACCGACCTAGCTCCGTCAGACTTCTTCTTATTCAAAAATTTAAAAAAGCATCTCAGGGGAAAGCGTTTTGCTTCTGATGAAGAACTCAAAGAAGCTGTTGAAGAATATTTTGCAGGGTTACCGAAGCAATTATTTTCTGAGGGTATGGGGCAACTGGAAAAAAGATGGAATAAGAGTATTAGTGTTGAAGGGAGTTATGTAGAAAAATAATTTTGTTTTTATTCTCTTATGCGCTTTTTTTCATGGCTAGGTAGATAACATAAAAATATGCCCTCGTAGTATGACTTAAAATTTCGCTTTATCAAATTATGCCTTTAGTGTTACCGCAAGCAATAGAAATTGATCTAAAAAAGGCCTCAATTCTTTGTTGCCTAAATCTATAATTAAATGAATCGCATATTTGAAGTGAACACGCATTAAAAATTAATCCATTAATCATATACTGCCTCAGAAATCTATAGGAAATGTTTTATTCTTAATTTAAATTGTAGTAATTTGTTTAATTAGCGTCTTTCTTATTCTGGGAAGTTTTCGGTAATTTTGTTACGGATTTGCCATCTATTCGTTTTTCTTTTAAGGCCTGTTTGACATTATTTTTCGTTTGATACATTTTAAAGAACAGATTTCCAACCATTAGTGTTGTTCGGAAAGCGAACAATGGTTTTTAATTAAGCTTTTACATATACCAGATCTTTAAATTTCAATTATTCTAACGTATATCTTAAAAGTTTTGGCAAAATTAAAATTAAATAAAAATGAAATAATATCAAGTTGCCCTTAAATGGTTTATGTTCGCATGTAGAACAAAAAGTAGTCATTCTTTTTTGGAAATTTTGCTGCATCTTTACTCCCTGCTTTTGTGGCCAATTTGTTATAACATTTGTTCACCTTCTTCTAATTTTTCTATTGCTAGCACATTTCTTCTTAGATTCTTCTAATAGATGTTCTAGTCTTCTTGACTTCTTTGGTTGTTGGACATTTTCGAAAGTTCTGAAGTCTGTGCGCCGTTGAGGTCTAGCAAAGAGTCGACTAACATTTCTCGTAACCTTGTTATTGAAATATTTGCAAAGTCAGGATTTACCAATTTATACGAGCGTAGCACCCATTATTTCTGCAAACTAATAAAACAAAATGTAGTCAAACATTTATTATTGTTTTTCAAAATATTCGCCTTTAAATCCAATACATTTAAACATTCGACAAAACCAGTTATCATAGTATAAATTCCACTCTTTTTGAATCACTTCAGATATAAGGTTTTTGAAGCTCCCCACTGCATCTTCTAGGCTTGAAAATCGTACACCATTGCATTTTATCCTTTCGTCTTGGAAATAGAAAGAAATCTGAAGGTGCCAGATCCGGGCTATATAGCGAATGATCTAGTAATTTTAATCCGGAAGCTTTCAAAAATTCGTTTGTTTGACGCGCAATGTAACTTGAAGTATTGTCGCGATGAAGGACAATTTCCGATCTAGGGCGTCGTAAACCAATCTTTGAACAACTTCTGGCAGATATCAGTGGCGGCTCTTTAATGAGAGCAAGTGAGCAATTGCACCCCCTGGAATTATGAAACAAAACAAACCAAGCGGCGACTAACTGAAAGTATTTATTTATTATGTATATTATGTATTCATAGTTATTGACGAGGAACGTGGCACGCTAACAACGTACATGCACCGATCGTCGTCACAGATATACTGAGCAAAGCCCAACTGTTGCTCTCTTAAGGCATTAACATTACATTGATGTTGGGGAGAACTGTATTTTTCCGTACTTCAATGTCGTATAATACATAGCGTTGGAGCAACTGAACCAGACTGCTCTCGGGCGTTGTTACAATGAATTCCGTGTCTTTTTTAGAGAACAACGCGTTTTCGCGGTTAATGTATAATGAAAAAATCGCAGTAGAAAATCTTAAACGGCCGATGCCTCAATTATGTTTAGAAAATAAACAATCTTTTAAAGGTAAAGACGTTATAAGAAAATTCAAAATGAATATTTATCAGAAAAATGACTGGATTTGTGGGTGTCAAATTAAAATTACTTTGTTTTGTTTTCCGTGTCTTTTGTTTGGTGGTGAACCGTCTTGGTCAAAGAACGGAATAAGAGACTTAATTCATCTTAGTGCTAAAATTATTAAACATGAAAATTCCGAAGGGCATTTGAAAAATATATTTAGTCTAAGAATGTTAGGAAAAAATAACATTCAGAACGTTTTAGATTCATCATATAGAAAAACAATTCAACAACACAATGAAAAGGTAACAAAAAATAGGCATGTGTTAAATTTAATAATAAATTGCATTAGATTTTGTGGCGCGTTTGAACTGGCACTTCGGGGTCATGATGAACAGCAAACGTCGAATAACAAGGGCATTTTTCGGGAATTGATTAATTTTACGGCAGAATTGGATAAATCACTCAGAGCTCACATCGAAGCAGCACCGGTTTTTAAGGGATTATCAAAAAAGATACAGAATGAGCTGCTTTATGCAATGTTGAACGTGTATCATGAACAATTTGCCAGTGAAATTAAAGCAACCGACTTCATATCTGTGATAGCTGATGAAACCACAGATGTGTCCAATCAGTTACAGTTGGTGGTTGTTTTAAGATATATTATGTACGCGAGACCGGTCGAAAGGTTTTGGAAATTTCTTCTGCCTAGTGGACATGATGCTAATTCTTTATTTGCCTCCATCCTTAACGAAATTAGTTTGCTTGTTGATGACCAAGAAAAACTGATTGCACAGAGCTATGATGGGGCAGCAGTCATGAGTGGTGCTATTAACGGCGTGCAAAGACATATCCAAGACCAGTACCATTGTTATGAACATCAGAAAAATCTAATTATGTCACATGCTACATCGAGCAGTAGTAATTGCAGAATTCTTTTTGCCGATCTGACGGGATTATGTACATTTTTCTCCACCTCACCACAACGAGCTGCAAGATTGGAAGAATTTCTTCAGAGAAAAAGCTTACCCCGTTCTTAAAAAATAAGTTGGAACTTCAATTCTAGGACAGTGAATACAATATATGAGCACCGAGAAGAAATAATTGAAACTCTAGAACAAATCGAGGGTGAAGCTAGTTTACAAACTACCATTCATCAAGCTAGTGCCAATTTGCGAATTTTAGAGGAGAAAAGTTTTATCTATTGATTAACTTTCTTTCATAAAATTATGCCACATGTGGACATATTGTTTAAACAGTTACAAAATGTCAATACAGATGCTTAAAAAGTCAAGAATAATTCAGATAATTTTGAACGCGCTATTGGAAAAATTCGAACCGAAATCGCTGACACAGATAATCAGTTGGTTAAACAAAATGACCCAGAACTGACTCCTCGACCATCAAAGCGGCGAGGAGTATCTGATGGTAGCCAAAGAAGGAGGGAAACTATTGAAGTGTGCGATATTATTTTGCTAGAAATAAAAACTAGATTTCGGTATACAGGGCACTTAATATTAGCAAACTTAATTTCTTTTAAACAGTTCTCCTCTTGCACATTTGGTATTCTCCTGTTTGTCGGACCATGTCGGACATATCTTCAGTAAATGTTATATTCCAGGATTGTGTGACAGATGACGGAGGATTTTGCCTTACAGTTCCTTTTAAACCAGGTAATGCCACAACGATATTTTAGCTGTAGTGCTACCTCTTGTTTTTGGATTTTTTGACTATTTTGTGCGATCTTTTCCATAAAATGCTTGACGGAAGATTGCCTTAAAGAAGCTGTAAAATTTTATCCATGCCTCAATGAAAGCAGACTACGAACTGAATTAAGCGTTCTATATTCTAGAGAAGAATTTAGGCAAAATATAGAGTCGGTGCTGTAGGTATGCTAGGTCTTCTGCTGGATGGACTAAGCGACACCTTTAATGAAGTTGTTAAGCTTTTATAAATTGTCATTACAATCACAATGACAACGTCCGAAGCGGAACGCCAGTTTTCACGGCTGAAGAGAATAAAAACTTTCCTGAGAAATACAATACAAGAAATACAATGAAAGAAGAGAGATTAAATGCCCTTACTATGATATCTTGTGAAAAAGAATGTATAAATTATTTCCCAAACTTTAATGAAAAAGTGATAGAACTGTTCTGCAAGGTAAAGACACGTAAAATGAACTTCGTTTATCGTCAGATGTAATTAAACTGTGTAGTGTAATATTTACTATTCCCTCAAAACAAACTCTACAATGAACATTACCTGTCTGGAACAGTACGTCGGTGAAATTTATAAGGATTGGGTAAGCGTTTTTGTATTACACTTTTTAATTTTGAAATTATGTACTACCTATGTGAACCACCCCGAGCCGCCACTGGCAGATATACTGTCGTGTACCATGCTGCGGTAACCGTACATTTATTTTCAAGCACAACTGTTGTGATATGTCCCGATTTTGAGAAGAAACTGGCTACCATTTTCTTTCCAACACTTGAAGATTTTTTCACTTTGATTGGATTAAGTTCTGTTCGAAGCACCCATTGAGCCGACTGCCGTTTTGATTCCGTTTCAAATGCATATATCCAGCTTTCATCACCAGTAATGATGTTGTAAACTGCTTTAGACCTATCTCCATCATATTTCTTAAGCGTTTTTTTATCCCATTCCACTCAGTATTGTTTTTGTTGCTTTGTTAAATTATAAGGTATCCAACGACAACAGACTTTCCTCACACCCACATTATTATGTAAAATCTTGTTTATTGTAGTCATGCCAATATCCAAGGTACTCCTAATAATCCTATACGTGACTCGATTGTCGACTTGAATCATTCTTCGTACGGCGTCTATATTTGTTTCAATAATGGCTGAGATTGGCCTTCCTTCGTGAATATTGTCACTAGGTGAAACCCTTTGAAATTTAAACTCGTTATACCAGTTGTAAACACTCTTCTGAGAAGGAGTTTGATCACCAAATGCTGTACGAAGACTTGAAACACTTTGTTTTGTAGTTAAAGAACTTTTACATTCATACTAAAATTTTCTCTCGTTAAATGCATTTTTAATGCAAACCACTCGGTTTGAAATTAGCTTGCAAAATAACTGTTACTGTTATCAAAACTAAATTCCAATTCTCAAAATAGAAAACAATAAACATTTGTTTCATAGCAAGTTTGATTCCTTTGATTCAATAGAAATATTAGTTTGCAGAAATAATCGGTGCCACCATCGTACACAATATAAGAAGCATTGACAATAGATGTACAAAACAATAATTCAGTTGATTAGTTTATGATACCATATAATAGATTTTCTAACATCAGAAGCATAACTGGATAATTGATTACTGATGTCTATTCCTGGTTTTCTACAGTTAAACACTGGTTTACAAATATCTTCTTTGTCCACGATTTTTTTGCCAGTGTTTACTACCTCTAATGTGTGATAAGTGGAAAGAATTAAAACATTTCTCCTGCCGTGACATTTAGCCACTATTCTCCATTTATCATTTTCTTTTCCTATAACATCAACTCTTTTAATTTTAGCCTCTATAACTTCTTTCGATAACCATTGTCGATTTTTTCTTAGTGTCCCCAATGAGTGCGTGTTTCTTCTTAGTAATTCGCGTAAGAGAGGTAGGTTAGTGTAAAAGTTGTCAGTTATTAGAATTCTCCCTTTATCTAAATAATTCTTACATAGTTCTAGGACCACATGGGAAGCCAAGTCACGGTGTCCGGCGTCGTGCTTTTGTTCGTAATCCTTCACGAAATAAGTATATCCTTCAGTGCTAGTGATAGTGGTAGTGATTTATTTACTGTAATTACAATTACAATAAAAGTCATTAACTTAACAAAAATAATATTAAAATATTCAAAATGCATACATACGTAAATATTTCTAAAATATAATATATTACAAAGGACACTGTATCAACATGTAAGACAAACTTTGCACACATATCGGGCAGACGGCATTCATTTAGAAATTCGTCAATCGAATAAAAGGCCTTTTCTAGAAGAAAATTTTTAACAGTGCGTGTAAATATTCTGATGCACATAGTTTTTAAATTAACAACACATGTACATACTTTGTTATATATTTTGGGACCCCAATAGTCCGCATATCTTTGGGCTGTCCTTAAACGATGGTAAGGTGTTTTGGCCCATATCAATCCTACCTAACTTTGCAAAGGTGTATGAGGCTATACTATATGACCATATTTACTCTAACATCAAATCATTTCTGTCGCCAAATCAACATAGTTTTATGTCTAAAAGTCTACTACTTCAAACCTCGATACACAACAATATGTAAAATTTTAATTAAGTTATTTCATTGTTACAAGTTACAATTAGTATCTGATAATTCTCTTCAAATTTTTCATTCATTTCATATCATAAATGTATCAAAATTATTCAAAGTCGTGAAATTATTAACTTATTTAAAATGAATATATTATAATATAAAAACGAGGCTGTGAAAAAAATAACAATTGACACAAGGTAAAAAAAAACATTTCTAGACAGTGTAATATAAATTAATATCCAAAAATAATTAATTAAAAAGGAGCCATAGAATAAAGTTTACATATCAGACAAAGGAAATCTTAGGAGATTTAGAGGATTGTCCTGAAAAAAGCACCAATGCCGAAACTATATTTTTGGTTTATAGGTGCCCAGATCGTTTCCCAATAGAAAATAAACCGTCAGAACCTTCACGGATCTTTCCTGTGTTCCGTTTACCACATACTTGAATACCGTCAAAGTACAAGTATTTGTTGACGTAGCATTATGAAGTCACAGTAAGTGTCTTTTTTTTAACAGTACATACAGTTAAGAATACTTGATTAGTGAAGCGAGTTATATATTTGTTGGGATTTATACTGTCATCATTATTAACGTCAATTATAAACTTCACAGTAACAAAATTATAAAATATAATCTATCTGAAACAGCTGTGAATCTTTGGCTATATTGTTAAGCTTAGTCACTACAACAAAAAACAATAAATTTAAATCTTCTTTTCAAATCTAAACTCGTTATTTATTTATTAATTTAGTTAATCAAGATTTTGTTGTCATAATTATTTATAACATAGCTGCAGTATTTGTATCCAGAGCTAAGTAGTTCTTTTTAATTTCCAAACAAGTTGCCCAAACACATACTATGTTAGTAGAGCAGTAGAGCAGACCAATTTCCGTGCGCGCCATGTGCGCTGATGTGAGGATGATTGTATTGCATCAGAACTAATAAAAAGCATTCAGTATTTCTTAGACTGCATGTAAGTGTAAGCATACGTAATAAAATGTCGTCGACACATAAATCGAGAAAACGACCGTTGTCAGACGAAGTGAATAAGTTTATTATGGATTTCCCGGACTTAATATACGATGGCTCAAAAATTAAATGTTTAGTGTGCAATACATATCGAATGTGTTGGTCAAAAACATATTGCAAAGAACACGTAAGCAGTTCGAAGCACAATAATAACAAAATTAATCGACAACAGCTTATACATGAACTATGTGTAACTATAATTGTCTGTACACTGCCGTTTACCTTGTTAAATAATAATGATTCATTTATTTCATTTTGGAATAAATACGCGAATCAAACATTACCGAGCACGACAACGTGTGAAGGAATTTACCATCGGTGCGTAAACAAGTTGAAAATAAAATCAAAGCCTAACTGAAAAATAAAAAACTGTGGTTATGTGTGGACGAAACAACTGACAGCAAAAAACAATCTGTAGTCAATGTGATGGCGTGTAATATGGAACCACATCAACCAACGTCTTCAATTTTATTAGCATCCAGACGACTAGAACAATGTAATGCCGAAAAAAATTCTGCTATTAGATACTTTGGAAAAATTTAAACTTTCGAAACACCAAGTATTAATGTTTATGACCGATGGTGCCGCAACCATGTGTTCTGTAGGCCGGTCTCTTAGAAAATATTGTCCTAACTTGCTACATATTACTTGTAAACTCCATGCTCTACACCTTGTGGCAGAACAAGTTCGTAGATGTTATCCAGAGGCAGATGCTTTAATATCGAGTACAAAGGCAGTATTCCTGAAATCTCCAAAACGTATTCGTAAATTTCACGAATTGTGTCCCCATACCCCTGAGCCACCACAGCCGATTTTGACACGTTGGAGTACATGGTTACGGGCGGGGTTTTACTATCATGAACATTTTGAAAAAATTAAGGACGTGGTTTAATCATTCGATCCGAAAGAAAGTGCAGCTATCAATACAAGCCAGAAAAAATTTCAAGATGCCCAGATTAAAATGAATTTAAAAAGTATTCGTGAGAATTACTTGGGACTAGAAGAAGCAAAACAAAATTAGAAAATTAATCGCTGTCGTTAGAGGAATCACTGCAAATTGTTAAAGATGTTCATGCACAACTGTGTGCTGTAGAAGACGCAAAAAGTGAAAGTTATTTGTGAGGGCACGTCTACAGATGCGTTAAGTTGCTTAAAAATGTATTTTGATTATGCGAATATAACATCACTAGATGTAGAACGCTCGTTTTCCGAATATAAACATATTTTTTCCTCACGGCGGACATGTTTTTCAGAAATAACCTTAGAAATGCACCTGATGTTGAAAATATACAATCGAGTTTCTCGAGTTTGTCAATCCTTGGAAGACGCTTAAAACGGTAAGTGTTTTTTTAAATCCTCTGTCGTGCACACAATCACTGATTTCATACATTTTGCATTTTATTTATAGGTACATACAACGCTGCTATAATATGTACTATTCTTATTTTTCGTGTGTTTATGCATATTACTTTAATAGCAGAAAACCAAATGTATATTTAATTATTTCTGATAGAATAAATGTCTCTACTTCTATACTTATATCGGCGTCCCTATTCTATCGCATATTCTAATATATTACGAATTACACTCCCATACCGGCGCTCATGGCGCACACGGAAATTGGTCTGCTCTACTTATAAGTATTTTACTTGACAGTAAAGACCATTTTGAAAGTCAAAACATTTTTTTAAATTTATTTGCTTGTTTTATTTTCACTTTGTCAAAATTTTTACAAATTTAAATTTAAAAATTATGCATGTCAACATGAATTTGCATAATTGTTGCCAACTTGAGAAAATAATTTTCTATCAATTATTGTCACCTGTTACTATTCATTCTTGGACGGAATAGTTCCTAACAATAATCGAAACTTCAAAATATGACAATATATACGCCAAATATTACAACAAATATAGCTCGATTTGTTTCGAAAAACTAGTATAGAAATGTAGGAACGTTTTTTAAAAATAATGTGAAGGATTTTTTCTTTAATGTTTGAAAAACTTACTTATTCGTTTCTTATAATTATTTTCTAGCACTTGTAAGATTTGACTTTATTAAGCAGATAAACAAGAAACAAATATTGTCGTTCTTTTAACAAATATTAACAAAAATAAGCAAAAAAAAAATCACATTAAAAATATTTATTATAGAAGGTCAGGATTGTTGCCTTGTAATTACGTTCGATGAATCTTAACCAACTATTATAAACATATTTTTATTTGTATTTTCAAATCGTTATTATAAAATTGAGGATGTAAATAAAACAACCAAAACAAAACTAAAATCGTCAGTGGCTTGTAATTGATAAACAAAAACAAAAGCACGTTATTACATTACACAATTTAAGATACTATAATGTATTATTTTATTTAAAAAAAAAACAATTGTATACGAGATGAACTGATCGTTAGAGGAGTTTAACCGCAACCAAAACATTTAGCAATTCAATTTATAGATGTATTATTGTGCTACCACAATAATCATCAGAGAGCAGACTCGAGCGATTAGTGATTCATAGGTCATAGGCGTCTGCCTTGTATTCGCAAAAGGTTTGTTTCTGTTAGCGGTTTGTGTGTTTCGAACAATTTGATACATGTGTTTAGCTGCATAAGTGGCACATACATATGCAGTTAATATGTATCTGTCAATGCACAACAGAGCTAATGCAATAAACGGTTTGGTAACCCGCAGCAACTACTGCTGAAACAAAAGTAATGCTGACAAGCGGATTGCGTATCGAATTTTGAATAAAAATAATTTATAAAGAAGAATACTCAAAGCTATGTATTTTCTGCGAAACATTGAAAGTGTAAAACATTATTATGAACAACTAAAGTTTGTTCAATGCGTTCCTCTTTTAAATTAGCTCTTTAGATGTCAAAAGTCTTTAAAAATATAAAATGTCCGTTCCTCATCACAACAGGTGATGGGTGCGTGATTAAAATGTTGCAAAAGTGCACCATACTTTGAATGTTTGGATTTTTCAATCGGCTCTGTGCAGAATTGATATAATATATTCAAATCTGTATTTCTGTTAAATATGGCGTCAACTTTTGTCTCAGCTTTGAGAAATATCTTTTTAAATGATGAAACTAACTTATCAACATTTGGAAAATGACCCCTGATGTATTCACATACTCTGTGTAGTGCATGTGCTGCATAAGTAACGTGTAGCATATTGGGATAAGATTGCTTTAATAACTTCCATGTTTTTAACATATAAGCTGCCGCATCAGTCAAAAATAATAGCATCTTATCGTTATAGTTGTTATCCGATTACAGAATATTATGAATACATTGATCAATTACTTCTGCAACTGTTTCACCATTTACGACTGGCAATATTTTAGTTGCAATTAAGTATGGTTGGTATGAAGTTGTTGGATGAAGAATACTAACAACTACATTTAACACATATCGTCCCATTACATCCGTTATTTCGTCTGGACTTACCCAAAGATTATGACGAGATAGGTTGGTTCGTATTTTTTCCATGGTTCTCAAATAACATTTTTGTAAGTGGTATTTATGTAAAGTAGATTAATCTGGTATATGACGATCAGTACATTTTTTCAAGAAACCTCTTGAGGACTGGATTGTTAAGCTTTTTGAATGAGATATTGGTCGCCATGAAAGCTTCACACAGTTCTTCGTGAAAAGTGTCCGGTGCAGATGGTCATATGTTATCTTGATGAATTTTCGAAGAAACATATTTTGGCACTCCACTTTTGTGGACGCCTTAAACTTAATGAACAGGCACTGCAATATATCTCGGTATCATTACGATTATGTAGCCAATCTGTATGGTCTCTAATCCATCCTACCATGGTTGCCCTACGAGATTTCTCCATAGTTAATGAAAATAAAAAGAAATTCTAAGAACAGAAAGAAAAGACTAAAAAGAAGAAACGAAAACTACTCCAAGAATAAGGTAGTAAATTAAACTTAATATTTATAAAAATTATAGGATAAATATACATACAATATAACAACATAAAACGGATTTTTTAAAATACTAAAAGTTGTAACCAAATAACACTGAAAGAAACGAAACCAGAAACAATCCCTTATAGAAGAGAACAGAAAATAAACTATCTCAAGAACATATATGTATATGCATGTATAACAACATGTAAACACGAGAATACACTTTGGAAATTATCGGATATAATTTTTTAAGCGATTATTTCAAGAAGTCTAACGAAATAATATATAAATGTATATTCCGTCTTACACGTCACCGTTGAATTTATTTAGTAGTAGTATTTAATTTAATTTATGAAGGAATACAGACAAGGTACTATTCATAACGACTGAAAAACAATATCTGCTCGAGGAATGCAATCGAGCAAGCAAATAGGTTGTTATAACATGTATACAATACCTGAGACTAACGCAATGTTTTATCGGGGCAATTGGTCAGTCAATCGCTTCTGTCCGCTCTGTGTTTATTATATTAAAATCAGGAGTTCTGCGGTTATTCTAGTTTAATAACGTGAACCTATGTGCGTAACACAAAAAGGCAGCAGTGCTTCTGAGAAAATTTGTCTTCGAGAAATCAGTAACCTATGACCTTGAGACATGCTGGCCGAATATATCAGTGGTTTAGTATACGCACAAAATAGGTAGAATATTCCATTTGAAAATTTTCTTGTCGTTGTATTGCGAAGTTACAAAATACTTACTCCATTCTCACTGCGACCTCTGTTCCAGCAGTATTCCAGTTGAGATAACTTACGACGATACATCGTCAAGCGAAGCCGGAAGCAATGGCCGGGCGGATTGTTACATTAACGAAATTAATACTGAATCCCAACACCACTAACAACTGGTCACCCGAATTAATAGAAGACACACGCCAGATAATTGACAGAACGTTCAATGAAAGAGACATACAACAAATTCTACGGACATCGCCGAGCATATTTATGGTAGATCCAGATCAATCGAAAATACAAGTCAGGATACCAGAAAACAATACCGAACCGCCTAAAGAAGAAAAAAAACACCACCGAACACAGAACAAGAAACAACCTGAAAAAAAAACTGAAGACTTTATATACCCGAAATTTACAAAGAAGCTGAAAACAGACGAAACAAATACACCGATCGAAACAAAAAATTCCTACGACGTCCTCGAAACAAAAACCGAGGAAAAAATAGAAGATGAAACAACCGAATTCACCCCACAACCGTCAACATCAGACAGCACACCACACAAAACACAAACACCGAAACACGCAAAACACAACACAAAATCGCACCAATAATAATAACAGAAAAAGACAAATGGGCACATATACGGCAAATAGTTAAAACACATAACATTAACACCGTACAAAACAAACTTGTGAAACCTGGTATTTACATCGAACCGAAAACTGACGAAGACTACAGTACACTTAAACACATACTCGACACAGAACATATACAAATTTACACGTTTCAAGTGCGAAGCGAAAAGACACTAAAGGTAGTTATGCGAGGCATTCCTACCTTTATCACTGACATAGACATTACAAACGACTTGACTGACCAAGGCTACCCGACATTAAAAATCAGGACTGCTGCGGACTCACAATTAAAATCGAACCACTAAACAAACGGATAGACATAATACAATGCCACAAATGCCAGACTTTTGGACACCACCAAAAAAACTGTAACGTACACTACAAATCTATGAAATGCGGAGACGAACACTCAACACATTTATGTACAAAATCGAAAACAACCCCACCAAAGTGTGCAAACTGCGGTGGTCCTCACCTATCAACATTCATAAACTTTCCTAACAACCCAAACAACCCTGCAAACAAAACCACACCCAAGCTCAAATACATTCCAGCACCACCCCCAAGAACTAACTTCTGGATACAAAAACAAAAAAAAACACAACACCTAACACAATTGACGAATTAGCACTTGCCTTAGGCAATATGCTGATAACATTACACTACACAAACGTAACAACACAACAGATACAATACTTCGTAACGCAAACACAGAAAATAATCACACTTTACAACAACAAACATTAAACACACACATGACTGAAACGCAAAAGACCGATGACCAGTGACTTAAACGCAAAAAAGCGACAAACACACAGACTACATACACACAACACAGGACCGCACAAAATCACACAACACACGATTATTTATTAATCGGACACAAATACGTCACAACAATGGGAAATACGAAACAATGGAGTGGATATGGAGGCAACTCCGACCACAAAACAAAATCCAACGACTCATGAAAATACTTAACTTTTATTTAATCGATTTTCTAGCTTCAATAATAAAAATATTACTCATGATAGGACACGGTTCTGAGATATCGTGTAGACATTCTATTAGTGAATCATATTGCGACTTATGCCATTTTTTTAATAATTAACGTAGTATTAAACACTGTTAATTATATAAATTTGACATTTAGGCAGCCAATACTACTGCAATCATCTTTTAACGAAGAATAGAAGAGTTATTAGTAGAATGGACCAATTCGGAGCGAAAGCAGAGGCGTGACTAACGTATTGGTTCCCGCATGCGAACGAAACATTATTAATATCTAGAGATATACTATCACGAACGGTGCTGTTATTATGTTAGATACAAAAAAAAAGTAAGACGGTTTTTCTAGATTATGAAACGTTCTCGATGATACGTATAAAAAATAAAATCTAAAATGTATGTAATTAGATGATTAAAAAAAAACTTACCGTCTTATGCGTTTTCCGTGACTTGAAAATCTGGAGAAGCGCGATGAAATATTGTTGACATAAGGTGCGTCTCCAAAGTTATTTCCCGAAAACGCGTCCGCCGTGAGGAAAATATGTGCTTGTATAAAGAAAACGATAGCTCCACATCTAGTGATGTGATGTTTGCATAATTAAAATATTCTTTGAAACAACTTAACACATCTGTAGACGAACCTTCACAAATTTGTCTAAGTCTACAAAATCTAAATCTTTATCTAAAACACTTTCAAACTTACTTAAAATACACTCATTTCTTGCGTCTTCTATCGAACATAGCTGTGCGTGTGTATCTTTCACAACTAGCACTGATTCCTGTAACGATAGCGAAGAATTTTGTACACCACTTTTGAAATTACCCGCGCAGTACATTCTTCTATTTGTCTGCTAGCTAATAAAATTGAAGATGGCGATTGATTTGGTTCCATTTTACGCACCATAACATTAAGTACAGATCTTTTTTTGCTATCAGTTGTTTCATCCACACTCAACCACACTTTCTTATTTTTCAGATCAGCCTTAATTTTATTTTCTAAATGTACACGAACAGATTTTAAATAACGTCGTAAGTGGGTGCAGCTCGGTAATTCTACATTGCCATATTTTTCAAGAAATGAAATAAACGAATCATTGCGTAACAAAGTAAACGGCAAATTACACACAACCATCATTGTACACAAATCAAATAAGAACACTTCGTATTTTGTATCGGCACCAGTGTCTCTATCTTTATGTTTTGCGCTATGCACGTGGCGTTGCAAATTTGATTTTGTTAAATGGTTTATATATATATTGCACACTAAACATTTTACATTTACCCCATTGTATGATGAATTAGGATGGTTCTCAATAAACCTATTGACTAACTTTGATGATAGCGGTTTTTTTACTGTACGCTCCTTCAACATTATTAAATACACAGAATACACTTTCCTGCTGCTATTATACGTGTACACACGATGACCGTGAACAACATACTAAGTAATCGTATGTGCGATGGGGCACGCGGGAACCAATACGTTAGTCACGCCTCTGCTTTCGCTCCGAATTGGTCCACTCTAGTTATTACTTATTAGTAGAGCTGAGGATGTTTGCGGTATAACCATGGTTATATCATGTAACCATAGTAAATTACTATGGTTACATGATATAACCATGGTTATACCGCAAACATCCTCAGCTCTACTTATTAGTCAATTTCGGAACGGTAAAACATTCAGAATATTGCTTTTATGAAATAAAACCTTTTAAGAAAAAGTAAATTGCAGCGTATATTTCTAATATATTTTTATTATAATGAAAAAGAAAATTACAATACCAAAATACATTTTCTTACCGAAACCCTGAACGAATCTATGATACTTTGCATGAGTGAATTCATTTATGTGAACAATGATTTAAAAAGCGAATCCAAGGTTCTTAGTTGTATTGTTCCGTTACTACCGATAATGTTATACTGTATGGTTTATTGTTAGTATTTCGTGTATATGGATCATTATGTATGTCATAATATAGATATATTGTAAAGTTTGTCTTTTCGGGTTCTTAAATAAAACTAACGGTAACTTTAGACACACTATATTAATAATAAAAAAACGAATAACAATATAAAACTAATTACTAACAATAAACACATTTATATATTTATGTAAGTTTACTCGACGATAATTCGGTGTTGAAATAATTCAATCCCATCCTCGACGGCTTATATATCGCGGTGAATATTCTTCTCGAGCGTTCTGCATGCATCGAGAAAACGTCATAGGTATGACGCGCGACGCATCGTTGGATGAGTCATCACAATACTACGAGATAAATGAAACTCAAAAGTGGAAGATTATGATCTAGCACAAAGCATCTTGAATGAGAATGAACACAAATTCTAAAGAGAACAAGCTTATGTGTATAAAAATATTATGGAAATACACAGGATTTTTCACGTAACCCGTTCGTTAGAAGTTTTCTATGTTAATGCCTTAGGATACTTGAAAATTTGTGGCACGTAATCTTGATACTAGGTGTGTTAAAATAAAATATTTCGGTTATACTGGAAATCATAGCCAACTTTGATATTTTAAATGGAATATTATATTTTTACTGCTTTTTTATATTCCTTGACACTTTATATTAAGGTTTCCTTTGTAAAAAATTAACCATTTATAAATAATTTTGATTTTTGTGAAATTTTTTATTTTTTTAAATGCACTTTTTAAAACCACATATCTAATGCGTATTTGAACTAAACTACGTCATATTTCTACTGGAGATAGCGAAAGGTATAAGATTCTAATGTAATGTCTAAACATTTAATAAATCTCTTAGAGGTGTTCAAAATTTATTGACTATTTAAGTAATCTTTAATTAAAGAAAAATCGGTTCTTTTAATGCTGGACGGGCTGTTTCCGGTTCCGGTGACGATGCTTCGCCGCTCGTTCCCGTTGATTACAGCTCGATTATGATTGAACTCACCGCGCACAAGGTGTAAGTTTGTATACGCTTTCTTGTTGATTTTTTGGTGAAAGGTTAGTTTTTGAATAAATGCAATTGATCTAAATATATTTATTTACACTAATTACACCTATTTTTTAAATATACAACAACTTAAGCTATATTTATCTTCTGAGTATGACTGTTGTGATATGTTGTGTTTTGTAATTAATTATTTGAATCGGCACTGTTTGAATGACTTTTAGTTTGATGATATATAAAAGAAACTGATACTTAAATGAATAAGCTGAATGTCTATGTTGAGACAAATTAACACTCTCATGAGTGTTTGATTACTCGGTAAATGAGGAGTTTACCCCGATAAAGTTATAAACGCGAAAGAACTTGTTTGTGTGTTAAACTTGTAGGTAAGACTTGTTTGTGTGTTAAACTTGTAGGTAAGACTTGTTTGTGTGTTAAACTTGTAAGTAAGACTTGTTTGTGTGTTAAACTCCAAATGAATAGTTCAAAATCCCCACTGTACCATGATTGGTAGAAACTGTACAAAGAGGCGTTCTCAATTGAACTTAAAATTGAACTTGAAATTAAAATATGGGAAACACTGTCGTTGTTAGTTTCTTTGACTATAGAATATATTGTATTGCCGTAATAACCAGCAATTAGAAACGTTTTCACCATTTAACAAAATCCTGGGAAATTCAGACAGTAAAACCAAATGTTTTGTATATTCTTTGAACTACCAAGATACAATTATTGATGTAGGTACCTTAAATAGAAATATTGTAATACCGCGAACAAGTTGGGACTGACGGTATTATATGATACAAAGAACCCACCATTACGGGTAATAAAAGATCTTTGAATTTAACTAGATAGTATATGGATATTGTTCTGAAAGGCAATATAACTAGACCCTGATTGTATACATAGTTTAAAGCTGGCGAAAGAATATAAATTTGACCTCGTGTATAATTGTACCTAAAATTATCCGGATCGGACCAACCGCTTTATGTAAATATGATGTGCCGCGGATGATAAACATAAGACATATACCGTGTGATACATGAGCCTGCATACTGAATTTAATTTGATTTAAATTAAAAATTGTACGTTATTATACTTAATCGAAACCTAATAATTTCTTAAATTAATTTAAAAATACTTAATATTAAAGTGATCTGAAAGGATCCTGCATGTATCCTCAACAAATGCAACAACCTGTAAATAAGCAAGCCATAGTGAGTAGATAAACATTTTGTATCGTACAGGTATAGGTTTCCCTATGCCTATCTCTCATAGTTTTAGAATTATTAATGATTAATTTCTAAATTGGGCATTATCAAGAAAAATCGTAGTAGTAAGCCTTGAAAGGTAAATTTGGTCTGTCACAATTGTCACAAAGTTTATTTCGTGTCAAACTGGTTTTAAGTTCTTCATAAATATGCAAGACCAATTAAATATTTATTCTAATAGAGCTATTTTGAATTTATTCTACATTTACGGTGGATCTTTTCAAATTATTGAATGAACGTTGGCTTTTTAATGAAAGATGAATAATTAATAAAACTAAATTCAAGCGAATAGAGTCAAATTTCATTCGCTATGATATTCAAGTCAAGAAGACAATTCCAAAACCGATTACGGGCGACGAAGGTAACCTTGTTTTGAGATATTTTCACGGTTTTATATCGGTAGTCCACTCATTCTGTCCGAAAATAGGCCGTGAATTAGAACGAGATCCCATCAAGGATGTGTATGTTGTTGGTGGGGGGAGGGGGTCAGGAGTGTCTAATTTGAAGTTCTCGAACGAAACCCTTGTGACTATTTTCCGCTATTTAGAAAATAAGGGTGGACTTTTGTTTCCATTGTAACTCGGCTCCTCGTCATTCTACAGGGAAGTTGTATTATTACTTTTTGTTCCTTTTTTTATTATCTACAATTTGTATCATATGACTTTTTCACCTAACATCGTCCATTTTTGAGATATCGGCGAAAATAGGACAAATTAATTTTTTTTCCTCTTTATCGTCACGCATAGCGAAAAAATGTTTATCATGAAACTTGTAGAGCACATTCATACCTACAATTTGATATTTTTGTTTTCCTTCCATCTGTAAAATTGCCAGTTCTTCCACAGACAAGAAAGAAAAGAGGTAGACCCAGAAAAACATGGAATGACGCAATAGGCAATATATTGAAAGGAAAGAATAAAAGAAAAACCTGGAAGAAATTAATTTATGATGAAGAATAAAAACCTGCCCGGCACCTTAACGGTATAAGGGATCAATATATATATATATATATATATACAGTGTGTTCGGGACATGTCCCCATGAAAAGTGGCCGGACACCTAAATAACTTTTTTATTTTGAAAGTAATCAATATGAAATTTTTATCAGTTGTGTGGGCCCCGACAACGCACCTTTTTGTGTGAATAGAGTTTTTATAAAGTCAATATCTAGCCAACTATAATTAAAATAAAAAGTATTGTTTCAAGTAATGTCATGCTAGCAATTAAGATAGAGCAAAAAAGTATTAGGAAAAGTTTTTACAAATCACTCAAGAACCCTTAATACCAAATTTCGCAGAAAAATTTTCATTTTTAAATTCTTCTACGTTTTTATGCTATCAGTAAATAATAGTTTGTTATTGCAATAATAAGAGTGCCATGAAGCAAGAAAATAATTTGTCAGTTCAAATGTCAAACGTCAGTTCACTAAACAGTTTATTTCAGTTGAAACTATTGAACTTTGCTGAGCCATGGCCGATAGACATTTAAGTATTGCTCAAAAAGTAAACATTTTTCGAATTGTTGGTGATAATGTACTTTCTACCCGAGAGGCAGCAAGAGAGTTTAACATCCTGAACGTCCACCCATCCGTCATCGAACTGTTGCATACTTGAATAACATTTTCAACACTACTGGAGATGTTGCTAAACCACGTCAACATGAATTGAACAATCGAGAACACCATTTCGATGCAGTAATATTAGCAGCGTATCGCAATAATCCTCACGAGAGTTTACAAGATATGGTTAGACATTAAATATCTCTTACTCCAAAATTTGGAGATGTCTCCGTCGTCACAAATTGAAACCGTATAAGCCAAAATATTTACACGCCCTTGGCGAAGGAGATCTCAATAGAAGAATGGAGTATTGTCTATGGGCACAAGGCATTTTTCTAAATGTCAGAATTAAAAAAAAATGTTTAGTGATGAAGCTACCTTCACTACAAATGGTATTGTTTCATCCCAGAATTGTAGATACTAGGCAACAGAAAATCCAAAATGGGTTATCAATTGTAAAAGACAATATTCGCAGAAAGTTAATGTGTGGTGCGGCATTTTAAATACACAAATCAATGGCACGTTTTTCTTTTTTGATACGCTAAATGCAGAAAGGTTTTTAAATTTTTTAAATACTGTATTAATTGATGTGCTTGATGATTTATCATTGGATATGAGGCGAGATTTACACTTCCAGCCAGTTCATAACGCAAGTATAGTGCGAGCATGGTTAGACGAAAACTTTCCGCTAAGATGGAAAGGCCGTAATAGCCCTTTAATAGAGTGGCCTCCGAGATCATCTGACATTACACCACCCGACTTTTTTCTTTGGGGGACTATCAAAAATGCTGTGTATGGATCTAGACCTGAAAACATACAGGAACTGTGTCAGACAAGCCTGTCGAGAAATTTCTCCAGAAGTATTACGACGCATCACTGAATCACAAAAGGCGATTGGAAAAATGTATCCGTCTTTAAGGTGATTTAGTGGAAAAAGATCCTATTTAAAATATTGTTCATTAAATTGTTGCTTTTGTTTTGTTTGTTCTTTAATGTTGAATAAAATTTGTGAATTGTTTTCTTGCTTCATGGCACTCTTATTATTGCAATAACACACTATTATCTACTGATAGCATAAAAATGTAGAAGAATTTAAAAAGAAAACTTTTCCGCTAAATTCGGTATTAAGGGTTCTTGAGTGATTTGTAAAAACTTTTCCTAATAATTTTTTGTTCTATCTTAATCGCTAGTATGACATTACTTGAAACATTACTTCTTATTTTAATTATAGTTGGTTAGATATTTACTTTATAAAAACTCTATTTATACAAAAAGGTGCGTTATCGGGGCCTACACAACTAATAAAAATTTTATATTGATTGCTTTCAAAATAAAAAAGTTATTTAGGTGTCCCCATGAAAAGTGAAATACACTGTATATATATATATATATATATATATATATATATATATACATATATATATACATATATATATATATATATATTGAAACAAACTTAACAGCTCTACGTTGGACCGTCAAAATGAAACAAACTTTGAAGTCAAACGTTTACTAAAAGTGTTTTTAAAGACAAAATATTAAACTTTAAAGTAGAAAATGAATTTAAAATTCTAATTTTTACCCCCGCATTCTGACACACTTCTGCGCAGGTGCAATGAATATAAATGTTTGTTGATAATAATCATAACATGTACAACCAAATAGTGTTTTGACCTTAAAGAAAGTTTGAAATTAAAATATAAAACATCGAACATGAGTTCTCTAATATCTCCAGGGTCGTGAAGATTCTGTCTGACAAAGAAATTAAAAGGTTAGTTAGCTCAGTACTAATGATAAACTATAGAATTCAAACGACTTGTTTTGGTTCTTAAATTCCGTTTATTAAAAGGAAAATCTTATCTTGATAAGTGTATATATATTTAATTAGGTACATTTAACAAAACATTCGGAATAAACAATAGTTAACAATTTAATTTTATTGAAAATTTAATTATAAAAATTTATTGGTTATGTGGAATTTCTTATAGGTTAAAAAATCGAATTTACGGAAATGAGACAAATACTAGTCTATATAAACAAATCGATGCTGTTAAATCAATTGCTGACTAAATGAATTTGTATATAACCTTCCTACTTACAATATTTTAAACAAAATGGTCATTAAAGGGGATCTTTATCTACCTTCGGTAAGTAAATGTATAATTATCCGTCTAGTCACTGGAATTAGGTCTTTCTTCCCTGACGTACGGCTGGTATATTTTAGCTTCAGAAACAACAGTCACAATACTGGCAGATCTCGAAAGTTAGGATCACCGGTCCCAATCCTGGTAATATAAGGCCTTGTAATGTTTCCCAATATTTTCTAAAGCTGGTACACGTCTTTTGTGGCTCATCAAATGATAGCGGAGTATAAGATGAAAACAATTCAAATCTTGGTAATATAAATTATCCTTGTTTTTATATTTTTAAAAAGAAATTCGTTTAATCCAAAACACGTTCCATTAATTTTAAGTGCAAAAATTCTTCTCTCCAATTGTTTCAATAATCACTATGGCAACCCAACAGCTTTTTTTCTGTTCTTGAAGTTCATTGGTCGCTTAGTTATACATAATTTTCCAAAATATTTGACATATACTATAATTTTGATTCTCAATTAATATTATTAACTTATTGGTTGACAATTAAATTTTCCTTCACACATAACCTTTGAAGTACACAAAATTAACTAGATTTACATAGTTCTATAATTTTAGTAAATGTAAGAAAGTCATATACTTTTGAAATTTAATTATAGATTTGACACTCTAAATTAAAAAAACAATACAAATATAATAGACTTCCAACCTTCTAAGAAATTCCAATAACAGAAATGTAACGAATTAAAACTAGTGTCTTCAATAAATATTGAATTAATATTTTTATTATATTTACCTTCTCTCCCTCATAAAAAATAATTTATGGAAAGAATTGTAATAAATTATTTTTGAATCTATTGCTATTCCTCTGTTTATTTTATTTTGTTTATTTAAATTTTAAGAAAAATAAAAGTAAATTATAAAGCGTTTGTACAATATGAAACAAACATGTAAATAATTTACATATCTGTAACTATGTACATGGACAATACACCTCGTATTTTCAGCATTTACTTCTGCTCCATACATATGTTTCTGCCACAATATAGGCGTCCTCAGTGAAGCTAGTGAAGCAATTTATACAAATTAATACAAACCTGTTATAAACAACTGGTTTGTATCTGTATTTAAATTTACTGAAATAGCCCGCAAAGATCAAGCAAGTTCCGTCCTATAAGAAGACAACTATTTAATAATTGACATCTTACGGGCGAAAGATACATTGTCCGGAGGGCTACCTATCGTTCGAACAGCTATGCTGTTACAGGAAACGATAAAATACGTATGTAGATGTAGTCCATTAACAACCTGCCAGATGGCGGTATATACGAAAAGATTTTGTTTAAGTATGGCTATACGTTAAGCACGTATAAAGCGTTTGTACAATATGAAACAAACATGTAAATAATTTACATATCTGTAACTATGTACATGGACAATACACCTCGTATTTTCAGCATTTACTTCTGCTCCATACATATGTTTCTGCCACAATATAGGCGTCCTCAGTGAAGCTAGTGAAGCAATTTATACAAATTAATACAAACCTGTTATAAACAACTGGTTTGTATCTGTATTTAAATTTACTGAAATAGCCCGCAAAGATCAAGCAAGTTCCGTCCTATAAGAAGACAACTATTTAATAATTGACATCTTACGGGCGAAAGATACATTGTCCGGAGGGCTACCTATCGTTCGAACAGCTATGCTGTTACAGGAAACGATAAAATACGTATGTAGATGTAGTCCATTAACAACCTGCCAGATGGCGGTATATACGAAAAGATTTTGTTTAAGTATGGCTATACGTTAAGCACGTATAAAGCGTTTGTACAATATGAAACAAACATGTAAATAATTTACATATCTGTAACTATGTACATGGACAATACACCTCGTATTTTCAGCATTTACTTCTGCTCCATACATATGTTTCTGCCACAATATAGGCGTCCTCAGTGAAGCTAGTGAAGCAATTTATACAAATTAATACAAACCTGTTATAAACAACTGGTTTGTATCTGTATTTAAATTTACTGAAATAGCCCGCAAAGATCAAGCAAGTTCCGTCCTATAAGAAGACAACTATTTAATAATTGACATCTTACGGGCGAAAGATACATTGTCCGGAGGGCTACCTATCGTTCGAACAGCTATGCTGTTACAGGAAACGATAAAATACGTATGTAGATGTAGTCCATTAACAACCTGCCAGATGGCGGTATATACGAAAAGATTTTGTTTAAGTATGGCTATACGTTAAGCACGTATACGTTAAGCACGTATATTAAGGACGCCTATATTGTGGCAGAAACATATGTATGGAGCAGAAGTAAATGCTGAAAATACGAGGTGTATTGTCCATGTACATAGTTACAGATATGTAAATTATTTACATGTTTGTTTCATATTGTACAAACGCTTTATACGTGCTTAACGTATAGCCATACTTAAACAAAATCTTTTCGTATATACCGCCATCTGGCAGGTTGTTAATGGACTACATCTACATACGTATTTTATCGTTTCCTGTAACAGCATAGCTGTTCGAACGATAGGTAGCCCTCCGGACAATGTATCTTTCGCCCGTAAGATGTCAATTATTAAATAGTTGTTTTCTTATAGGACGGAACTTGCTTGATCTTTGCGGGCTATTTCAGTAAATTTAAATACAGATACAAACCAGTTGTTTATAACAGGTTTGTATTAATTTGTATAAATTGCTTCACTAGCTTCACTGAGGACGCCTATATTGTGGCAGAAACATATGTATGGAGCAGAAGTAAATGCTGAAAATACGAGGTGTATTGTCCATGTACATAGTTACAGATATGTAAATTATTTACATGTTTGTTTCATATTGTACAAACGCTTTATACGTGCTTAACGTATAGCCATACTTAAACAAAATCTTTTCGTATATACCGCCATCTGGCAGGTTGTTAATGGACTACATCTACATACGTATTTTATCGTTTCCTGTAACAGCATAGCTGTTCGAACGATAGGTAGCCCTCCGGACAATGTATCTTTCGCCCGTAAGATGTCAATTATTAAATAGTTGTCTTCTTATAGGACGGAACTTGCTTGATCTTTGCGGGCTATTTCAGTAAATTTAAATACAGATACAAACCAGTTGTTTATAACAGGTTTGTATTAATTTGTATAAATTGCTTCACTAGCTTCACTGAGGACGCCTATATTGTGGCAGAAACATATGTATGGAGCAGAAGTAAATGCTGAAAATACGAGGTGTATTGTCCATGTACATAGTTACAGATATGTAAATTATTTACATGTTTGTTTCATATTGTACAAACGCTTTATACGTGCTTAACGTATAGCCATACTTAAACAAAATCTTTTCGTATATACCGCCATCTGGCAGGTTGTTAATGGACTACATCTACATACGTATTTTATCGTTTCCTGTAACAGCATAGCTGTTCGAACGATAGGTAGCCCTCCGGACAATGTATCTTTCGCCCGTAAGATGTCAATTATTAAATAGTTGTCTTCTTATAGGACGGAACTTGCTTGATCTTTGCGGGCTA
The DNA here is from genome assembly GCA_935421215.2 of Melolontha melolontha. NCBI lineage: Eukaryota > Metazoa > Arthropoda > Insecta > Coleoptera > Scarabaeidae > Melolontha > Melolontha melolontha. The sequence goes on from OW285236.1 coordinate 51,604,012, forward strand.
TTTCAGTAAATTTAAATACAGATACAAACCAGTTGTTTATAACAGGTTTGTATTAATTTGTATAAATTGCTTCACTAGCTTCACTGAGGACGCCTATATTGTGGCAGAAACATATGTATGGAGCAGAAGTAAATGCTGAAAATACGAGGTGTATTGTCCATGTACATAGTTACAGATATGTAAATTATTTACATGTTTGTTTCATATTGTAAATTATAAGTCTATAGAATATGTATGTAACATGTGTTGCCTAATCATTATAATATATGTAACGGTTTAAATATTTAAATTTACTTTATAGTATATAGCATCATTGTAGTATATTAACATTATTTATATTATTTTGTTTAAGATAAATCTTCTATTTTGTATCATATTATATGTATCAAACATATAAAAAAAACATTTGTATTATTTTGTTATCATTTGAATCAGAACTATCTAGGTAATAAGTATTATTGTAATCATTTATGTTATTTGAATAAAGTTTTGTTTCTTATATTTTGATTTATTTATTTGGGGTTCTTATTTTTCGTTGTGTTGACTGTATCTCTGCATATGTTTATATTATTGTAAATAACTTGTTCTCGATGCTTTCTTCTTTGTTTAAATTGTTTTAATAAGTAATTTCTTTATAGATAAATAATTCTTTAGTTTGATCAACTAGCCATTCTTTCCATATCTTCAACCCTTTAAGTCTTTCCCATAATATATACTTTGTTTCCATCTCATTCCTTTAAAATCTCTATTCAAATCCATACTTGTTTTGCTTATCGTTCACACCTTTATTTATAATACATTACATTTCATATTAATAACATATTTATATCTCTTTCACTCTATGTAAGTTACGCACTGTTAGATATAATTTCAACATAATCGTAATTATAATACTTAATAATATGCTTTTTTAATTAGTTTGCTATTTGATTTCCCCAGTAAATATTTTATTTTGTTCTAATTCCTTCATAAACTTATTCTTTAGATGGTATTAAAATAACTTCTTTACATATCCATTTTTTAATGTGTTTGGTATGATATATTATTTCTCCGGTGTAATATATGTTGTCTATCAAAATAGTAGTGATTATTGTTATTGTCTTATTAGTTATAGTTTATTTAATTTAAGCATTGTCCCTTGTCATATTCCTGTTGTCATCTTCAATTAATATTCAGAATTCCGATTTTCTGTCGCAAATATTCAAAAATTAATTTTCCGTCGACGCCTCTTAGGTAGACTAAACATACTACTCTGGCAAAAAGACATTTTACTACCCCTGCCTCTAGTATTATGCAAATTAGTATAGATTATTTGAATAGTTGGGATGTTGGTATAAATGTTGTTAATTTTAGTATTAGTGTATATGAAAATTAATTGTAAATCATTTAAAATAATGGAATGGTTTTTGTCAAAGTTTACAATATTTAAGTCTTTTAAATTGATAAATTTGGAAGTTGTTTTAAGTATATCTTGATAATTAGTTAAATTATTATAATCTGTTCTATTCATTATGTACATGTTCAAGTTTGAATTGTTATAATTATTATTCTTACCTTCCTCCCAATAATTAGAACTTATTTTGTTACAATATTCTTCATTTATTGTTAAAAAATGTGTATAAGTTTTGTCATATAAATAGTTATTTATGCGGTGGCCTTTTATCGAAGTGAATCTCAGCTGATTGTTATAATTTTTGTTGTGGGTATTATTAATTAAATTTTTGTTCGCCATACATTTGGTAGATGTTATTACTTCTTGATGTATAATTCTTGAAAGTGTGGGACTTGATTTACTGGTCTTATCGACATTAGTTGTAGAGATCTTTTCATGTAACAGATTAACATTCTGCTTAATGGTACCTATATCAACATGATTTTTATGTATGTCAGTATTTAATTTATTATTTATTTTATTAAGATCTTGGTCAATCTTTTCAGCTAGAACATTATTAGTATTATATATCTCTGTTGATAATTGTGTTTTTTGTTGTTGAATTTCTGTATGTAATTCTTGGTATTTTGTGTTGGTTAATTGTAAAATGCTTTGTAACTCTTGTGTATGTCTTTCGTTTTGTTGTTGTAATTCTGTTTGTATTAATTGTAAATTAGTTTGAAGTTCTGTTTTTTGATCTTTTAGATCAGTGTGAATGCTTTGAATATCTGCTTTTATATTTGTTTGTTGGTTATTTATCTGTGATTGTATGTTAATATTAGTGTTTTCTAACTGTTTTTGTAAACCCGTTTGCATATCCTCCATCTTCCGTAATAGTAACTCGAGTACGTCGTCTCCCCTATCAACATTTCTTCCTTGACTCCTTGAACGTCTCGTTCCTCTTGTATCCATACTTAGGTATGTTATAAATCTATTATTGATTGTTATAATTTGTTGTCTTACCACCTTTATTCCCTAAATATTCTATATCTAAGAAAAATAAATTTTTATACACAAATACCGATATATTTTCTAAGATAATTCCTTTGAGTATTTAATTAACAGTTTTTAAGAACCTTTTCTTTGCCCCACGTTGGGCGCCAAAATGAAACACTCTTTAACAGCTCTACGTTGGACCGTCAAAATGAAACAAACTTTGAAGTCAAACGTTTACTAAAAGTGTTTTTAAAGACAAAATATTAAACTTTAAAGTAGAAAATGAATTTAAAATTCTAATTTTTACCCCCGCATTCTCACACACTTCTGCGCAGGTGCAATGAATATAAATGTTTGTTGATAATAATCATAACATGTACAACCAAATAGTGTTTTGACCTTAAAGAAAGTTTGAAATTAAAATATAAAACATCGAACATGAGTTCTCTAATATCTCCAGGGTCGTGAAGATTCTGTCTGACAAAGAAATTAAAAGGTTAGTTAGCTCAGTACTAATGATAAACTATAGAATTCAAACGACTTGTTTTGGTTCTTAAATTCCGTTTATTAAAAGGAAAATCTTATCTTGATAAGTGTATATATATTTAATTAGGTACATTTAACAAAACATTCGGAATAAACAATAGTTAACAATTTAATTTTATTGAAAATTTAATTATAAAAATTTATTGGTTATGTGGAATTTCTTATAGGTTAAAAAATCGAATTTACGGAAATGAGACAAATTCTAGGCTATATAAACAAATCGATGCTGTTAAATCAATTGCTGACTAAATGAATTTGTATATAACCTTCCTACTTACAATATTTTAAACAAAATGGTCATTAAAGGGGATCTTTATCTACCTTCGGTAAGTAAATGTATAATTATCCGTCTAGTCACTGGAATTAGGTCTTTCTTCCCTGACGTACGGCTGGTATATTTTAGCTTCAGAAACAACAGTCACAATACTGGCAGATCTCGAAAGTTAGGATCACCGGTCCCAATCCTGGTAATATAAGGCCTTGTAATGTTTCCCAATATTTTCTAAAGCTGGTACACGTCTTTTGTGGCTCATCAAATGATAGCGGAGTATAAGATGAAAACAATTCAAATCTTGGTAATATAAATTATGCTTGTTTTTATATTTTTAAAAAGAAATTCGTTTAATCCAAAACACGTTCCATTAATTTTAAGTGCAAAAATTCTTCTCTCCAATTGTTTCAATAATCACTATGGCAACCCAACAGCTTTTTCTGTTCTTGAAGTTCATTGGTCGCTTAGTTATACATAATTTTCCAAAATATTTGACATATACTATAATTTTGATTCTCAATTAATATTATTAACTTATTGGTTGACAATTAAATTTTCCTTCACACATAACCTTTGAAGTACACAAAATTAACTAGATTTACATAGTTCTATAATTTTAGTAAATGTAAGAAAGTCATATACTTTTGAAATTTAATTATAGATTTGACACTCTAAATTAAAAAAACAATACAAATATAATAGACTTCCAACCTTCTAAGAAATTCCAATAACAGAAATGTAACGAATTAAAACTAGTGTCTTCAATAAATATTGAATTAATATTTTTATTATAATATATATATATATATATATATATATATATATATATATATATATATATATATATACAAGGTGTGTATAAATTGGCGGACCCACTACACGCGGCGATGTTCTTCGTTAAATTCGGAGTCCAAAATCCTAATACGAAAATGTTGTACCATGCTCCATATCTTTGCACGAGGTTCCTAAAGTTCGGACTTTCAGTCTTGAAATAAGCATTATTACTCGATATTTGTTGACAGAAAGAGCTACAATTTAGAAGAAAGAAGAATTGTTGTTATTATCCTTTCGTTAAAGTTTTCTTTTTGATTTTAAAGTTTGTTTTTAATATTTGTTTATTAACTTATTTTGACGAAAAACACATCTGAAAACGTTGTAAAACAATAAGTAGGCAGCCTAATGTTGTTCTAGTCAAATACATTACTACTGTCAAATTCATTCTGAAGACAAAGGAAGCCTGATACATCGTTTTAGGATTAGAACTTTTAACTCAAAATTTGACCAAGAATGTCGCCACGTGTAGTGGGTCCGCCAATTTATACACACTTTGTATATATAAATAAGTACTTAACATACAAAGGTCAATAAATAATTATATATATATATATATATATATATATATATAAATCCCATTGCTTTTTATGAAAGTTTTTAATAACATTTGTGTGTGCCCGATTTAAATTTATAATTTGAAGAAGATAATAATTCATGAGTCATCCAAATGTTTTAATCTTCCATTCTTAGGAAGCATCTTCTGGGTCCATAAATTTTTGCGAAACATTTCCAAAATGTTTAAACTCATCCTGATCCGAAGAAATAAATAGTCTAATAGTTTCTTCCTTAAACCACTGTTGCAATACTTTACCTGTATGGATTGTTGCAGCTTTATTATCATTAGGAACTGCGTCTCATCAACCCGAGATAATTTTTCTTCATAGTAATAATGTAGATTGGTCGATTTCCATTTCCTAAACAAGAGAATTCTCTTATACGAATTATTCTTACTGAATTGTCGAAAGAAACAAATTAATATTTATTATTATTTAGGTTATATCATTACATATTTGTTATTGTAATTCCCAAAGGTAATCAGGGTCTGTACGTAATTTCAAACCAGTTAAGGAATTTCTTAATAAAGTTTTGGTAACAAAGCATTACATTTTACAGGGTGTAACGGAATAACTATTCCTAATTTTTAGAAACCATAGAGAGCACTTAAATAAACATTTTTTATTAATAAACTAGTGTCTGGAAATTTTTGGGCGTCAAGATAAACGATAAATTTTTAAAAACAATTTCAATTCCAACAGAAAAGAAGTAAGAAAAGGAACATTTTATTAGAAATAATCCTGCATCAAATTTTTTAAAAATTGTTCGAAGTTACGACCACCATTTCCGATATACAAGTTGTAACGATGTGCAATGGACTGCCGAATTCTTCGAGTTCTCCGATTCATCTATTTGGAAATTGTGCATTTAGATAATTTCGGCAATTTAATCCAAAGTGTACTGGTGCACCATGATGTTTGAAAATAATTTCGAATATTAAGTGAGGCATTTTCAAGCAATTCTGGTAAAGCATGTTCCAGAAAAATCTTATTTACTTGACCATCTAACCGTACAGGTAGTAAATATGGTCTCACTACATAATAATAAACAATCCCAGCCCAAATATTAACAAAAAACTTCCATTGATGAGGTAACCTGTGAACGGTGTGAGGATTTTCTTCGCTCCAAATTTTACTAATGTTATTCCTCCTGGTTTGAAGGAATTTTTGGTATGTTGCGTTGTACTCGATTCTCGAAGGAAGATGTATAATTTTGTGTTTGACCAACCGCTCACGAGGCGTAACTTCCGTATAATCTTGTTATTTATTTTAGTAGGTGCCAGTTATATTGAAAATTGGTGTGTTTTCTGAATGTTTTAATTATTTTACAAAAAAACACCTAAACCTAATTTCATAAGATAATTCTCACAATGTGGCACTTAATGTAAACTTAAACTTAATTCTTTACTGTTTGATTGTTGTACATTGTATGTCTGTTGTATAGGGAATGATTGCTGTATATGGAATATATATAGAATGATGTATATTGTCTATGTTAGTTGTGTTCAAGTATATATAAAATATATCATTACCCCTACCCTTACATAACTAAAATGTGTGTATGTGTTTTACGACATTGTTGTGGAATTTAAATACATTATTATTTCTTAGAAATTGTATCTACATGTAAACAATACCCAATGTTTCCGATGTCTTAAAGGTCTTACTGATAAACAAATATAATAATAAAATAGAATTCCTAATTACGTATTAATAGGCCGTCATAAATCTTCTTAATGTATTTGTATCTGATCGGTTCATCAATAATAGATTTTTATGATGCGTGCATATTTGGATATCTTGAGCCTATTATACATATTAATATAATTAAGAATAGCAGGTATTAAAGGGTCCATTGAAATTGTTCACTAATTACCCTAGGCCAGGGATGCACAGACTTATAGGGCCAGTCGGGAAAATTATAAGCCAAAGGACGGGCCACTACAAAGAATACTTGTTAACACAAATATTTTTGTATCAGAATAATTGAAACATACATGAGTAGGTAAACCCCACCAGTTTTTTATAATTATACAAAACTGGTGAGGTTTACCTACTCATGTATGTTTCAATTATTGTGATACATTACACATGCGGTTAAGCCGTAGTATGAGTGAAGACACAAACAAAATGCAGTTTTCTAGAGAGATTGGCTGTGCCAACCTTTGGAAGGGCGTCGTTACTTCACATTAATTATGTGGACGGTATGCGAGGTACTTCGGCTGTCTGACAACAGGCAGCGCCGAATTTACTTCTGCGCTCGGTCTGGATAATTACGGTGATAGGGCGATGTGGTTCTTTTCTGTGAATGTGTCTGGGAATATCCTTTCTACAGCAGGGGCGTAGCGATGAGCCTGTAGAAAGGTGAAATACGTATCTACGTCTCTGGGGATAGGATATATTCGGACACGTTCACAGAAAATATTAATAGTGAACCTGCATTTGTGTTCTTCACACCAGATTTTTAATAATATTTTATATTATTAAAAATACCTTTGTATAATACAAATATTTTTATTTTTAAATCTACAAATGATAAAAATAAAAGAACATTCAAAAATGTTTGTTGTAATTATGTAATCGTAATGTAATCTAATCATTACAATGTAATATTTCATGTTATTATTTTGATGCATGACATTGCATTGACCTAACAATTTTGTTTATGTTTGGCTCCACATTACTTGTCGCCACACGTAAAATTGCTTCCAGATTTTCGTTTGCCAGACGGTTTCGATTTTTTGTTCTGTTAAGTTTCATCACTGAAAACGTTTGCTCACAAATATTCGTCGATCCAAATAAGCTTGCGCATTTCAATTTCAATGCATTTATTCGCAACTCTTTATAAGCGGTTTTGTCAATGCAACGGTAAAAGTTGAGTAAACTACCTTCATTAAAATTGTTTCGCAAATTATCATCATTTAGTATGTCTATCAATTCCAGCTGTATTGATTCCGGTGCATTTTCGGGTAAAATGTTGAAAGGATTGCTGAAAATGTCTAATAGAGGTTTAACTTTTTTGAAGTCTAGAAAACGATCATGAAAAGCTTGTATTAAAATATTAATTTGTTCAACATAAGCGAAATTGACATCAGTTTTATTGAATTTCTCCATAATTTTTTTGTAGTTCGGAAAATGGCTGTCATTGGCTGAATTGATTTGTATCCTGAAATGACTCAATTTGCATTGAAAGGACGAAACATGAGATTATAACTGCGAAATCAATTGCCAATCTTTGCCTTGGAGTCGCGTATTTAAGACATTCAAGTGATTTGTGATGTCTACAAGAAACGCTAAGTCACACAGCCAATCAGGGTTGTCGAGTTCGGAGACGTCCTTTTTCTTTTCCGCCAGAAATATTTTGATTTCTTCAATCAAGTTAAGAAACCGCTTTAGTGACAACCCACGACTTAGCCACCTTACTTCAGTGTAAAACCGGAGATCACCATATTCGCTTTCAATATCCTCGAGAAATTGTGTGAATTGTCGGTGATTGAGACCTCGTGATTTTATAAAGTTTACAGTAGGTACTTTAACTTTCATAACATTTTCAAATCCCAATAATTTTGAACAGAGGGCCTCTTGATATATAATGCAATGAAACTGCATTAATTCCTTAGTATCAATGTTTTTAGTTTGTAAATACTCTTTTAATATAATTATTATCCTAGATTTACTTCCAACCATTGAAGGTGCTCCGTCACTCGTAATTCCAGATAATTTCGTTAAATCCAAATCCATTATAGGACATTTTTCCAGAAGAGCTTTGAGCATGTCACTCCCCTTGGTTTGACTTGTCAAAGAACTCATAGCAATCAGTTCTTCACTCACTTGAAAATTTTGCGTTACACCTCGTCAAAATATTAAGAGTTGAGCAGTGAAAGTTATATCTGTAGATTCGTCGAGTGCTATAGAAAAATACTGAAAACTTTTCGATTTCGTAGCTAATTGCTCTTCTATATTAGCTGCTAATATGGTAAGTCATCCGATTTAGTTGAATTTTCTCAAACCTCTTTGCGTCTTTCGGACACATTTTTTTTGCGGCGATATCTAAACACTGATTAACAAACTCACCATTTTTAAAGGGCCGACAAGTTTTCGCTATTATTCGAGATATTTCAAAGCTAACTTCAGTAGCTGTTTCAGCATCTAGACTTGGTTTTGTAAACATAGCTTGCTGGCCTATTAGTTCCCTTTGTAAAGTGGAAATTTTTTGCTTTCGATTTTCGCCGGTTAATTTGGTAAAAGTACGATGCTGGGTTTCATAATGCCTTTTCACATTATATTCCTTCGGACTAGAAACACTACTCTAGCATATTAAACAGACACTTTAGTTATGCGATGAAATAAAAAAGCATTTTTCGGTCCAAATATCTTGAAACTGTCGATTTTCATCTTCAACCTTACGACAACGTTTTTTACTGGGGCCTGGTCTATCCATATCAAAATTGATATGATATTATATTGTTACGTAGGTAGATGCCAAGTTTGAACGACGAAATATTTATTCTTCACAGATTACAATTCGAACAATATAACGTTTGCTTGTCCGTAGTCAAAACTTAACTGCCGCTATAGCGGGCGATGCGTTGTATTTATACGAGAACCTACCACCTTGTTCGGGGCTAATACCGACGTGTTTCGCGAATCTTCGAGTAATCTAGTTGGTTCGGCAGATTTCTAGTCTCGTAACAATATGCTTGGAACGATGAGGAGCATACCTGTCCTACGTAGTAAACCTGAACAAGAAAGTAGTAGGTACTTAAAGATACAAATCTTACTAACAATTACAAAAGTTAGAATAAAATAAAAAGTTAAGAAATATTGATTTGAATGGATTTTTACCTACTTTTGTAGTTATCCGAACAATTTTTAAAATTCGTTGGCGGGCCGCGGTATGTGCATCGCTGCCCTAGGCAATAAAGAAACAGTCTAAATATATAAAGCAGGTAATAAACAGATTAGTAAATGTGAATTTTTTAATCTAAGGAAAATATTATAATTTTGAATATTTTTATAAAAATACGTTATATAGTGGTATAGTAAAGTTTGAAATGTTATTCTTTAATTCTTTTGTGCGGAATTTATTTATATCTAACATATAAATATATACAATTAACAAACTATTGTGTGTATTGTAAAACATGCCTCCTCTGTCTATTACACTACTAGGAAGGTTTTTCGTTGATTTTATTCAAGTACCATTCGGCAAATTGAACTCTGTTGGGATAATCAGCTGGAATTAACGTTTGCACTTTTTGAATTTAAAACGGATGCTTCTGGTATTCCGTCAATACCTTCCATACAGATGTGTGACTTGTATGCATTGCATGGGCAATGGCACGAGTGCTTGTTTACGGGTTATTTTCAAATTGTAGCAGAACATGGTCCCCAAAATCAACATTTCGTACAGTACGATTGACTCCAGAATCTATTTTCCTTACTTGAAATTCTCCAGTATCTCGAATGCGCTGATACTGATGAATGAAAATTATGTATGACGGAGAATGTGACCCTGAAGATGCTGCTACGCATAAATTCACTTTGCTTCGTTAGCATTACCTAAGCTGTTCCGTATATTTGTAAAATGATGCATTTTCAATCAAACACTAATTTATTTAATACAAAGGTATTTTTAATAATATAAAATATTATTAAAAATCTGGTGTGAAGAACACAAATGCAGGTTCACTATTAATATTTTCTGTGAACGTGTCCGAATATATCCTATCCCCAGAGACGTAGATACGTATTTCACCTTTCTACATGCTCATCGGTACGCCCCTGCTGGAGAAAGGATATTCCCAGACACATTCACAGAAAAGAACCACATCGCCCTATCACCGTAATTATCCAGACCGAGCGCAGAAGTAAATTCGGCGCTGCCTGTTGTCAGACAGCCGAAGTACCTCACATACCGTCCACATAATTAATGTGAAGTAACGACGCCCTTCCAAAGGTTGGCACAGCCAGTCTCTCTAGAAAACTGCATTTTGTTTGTGCCTTCACTCATACTACGGCTTAACCGCATGTGTAATGTATCACAATAATTGAAACATACATGAGTAGGTAAACCCCACCAGTTTTGTATAATACAAAGGTATTTTTAATAATATAAAATATTATTAAACATCTGGTGTGAAGAACACAAATGCAGGTTCACTATTAATATTTTCTGTGAACGTGTCCGAATATATCCTATCCCCAGAGACGTAGATACGTATTTCACCTTTCTACAGGCTCATCGGAACGCCCCTGCTGGAGAAAGGATATTCCCAGACACATTCACAGAAAAGAACCACATCGCCCTATCACCGTAATTATCCAGACCGAGCGCAGAAGTAAATTCGGCGCTGCCTGTTGTCAAACAGCCGAAGTACCTCGCACCTTTGGAAGGGCGTCGTTACTTCACATTAATTATGTGGACGGTATGTGAGGTACTTCGGCTGTCTGACAACAGGCAGCGCCGAATTTACTTCTGCGCCCGGTCTGGATAATTACAGTGATAGGGCGATGTGGTTCTTTTTTGTGAATGTGCCTGGGAATATCCTTTCTCCAGCAGGGGCGTACCGATGAGCCTGTAGAAAGGTGAAATACGTATCTACGTCTCTGGGGATAGGATATATTCGGACACGTTCACAAAAAATATTAATAGTGAACCTGCATTTGTGTTCTTCACACCAGATTTTTAATAATATTTTATATTATTAAAAATACCTTTGTATTATACAAAACTGGTAGGGTTTACCTACTCATGTATGTTTCAATTATTCTGATACTAATTTATTTAATAAAGATTAATTTGTGACACGTAAAATGACAATTAAACCACTTCTTTAATAAGGAGTAATTTGTTACAGACTTAAAATGACAACTACTAAAATTGTTGTTGTTTTTCAAGGGTTGCTATGGTTCAATTTTTACTTTGTATACCGCCGGGAAAGTCTTGGGGCGATTTTGTTCATTTTATCTCGATACCGAAAAATTTCCGGACACTAGTTTATTAATAAAAAATATTTATTTAAATGCCCTCTAACATTTCTGAAAATTAGGAATAGTTATTCTGTGACACCGTATATTATAGCATTACATGCTTAATATTTTTGCTGAAACCATAAAGTGGACTAGTAAATAATTCCCACCTTCTAAAATTTTATAAAAACGTCAACGTAAAAACACGCATAGAAAGTTTGTTTAGAATGCGTTACATATGTGTAAAACCTAAGAAATTAACTTATTGATACGTGCAATGTAAGTGTTAGTACGTGTGAATCACGATCGTTAAAGCAAATTTCAGTTTCTAAATTTCAGAAGTTTGAGTAACGCCTAAACCAAAGAATGTCATGAACATGAAAAAGTTAAGTAATTGTTCATATAACTTCCGTATTACTCGTAAACAATAAATAATCAATTAGGAAATCTATTTAAATTCCAAAAGTATATTGATCTATTACAATAACATTTCTGTTGGCTATACATTGTAAGTAATGGACACAATTTATTTACATTCTCATGTTCATTAATTTCTAAACTGCACGTGGTCCGCCAAGAATAAGATCATAAATATTGTAAATGGCGTCGATTCTAGTCTTTTATTGCTGTACAAACCTTGAATATTTCGTATTCCATTTACATCAAAATTTGGAATTAAACGGGATATTGCAAAAGACGTAGTTAAATGTTTATAAACTATGGTATTGAGATAGTAATCTTATTCATTTTTAGTTACTGCTCCTTAATTCTTTTGTTCTCGCGGTGTTTTTGACAATATTTTAGATTCGTCGCCACATTTATAGAAGTAAGCGATCGTTAAAGCTTGCGCAAAAGATAATAACATTAATAACTTTAAAGTTAGATTGAAAAATATTGCAGAAAGGCGTCTGTTAAAATACGAGGCTATTTTTTTTTCAAGGTCCGATCGGTCGTGAAATTAAAACCATCACCATGAAATTCAAATATGTTTTATTTGTAACATTTAGGTACATCTCCCATCTACTTCTCTACATAGTCGCCGTTCCGATTTAGGCATTTTTCGTAGCGCGGTATCAACTTTTCAATCCCCTCTTCATAGAAGGTAGCCGCCTGTGCTTTCAGCCAAGTTTGTACGCTGGTCTGCAGCTCATTGTCTGTAGCAAAATGGTCTCCTCCTAAGCTCTTTTTCATACGAGGAAAGAGATGGAAATCGGAAGGAGCTAAGTCCGGGCTGTATGGAGGGTAATCGAATACTTCCCATCTAAAACGCTGCAGGAGGTTCTTTGTTGCATTTGCAGTATGGGGCCGAGCGTTGTCATGAAGAAGAACAGAGCCTGATGACAACATTCCTCTTCGCTTGTTCTGAATTGCCCTTCGTAGATTTTGAAGAGTCACGCCGTATGGGGCTGCTGTGATGGTCGTACCACGTTCCATGAATTCCACCAAGAGAACTCCTTTTCGGTCCCAGAACACAGTAGCCATACACTTTCTGTTGGAAAATGTTCGCTTAAACTTCTTTGGTTTTGATGGGGAAGAAGAATGCATCCACTGTTTGGATTGCTCTTTTGTTTCTTCCGTTTCGTAAAGAACCCATGTCTCGTCGCCTGTGAAAATTTTGCTCAAAAAATCTTCTCCTTCATCATGGTAGCGCTGGAGAAACGTTAAGGCGGCATCCATTCGCTGTGTTTTGTGATGGTCGGACAGCATCTTGGGAATCCATCTCGCACACAATTTGCGGTACTGAAGTGTCCCACCCACGATGGTGTACAGAGCTGACCTTGACATTTCGGGAAGCGACTCATGCAACACAGAAATTGTGAACCGACGATTTTCTCTAATCGCCTGATCCACTCGCTGAACGAGATCTTCATTGGTTGACATTCGCTTCCTTCCCTGACCGCCTGCATCATGAACGTCTGTACGCCCTGCTTCAAAGTTCCTGCACCATTGCCGCACTTTACTATCACTCATGAATGTTTCACCATACACATTACACATTCGTCGGTAAATTGTAGCTGCGTTGCACCCCTCCGCATTGGAGAAATCGAATTACTGCACGCAATTCACATTTGGCGGGTGACGCTATTGTTCTCGGCATGTTTACGTGTACACTGCGCGCTTGTAACTGACATGTACAACGTGACGCGATCTGCTGTTATACTAGAGACACTGCGCAATACATCTGCGCAAAGCTTCATCTGATTGTCACTGTGGTTTTAATTTCACGACCGATCGGACCTTGAAAAAAAAATAGCCCTAGTACATATACACTGTTACAATATTTGCCCGCTAGGAGTCATGCGATACACATACGCAGACGGAACTCAGTAATAACCAGAAAGCGGACTGAAGCGATTGAATGACCAATTCCCCGATAAAACGTGGTGGCGGTCTCCGGTATAGTATGCATGTTATAACAGCCCCACTATTTGCTTGCTCGATTGCATTCCTCGAGCAGGTGTTGTTATTTCCATCGTTATGAATAGTAAACATTGTGTCTATTCCTTCATAAATTCAATTCAACAGTGGCGTGTAAGACGGAATATACATTTATATATTATTTCGTTAGATGTCTCACATAAAAAAATTAAAACAATAGAATGCTAAATGAAAAAAAGAGTTCATTTCAATCTTTATTAGAAAAAAGAGTTTGTTTTGCTTTACTTACAGGCGGTTGCCTGTAGTTGCCTGAGTTGGTGCATAAAATATTTCGAAAATTCAATCATGGTACTTCTGCCAACGTATACAGTATCGTAGCATGTGATGAAGCCTGGGTATATTTATACGAACCAAAAACAAAACAACTATCAACTGTTTGGGTGTTCCAAAGTGAACCAAAACCAACAAAAGTCGTTCGTTCACGAAGAGCTAGATAGAAATGCCACCAAAGTGTTGAAAAATGGTTTCAACTTCGCGATAACACCAAACCGAATTTCTACAGAAACTATCATCTGTAATATGGAATCCACAATTAAGAACATCGATACCAACACAGTCGAAATTATTCGCTAGAGACCGTACATATATTAAGACAAGCAAGGCTACCGAAGAAGAACCTAACAGCAACAGAGCCATACAGATATCACAGGAACTATACTGGAAGAGTCGATATTTCAAATGCCGGCGGGCAGTATGGCACCTGAGATTATGTTTACAGCTAAGCTGAACATATTTATACCGACCAGGGAATAGGCAAAAAAGTCGCTCGAGCGATTGTGGTGCCGGCACCTGGTACATTGATGGATAACAATCTAGTCAGGGGGCAGGTGCAGGCATATGCGGAATGTGCCCTAGAAGGAAGATATCGATATGTCTGGGGAAACATACTACGGTTTTCCAGGCCGAATTGTTTGCAGTCGCAGCCTGCGCCGAGGAAATTCGGGAAGCCTGCTGCGCAAACAAAAAAATTAACATAATGACTGATAGTCAGGCGGCTATTAAAGCCATTATGAACCCATCTACCAGGTCTAAGCTGGTGAAATATTGTAAACAGGTCCTCAATAAACTGGCACAAGACAATACACTGTCGCTGATATGGGTGCCAGAACATGAGGGAATTAAAGGCAATGAGATAGCCGACGAGCTGGCCAAAGAAGGTACTAATAGGAACTTCATTGGACCAGAACCTGTATGTGGAATTACTAAGGATTCCGCTAAAAAGGAGATCTGGTTATGGCTAGAAACAGAACATAAAAATAAATGGAGGTTAACGGAAGGTCAACTCCGCACCAAAACACTACTAAGGGACCTGGACGGAAAGTTTTCAGCCAACCTAATTCGTAGTAACAAAAAAGAAATTAAAATAATTACCGGGTTAATAACCGGACATTGTCCTTTAAGAAAGCATTTGTACAGCATGGGCTTGGTTAGCGAGCCCTGGCGTAGGAGATGTGAAAAACACGAGGAAACTAGCCTTCATGTAATATGCACGTGTGAGGAACTGAAGGAACTCAGACAGAAATATTTCGGGAGAGATCTATTTGATCCTTCGAGTGTACTCAAATTTCCCCTAAGGAGGATAGTGGCTCTTATCGAGGACACAAGACTAACAGAGTGGAACTGAGAGATCTATTGGGGATAGTACAAAGAGCAGTGTGCTCAAGTGCCTGGACGTGCTGGCGTCCAACCCAAAACAGAAGAAGAAGAAGAAGCAACAGAGCTCACTGCACTGAAAGGACTGAAACAAAACAACGATAAAATTGATCCGCCCGCCGACAAGGGCAACGCAACTATAGTAATGAATACAGCTGATTACAAAACAAAAATGTCAGAGCTACAGTTAGAAGACAGCTACAAAAACATAAGCAGGAATCCAACAACAAGCCTGGAAAAAACATCATTCTTAGAGAAAAGTCATCGAAGTCCTCGAAACAATACGGTCAGTTAAAAATACACAAAATACCTTGCCAAAACACTACAACCACACACCGAAATAATAGATTCGTATGTAAAAAATTACGAGCATTTCATATAAATCATTCAAACGAAAACACTGCAGCTAGACGAATTGTTGGTTAGCTTCGATGTTACATCACTCTTTACAAAAATACCTATCGATAAAGCCATAACTACAATTCAACAAAAATACACACCCGACAATCACATCATAGATTTGGTGACGAATACGTACTTTATTTATGACGGACATCGCTACCGACAAACAGAAGGGGCACCGATGGATTCACCGCTGTCGCCGTCTAGAATTAAGAACTAATGTCAGTAAGAACTTAAAAAAGGTATATAACCCCTTACCACAATTATTAATCGTATCCTAAATACGTATTTCGACAACTAAGTTGTCATCATCAGTAGGTAAAACCACTAATCAAGGTGTCGCACATGGGGCACAGTAAAGCTAGCACAACTGCTCACGCAACAACTTTACACAGCGTCCACGTATACACTGACTTAAACATACAAATATATCTAACGAAAGGATCGACAAAAAATTACCTCTCTTAAGGAAACGGCACTCACATGTGTTTATACTCTATTTGAAACGTCTACGACCTTTTCACTTTTCTAAGAATGAAAAGAGACAGGTGTAGGGGATCGGTCCTTTATCTCCGTTCATAGAATTCTGTTTGTTTTTAGCGATATGAATACTTTCATATGCGTCAAGATCGCGGGGTTATTAATGGCCTTGACAAGTTTTCACCCTTTAATCGACATATTGTGTAGTGTATTTAAAGCATGGTTGGCAACGTTAGATTTATCCGGTCTATTGTATTTAATATGTGATATGTGTTCTTTAAACCGGGATATTATTGGTCGTTTTCTTTGGCCTATATATTTAAAATTACAATCATCGCATTTAATTTCGTATATACCTGAGAAATAATCAATAAATTAATTAGGAAAACAAAACTAAAAAATACTGTCGTATATCTAAACCAACTGGTCAAAACTAGTTTTGACGTTGAATCTCTTTTCACGAAGGTCCCGATCCCGGACACAGTGTCAATCATCTGAGACATTATATCCGCCCACGGCAAACCGAATGATATATCCGAACTCGTTAATGTGTGCCTCACTTCCACGTACTTCCACGTACTTCCAATTTCGAAACAAGTTCTATGAACAAATGTCGGGAGCCGCTATGGGTTTCCCTTATCCCCGGTTGTCGCTAACATTTTTATGGAAGCGTTTGAACAACCGGTCTTAAGCTCCTTTCATTTAAAACCTAAATGTTGGTTTAGATATGTAGACGATACGTTCGTCATCTGGCACCGTAACATTCGCTTTACCATAGAGGTGGAATCAGACGGAAGTCTCCCGTTTTTAGACGTCTTAGTGACCCGAAATATCAATGGCAAACTGGGCCACACGGTTTACAGGAAACCGACTCATACGGACCGATATCTGAACGGGTTTTCTGTTATCGGCGACGGCCTCCGGTTTGAAGCACAACGTGTTTGAGCGTAGACTGGTTCCCAAAAATACAAAGACACCCATCATAACCGCCCGTCACGAAGAAACAGCAGCAACGATCCGACTCCAACCGCAGATGCATCGTGAATGCCGGCAAACCATCGCCCCACCCTTATATTTATGCATTCACGATGCCACCGCTAGGCCCCGCCCACCAACAACACGGACCAGTCACCGAGAAGTGGGGCAACTTCCCCACTCCGCCAAATCATATAAAAACAGGCCCGTTTCCCTGGAGGGCATTCGCACGCTATCGATTGCTCTGAGCACATCGGTAGTAATAGAAAACATCAACCGTTATATTATACTATAATATAATATATTTACGACAAAGAAGCGAAACCAGAAGAAATGGCTGGCACCAACGACAACAACGACAACGGCCAACGTATAGCAATGGATATATTACAGAATATTGACACATACGAAGAACTGCAGAAAACGATGGAAAACTTCATGAAGATGATGCACACCGCCTTCGACAACAAGATGAACGAACTCAAGAAAAACGAAAAACCACCACGAAAGTCCAACAAACGACAGAAGACAGAATCACCGGAAATAGAGACGAGCAACATGTACGAAGCACTCCGCACGATCGACGAAGATACGAAGAAAGAAGAAACGACGCCAATGGACAGCAGTGAAGAAGAACCGACAGCCTCCACCTCCGCAGAGAAACCCGGGGTAAGTACCAACATCACAAAACACACAAACACACACAAACAGCACAAAACAAACACAAAAACAGCAAACAACACAATCCAATTACCCAAAATGCCTTCTATCTCCCCAATTACAATCACTGACCCAACACAATGGTATCGAGTTCGAGATCTAATGAAAACACACAACATTCAATACACACAGAGTAGGTCCGTCCCGGCCGGAGTCCAAATCACTCCATCAACAGAACAAGACTATCGCAATCTCAACCGAATTCAAACGAAAAAGCCATTCAATCTTTCACATACCAACTCCGTAGCGAGAAAAAATTAAAAATCGTCATCAGAGGCGTACCCCAATTCCTAACCGACGAAGACATCAAAGCCGATCTAGATTCTCGAAACTATCCGATCGCAAAAATCACTAGGATGAACGGTAAAGACCGCCTTCCAGCCCCCCTTATTTTAATAGAAATAGACAAAGAATACAAGTCAATTTTCGACATCCACACAGTTTGCGGATTAGAAGTAAAAGTAGAGTCCCTCAGACTAAGAACAGACATCGTACAGTGTCACAGATGTCAGAAATTCGGTCATCAACAGCGTACATGCAACGTGAATTTCGCGTGCATGAAGTGCGGAGAGTCACACTCGACGCATGAATGCACAAAGCCGTCAACCACCCCCCCTAAATGCGCAAACTGTGGCGGAGCTCACCTCTCGTTCAGCTTATCATGCAAAAAGAATCCAAATAACCCAATAAACACACCAATACAAACACGCAAACTCATAGAAGCACCACTACCAAAACACAACGCGTGGACTCAAAGACAACAGACAAATAACATCACCGCAATCACACCCACAACCACAACCCGGGAAAATACACCAAAACCAACACTTAACTCACACGAAAAAGCTGACGACACAATTGCACTCATGATTGGGAAACTATTCCTAACATTTAGCTCGACAAACCCTACACTCCAACAAACACAAAGCTTTTTCGAACAAACAAACGAACTTACAAAACTTTTCCACGCACGCAGACAATGAATCACAAACACAACATTAAAATAGCCTATTGGAATGCACAAAGCATAACACACAAAAAACACGAATTACACGTATTTTTAGACGAACACCAAATAGACATAATGCTGCTAAATGAAACACATCTAAAACCAAGTCACTCATTAAAAATACAAAAATACAAAACATACAGACACGATAGGCCGGTACAAAAAGGCGGCGGAACCGCTATACTCGTACACGAAACAATAAAACACAGCGAACTTGAATACAAAACACTCGATAAAATCGAAAACACAGGCATACAAATAAACACAAAAAGGGGACCGATAAACCTTTACGCAAGTTATCTTCCCTCCGGATTAGACATAGTAGAATCAGACATACAAACGATCTTCAATCAAAACACACCTACAATATTTGCGGGAGATTTTAACGCGAAACACCAAAACTGGAACTCGAAAGTAGCCAATAAAAACGGTAAAAAACTAAAGAAAATAGCACAAGACAACAACCTCAATGTAATCGGGCCTGTAGAACCCACACACATACACATACCAACGGGCACTACTGACGTTTTAGACATAGCAATACTTAAAAACATAACCACAACACATACAATAGAAACTATAAACGACCTCTCCTCAGATCATTTTCCAGTGATATTAACGCTTGACATGGACACAACTAGAACGAAAAAAACATTTAATAAGACAGACTGGGGAAAATTTAAAGAATCCCTAGTACTCAGAACAGTAAAAATTCACAACGCGAAAGACATCGATCAAGCAGTGATCACACTGGAAAATGACATAAAAAATGCAATAGCACAAACGACAAAAACTAAAACCATCGACACAAAACTTAACATCCCGACTGAACTAAAAATAAAATTACGACTCAAAAAAAACATACTCAAAGAATATAAAAGAACGCTAAATCCGGTAATAAAAACAAAATTAAACGCGATAACAAATGAAATAAAATCTGACATGATCGAACACTTTAATAAAAACTGGAATAACAAAATTGAATCCCTTAACACGCAAGATCAAACACTCTGGCAGATGACAAAAGCCCTAACAAACAAAAAAAACAAAATTCCACCGCTAAAAACAGCAAACGGACCGGCAATAACTGATAAAGAAAAAGCAGACGAATTCGCGAACGCGTTAAAGAAACAATTCGAAACGAACCCAACAATACCGAAGCATAACACATTCACAAACCAAATTGAACGGCAACGAAATACAAAAATCAATATAACAGATGGAGAAATCGACGCCACAAATACCGACGAAGTGGAAAAAATAATTAAAAACCTTAAAAACCGAAAAGCTCCGGGAGCGGACGGGATAACTAACATTGCAATAAAAAACCTACCAAAAACCGGTATACAAATTATAACTGACATAATAAATGGAATAATAAAACACGGACACTATCCCGCGATTTGGAAACACGCGCAGATAATAATGATCCACAAACCTGGAAAAACAACAAAAACAACCGCAGATTACCGGCCAATAAGCTTACTTCCGTCAATAAGTAAGCTGGCAGAACGCGTAATACAGACAAGACTTGAAAACGAAGTCGAAAACAAAAACATAATCCCAAATTTTCAATACGGTTTCCGGAAAAATCACTCTACCACACAACAGGCACTAAGACTAACAGAACACATAACCGAAAAAATGAACATATCGACATCAACGGGCGCAATCTTTCTCGACATTGAAAAGGCCTTCGACCGGGTTTGGCACGCCGGCCTCATACACAAAATGAAACGTCACAAAATATCAAACACATTAATAAAAATAACCGACAATTACCTAAAGAACCGTACATTTAATGTCACAATCGGAAACGAAAAATCGACAATCGAACACATAGCAGCAGGAGTACCACAAGGATCCGTTCTCGGACCGCTCCTGTATAACATATACACTTCGGATATTCCCACAATAGAAAAATGTAATATCGCACAATACGCAGACGACACCGCTATATACATAAGCAGCAGACGAACATCGTACATACACAAGCAGTTACAAAACAATCTAGTCCTCCTAAAGGACTGGTACGACAAATGGAAAATTAAAATCAACCCACTAAAAACCGCGGCAATTTACTTCCAACACAGAAAACGACACAAAAGGCCGGACGAAGTCAAACTCGAAGGCCACACAATACACTGGCAGGAAAAAGTTAAATACCTCGGGGTCACAATGGACTCACAACTAACATACACGGCACATATTAAAGAATTAAAACGAAAAATAGGGTTCACAACACACGCACTGTACCCGATACTAAACGGCAAAAGCAAACTAACACTGGAAAATAAAATATTAATAATAAAAACGATAATACTTGCGGGCGCAACATATGCCGGAGAAATATGGCATCAAGCCAGCGAAAAGCAAAGACAATCGGTACAAGGAAAAATAAACAAGGTAATTAGACTCGCGATAAATGCACCGCGATACATGACAAACGCGCAGATACATAAAGAGACAAAACTCGAAACACTGGAAACAATAATATGCAAACGAACACTAAAAACAATAGAAACAATAAAGTCACACGAAAACCCCACAATAAGAAAAATAATAAATCCAAAACGGAGACTAATTAAAAAAGACGGACTTAAGCAAATTAAAAGACGCGCAGAGGATAACGATATCCAAATAGCCGCGAAAAAAATCAAAAATTAACAGATAAACAGAGGTCAACACAAACACACAAAAATGTAGCAAAACACACAGCATTCCATAAAGGATAAACAAACGTAACACACAAACACACAACTACACATAATAACACAAAACATACACAACCCCGGGTAATGAAATTGGAGTGGAAATGGAGGCAACTCCGACCACCGAGCAAAATCAAAAGGACTCATATAAAACCTGGAGGGCATAGTCGTCTACTCGGCGTGCCAACCGATAGTCACAAGTCATAGTCAATCATAATCAGCTACCCGGTGAGCCATCCGGTACTGATTGCCAGTGAACAGTTAAAGTGTAAGTGAAAGTGCGTGACCCCCGCTGACAATCGTAAGTACTGTACAAGTGCATTCTAGATATAAGGTTTTTGTTTAACATTTGTGTGTAAGACTTTGGGCACACGTTTAAATAAAGAGAGTTAATAGTTGATGTGCCCAAACAATCAGTGTTTTATTTAAACAACCTGGTACAAAGAACATTCCATTTAAACAACAAAGGAGAGCATTTCCATTTAAACACTAACAAAAGAGAGCACTACCATTTAAACACCATCGAAAGAAAGAGTATTTCATTTAAACACCACCGCAACAAAAAGCACTACCATTTAAACACCACCGCAACAAAGAGCACTACCATTTAAACACCACGGACAAAATCAAGTCCGTTAAAACCCCGAAACAAGAACAAACCGGACGGTGGGCCAAGCAACCCACCTCCGCCCCCAAACACCATTGTCACCGGGAGGCCGACTGAGCAAGCCAGGGCCGGCCACCCGCTTATTTCGATAATTATTTTAATTTCAATTATCTCCCGGTGTAACATTTCCACATCACCCGGCACGCAAACAAGCGGTCATCAATACTCTTGTACATCGTGCGTTTTCTATCTCAGAACCTAGGGCACTACCCTCCGAACTTAAGCATGCTTCAAACACCCTACTCCAGAATAATTATAACGCCCACGACATACACCGTACTATAGTAAGACATCGTAGCCCCAAACCTCGAAGTGAACCCGATCCTAACATCAGCACCGCCTTCTTACCGTATATTCAAGTTATCACCGACCATATAGGAAAGTTTCTACATAGAAATAAAATCAAAACTGTCTTCAGACCCCATTCTAAAGTTTCGGACCTCTTACCCTCGGTTAAAGACAAAGTATCTCCGCTCCAAGCACAAGGAGTATATCGCATTCCGTGTTCGTGTGGCAGTGTGTACATTGGCGAAACTAAGCGGCCAGTCGGCGTGCCTGTGTCCGAACATGTACGTTGTACTAGACTGTTACATATAGCCGGTTCAGCGCTGGCAGAACTCCAAACTCAACTCCGGTCATCAAATTATATTCAAAGATGTCAAGATTCTGTCCCGTGAATCGCATTATTTCCCTAGGAAAATCCGTGAATCTATTGAAATTTACAAACATCCCCGCAATCTCAATAGAGACGATGGCTATACGTTACATCCGCCGTGGCAAACTCTACTGAACTCTACTAAGAATTACCATGCCCATACGACGCATGCCATTGGCTCATTGTCCCCAGCCAATAGCAGGCCACCATCTTACCCGGTCCCCCCTATATAAGTTGTACCGGTCTCTGTCATAGCAACATTCTCACTGCGATCTTTGCTATAGCAGCATCGTATTTGAGAACACTGAAGACGACTTTCGTCAAGCGAACCCGGAAGCAATGGCCGGACGATATATCACTTCTACTATTACCAACCTAGCGCTGAAACCAAGTTTTAAAAGAAGATGCACTCCGCAACAACGCGAAGATGCGGAAACTATTATTAACCAAACCACGGAGGAAGAAGATATACAAAATCTTTTGCTAAAATCACCGCAAATATTCATAGTAAATCCCGACGAACCGACGATAAAAATAGAAGTTTTAGAATCGCCCAAAGAAGAAACAAGCCCGGTAAACCCGCCCAACATCAACCCGGAAGACAGTGATCCAAACACTTTCACCTTCTCAATCACAAACAGTTACATAAATCCGAAGAAAACATCAAAAAAACAAAAAACCGAACACGAAAGTACACCAATAGAAATAAAAAACTCATACAGTGTACTCTAAAAAACTAACGCAGAGGAAAAAATAGAAGAAGACACTCCACAACCGTCAACTTCAAACAACAGCACTCCCAGGGTAAGTGACAATACAAACATTACACATAACACAAAAACTGAAACACGAAAACCACACAAAATCGCACCAATAATTATAACTGAAAAAGACAAATGGGCACATTATACGACACATACTCAAAACACACAGCATTAACACAGTACAGAACAAATTCGTGAAACCAGGCATACACATCGAACCGACAACTGACGAAGACTACCGAAAACTTAAACACATACTCGACAATGAACAAATACAATTTTACACTTTTCAATTGAGAAGCGAAAAGACACTAAAGGTAGTTATGCGTGGCATTCCTACCTTTATCACAGACACTGACATCACCGACGACTTGACTGACCAAGGTTACCCGACATTAAAAATTAAAAGAATGAACGGTAAACACGGCATACCTGCACCACTGGCACTAATCGAACTAACGAGACAGTACAAGTCAATATATAACATACACGACTGCTGCGGACTTGCAATTAAAATAGAACCCTTAAATAAACGGACAGACATAATACAATGCCACAAATGCCACACTTTCGGACATCACCAAAAAAACTGCAACGTAAACTACAAATGCATGAAATGCGGAGACGAACACTCGGCACATCTATGTACAAAGACGAAAACAACCCCACCAAAGTGTGCAAACTGCGGTGGTCCTCACCTATCCACATTCATAAACTGTCCTAACAACCCAACCACACCCAAACCTAAATACATACAAGCACCACCCCCAACAACTAATCCCTGGACTCAAAGACAAAAAAACACTACACTTAACACAGTTGACGAATTAGCACTTGCCTTAGGCAATATTCTATTAACACTACACTGGACAAACGCAACAAAAGAACAGATGCAATACTTCGTAACACAAACACAGACAATTATCACACTTTACAATAATAAACATTAAATACACATACAACTGAAACGCAAAAAAATGTGACGATGACCAGTAAACGAACACATATGACTTAAACGCAAAAAAAGTGACTAACACACAGACTACACACACACAACACAGGACCGCACAAAAAAACACAACAACACACGATTAATTATTAATCCGACTCAAACACATCACAACCCTGGGAGATACGAAACAACGGAGTAGAAATGGAGGGAACTTCGACCACTAAACAAAATTCAACGACTCATACACACTGTCTTAGCATTCTTCAAGCTACTGCGAAACGACGAACATCTACGTACAGCCCTGAAGATGTCCCTTGAAACAGTGGACGAAACGTTGGCTATTACGCCTAACTGGACGCGAAACCGAGATTTACATCTAGAGAACGACCGCGGAAACCTACACCTACATTTATAAACAAATGATGTTTACGTAGTTACATTTAAATAAGAACATAAAAAATTTACTACATATTGTTATCCAAATTACAATGTAAAGACATTATTTCATTAACGGAAACTGCATTCTTGCCAATTAAACTTTGTCTTAATTAGATGCTGTGCCTTTGAAAAAATTCTTTCGGAAGCTGCACATGTATGTATATGTATGTACAAGTATATGTAAAAAACAAACACTTCAGTGCAGCGTCTACTAATAATGATCAAGGACGAGAAATACAATATTTCGAGCATCAGCTTCCCGTTCTATTTCACAAAAAAAACACAACAAAAAATATTGTAATTTCGCAGTTTCAATCCAATTCGCGATCATAATGTTAACCGTTAGTAACAGGGAGAGGAAAAAGAAATAGCGAAAGCATTCACTTCACACCGTGCATTCGTTGTTTTTCACACAGTTATCAAACACAAGGTTTTGCTTGTTTTGGAACAGTGAATATGAAAAAGAGAACAATGCTCTCTTGATTTTGATGAGCATCAAACAACTATTGCCATATATTGTTTTGTACGCTTTGTTGTTTGTCGAATGATGTTCGACTACTCATATGAGTTAAAGCAATTGAACAAACGACAATGATTCACACAGTGTGTAAAGCGGAATGAATTGATCCATGCAGCCCTTATTAAAATACCTATTTGTGTATAAATAAAGATTTTTATTTGAATAATTTACTTTTATTAAAATTAAATAAAACACTTTTTGTGGGGAGTTTCGTACACCATTTTCCAAGCAAAATTTTGGGATGTGCGGAGATTCGTATAGATTTAATCCTTTTACCTGACTCCTTGCGGAGTTTGGAATCGCCCGCTAAAAGTAGATTAAGTGCGATCCATCTGCACATTTGCATTTCGACATACCTCCCGATGTGCTCAGGTAGCTGCCCCTAATAGAACTTTAATCCTTAAGTTGCTTCGTTATATTGTAGAAAACACTATAACTATGTTTCATGAAATAACTGTAGGAGACAACTTCAAATTATATTTGTTTACAAAATACTGCATATCCAAGATTTAAAGAGAATAATTGAAAGTCTATAGTACCGTACACATAGATAATCAACATCCATAAATTTTTATTAACAATGGTTAATATTTATGACGGTTTTAAGTAGTCAATATTACAGGTATACATTAATAGAGTGTCTAAAATTGATATTCAAAATCCAAACAAAGTGGAATCTAAACGAATGAGGATGCATCCACCTGCACAATAACTGGTTCCGTAACTATTGTATTTACCGTTAGGAATGCACTATGAATAAAACTTGAAACAAGCAACATATGTATACTGACTTTTATAAATTGCGATTAGTATAACTTATTTATCAGGTTAATAACAAACGAAGCTTCGTTGAATATATAGTTCCCGTCAAAATAATTTAAAATGACTTGCATAAAGGTAATGAGATTTTAAAGATTACCGGAATGTAATATGTAAATAGCAATAGTAAATATAAGCAGGATCGCATTAAGGGGGAATATTCTTAAGCGATTTTAAAATATTGTCCTAACTAATTAGTTTATTAGTTTCCGGGCAGATTAAAAGGGACGGGAAAATATAGGAATGTGTACCTTGTAATGACCCCGTTGACTGATTTTTTATTATGAAATTTATTATTTGTTAAATATTTGGTTCCAAATGTATTGTTTACCTTTATTATGAATTTGGCGTTTAATTTTCTAAATAATTAATTGAGAAACTTTTGTAGGTATTTGTGGATGCAATTTTAATTATCTGTTTATATATACTTAAAAATTCTCTTATTATTAAATGTTTTAATATTACTTTGTCAGCAATAGTACCTATACACTACTTACTATAGGTAGCTGGTGTAAGGCATATTAATTATAATACATAGTACCGATGATAATGTGGCGGTCATGGGCTTGTGAAGTAAGTATGAGTAAAGTGGATTTTGAATCTTTTTCACAAGATATACTTGTATCATAACTAGGGACCGGGTACGAGAGGACTATAACTTATCATCCACGGGCGTACTATTGAAAATTTGTATTTTTCAAGAGTTTTTAATTTTATTTATATAATTGGAAAACAAAGGGTGGTGATCTATAAAATACGAAATACATTTTGTAGTTAAAGTTGAGTAAAGGTGTATTAATATAAACTAGCAATACTTTCTCAAGGTTCTCTTCTGTAAAATTTGTTCTCTTAGATTGAAATACATCCTTGTAGATAGAAAACGTCCTTTCTACAAGGAAATTGGTTATAGGTGAGTACTGGAAATATTATTTTATTTCAGCGTACTTAGCAGTTAGATTTTAAGGCATTGCTCTCATACACAATTGCCGCAATGTTATTAAATCTGGATTTCTATTAAAAACTCCGTCAAACTTTTGCCGAAGGCAACATCCGAAATCATTTGGAATATTTTTCAAATTATTAATAGCCACATCTAATGTGGTTAATCAATTTATAATTTGAGATTTTGATTTACAAAATAAGGTAATACCTTTTAGCAAATTTCCGAAGTATTCCTGAAGAAAGCAAAACTGATTTTTTAAATTTGGAATTTTTATTAGTTCCTTGCACTCAGAAATACTTCGAGCATCGTCATTTAGATGTAACGAAATTTTGTAAAGTATCAAAATTCTCTGCATAAAAACTAGTAGCTTCCAACCATGTTCGACATCTAGTTATTCCTGCAGAGGCAGGCAGTGACAAAGATGGAAGTTTTTCCCTGTAAAGTGCTTTATGGTGCTTTTCTGAAAACTTTTTTAAAAGCGGATACAAGTCTATCAACTTCCGAAAAGATGTATCTGATATACTCCCAGATTCTGTGGAGAGCATGTGGTACACAAGTAATATGCAGCATATTAGGATATGTTTCCTTTAATAGTCTGTCTGTTTTTAACATATATGTAGCCTGTCACTGATAAATAAAAGTATTTTTTCTTTGTACCTGTCGTCCGAATGAAGCATTTGGTGTATATTCTCGTAAATGGTTTTAGCTACTGTTTCCGCATCAACTGTATTTATAAATTTTTGTTGCCATTACCTATGTGTTATACGGAATAGTTGGATGTAGTACACTAGCTATAACATTTACCACACAGTGTCCTAATATATCGATAGTTTCGTCGGCATTTGTTCTTGAAAGGTAACTTCTAATGCGTTCTACTGCTTTCGCTTAGCAGAAACATAATATTTGCGTAAGGTGGATTCATCAGGAACACTTCGACCAGTATATTTTTGGAGAAATGTTTTGAAGGTGGGATTGTTAAGTTTATTTAATGGAATATTAGCCGTCATTAAAGTTTCACAGAGTTTTTCGTCAAAATTTTCGGATTCCAACGGGTCTAATTTCAATGTATGCGTTTGCGATGCTAATGATGTTTTACGTACGATTTCTTGGAATTTTTTAACGATATTTTACAGACTTTGCAATAGATTTAGGAATCACTGACAATGGACATACAATCAGTTTGACCCTTAATCCAACTCGCCATTGTTCTATATCATATCTGAAAAAGTAACTTAAACAATGTTCTAGATCTAAATAAATGAAAATTAAAAAGGTAAGCGTAAGTTATTGAAACTTAGCGAAATTAACTGGACACTTAAAGTTAAAACAATGACCAAAAAGTAACTAACTCACCGTAATTTATCTTATGAAAAATTCGCTTAGTGTTAATTGCAGTCATTTTAAAATATTTTGGATCTTACTATAATTAATTATTACGACATTTTTTTCACCTCAAATGTCGCAGGATTTTATTTTCGCGATCGATTTGTTAAATTATGGCCCAAAAGTAAATTATTTTCTCAAAACTGTTTAACTTTATAAACTATTTACTACAACAATGAACAATAAATACTTAATCCTCAAATTATTGATAGTATGCCATTATCTTCGATGGTACTCTGGACAACAATATTTACATTCTAATTACTTACAGTACGAAAATGCAATTAATTTGTAACAAGTGCAGACTACAGGCAAAATATTACATACGTTCCTTAATGCAACGTAGGGCTTCCCGATATATTCGGAAACACACACTTTAAAAGCTCAAGTGGCAGAGCAATGATTCGGCAAACCATGGACATTGGAACCCATCCAGCTTCAGGGCGAATTTTTTCAATTAAAAAATTCGAAAAGTTAGCGTCGGAAAATATAGAAGGCAATATTTACATTCACATTACTTTGCGAAAATGTAATTAATTTGCAATCCAATGTATTTATTATTTAGAATGTAGTTAGTTTAAAGGAATTGGATTTGTATAAATTATAATTCATGAAAGTAATGGAAATAATTTAGGAAACATGGTTGGTTGCAAGACTAAATTATTATGTAGACAATACAAAATACAACACCTAAAACAGGACTTTGCTATTTCCGGTTTAGTGCTTTGGATAATTCTTGTGCCACACGGGAGAGTAGCGCCATAGAAATAAGTGAAACTTACGCAAAAAATATTTAGAATAAAACTTCTATAATAAAGCAACTAATTCTTCAGCACAGAAGTGTGAAACTTCTAGTTTCATTTTCTAATGTATTTATCTTTCTATATTCAGTTTACATCTACCACCTCAACTCTCAAAAAGGAAAATCAAGAATATTTCAGCAATGTTTAATGATTATTCAATATAATACATTTTTCAACCTAGCAAAGAAGCAATGGCAGAGGTAATGTGGCCAGCTGTCTGGGCCTCAGGAGCTCCAGCCACGCCGAGCGCAAGAACGACTAATTCAACCAAGATAATCGCCTAAAGAAAAATATAAATTAATTCCAATTATAACTAATAATAACATAATATTAATTAATACAAAAATATAAAAAAGAGTATAAATACACTGCTACTATAGAAAAATAACTGAAAACTGCTACAGTACTTAGATATAATTAATGTAGTGACTTCTAAAATTGTTTCAAGTACCCTCTTCATTGAATAAACACACATCGTAATTAAAATATTTTCAAATTGAAACATTTCGTTATATATACAACAATATATATGGTCAATATATCTCAATATATGAATAGCATGAGCTTGATTATTTAATTAATTATTTTTAATATTTCGTTACTTTTAATAGGTCTCCTAAACGTTTTCAATTGTTTTCGAGGTTTTGTTCTGAATTACTATATAATGCTTTATAGCATTTTTGAAGCGAATAAAAAATATTTTATGAAAATAAATATATACCAAAAGTAATCGCAAATAAAAAGCAAAAAGACTGAATTTAAAGTGATTCTAAGGTTTCGTGTCAGTTTAACTTAATTTTGCATTCTTTAAGATATTATCTTGATCTACATAATATCTTACATAATAATAATATATTATAAATAATGTAGATTAACCATCTCAGTATTACATCGTGTGGTAAATTATTTACTAAAACGCGAAGGATACCAAGAGCCTTATATCATGATTGAATCTATTTAATATTCAAAAGTGATTTGATTTTATGATATTACATATTAACCGCCAGTTATTTAAATTTTGGAAAATTGATTTATCCTTAATATTTCTATTATGAATTCTATAAAACTGCTGTATAACATAAATATAACTCAAAAACATAATTACTTGGAAATATTAATAACAAAAAAAGCACTAAATCTAATCTGACAAACACACAAATAGAATACACAAATATATAGGTATAGATAGAAAGTTGTAGCTGAGATAAATTCTTTGCTGATAGTATAATATATCGAAATAATATTGTTAGAGAGTTCTAAACTTCTAATAAAACATAGTGAACTAAGTCAAGTGTTTATTTTATTTACGTTGGGTTTATAAATACTATATTTCGCAAAGAACTGTCTGCTAACATCCGTTAATAAGATTATTAATTGTAGTAATTAAGAATTACTTCTTTGTTTAGAAGTAATGCTACCTACCTTCCACATAGTTGTAATTTACGAGTATATGTCGATATTATACAATTCTCTGATGTTTAACCAGACTAAGTTTAACGTTTTTCATTTCAGTTTATATAGGTATACCCAAATTTCTAATAATCTTGTCCGATAAGAACAAGTTTCCACTAATTAGGATTAAAAATAGTTAAATACTTTTTAGTTTATTTATATATATAGATATATATATATATATATATGTATATATATATATATATATATATATATATAAATATATATATATATATATATATATATAAATATATATCACAAATAGTCTTGTTTGATAAAAACAAGTTCTCTTACTAACATGCATTAGATTAAAACAATATGTAATTGTTTTTTATCTTCTATGTCATTTATTACTTAACAACTGATTAGAAACAACGTTATTTACAGGTAACATTGGAACTACTAGTTTGCTAAATGTGTCTGAGTAAGTTTTGAGCTAAGATTACAACGAAATTTATTTGAAAGAAGATGTTATAATGTTTCTGTATTATTCTGAAGTGTTTATGAGATTGTGGGTATCTAATACAGTGAGCCAGCAAGGTACGATTTATAAGCCGCCTTATTTACTTATATCTTATTTTAAACTAGAAGTAGTAAATGAACAAGGCACTTTTACACTGTAACAGTTACTAGATCAATCACATCATTCTGGATGTGTTTTTTAATTTTGTTGCCATATTATTTATTATATGATATTTATCAGTTCTGTTTTCGTTGTATGCAAAGGCAACATTTAATATTGTAGCGTTACTTTCCTCTGAATTTTAAATATAAACCCTTACTTCAATAAAGTCACAACGTGATTGAATATTTATTAAAAATTAATTACATTAGACAGGAAAAATGAAAACATGAATAAAGAATTAAGTAATTGTGTGGACTATTTCCATCGTTAGTAGGATTGAAAGAATCCGAGAAGTTTCGGCAGTTAATCTACTTCCGTCTTCAGGGTAGCCCTGAGAAGGGTTAGTTCTTGCCAAACTCATGTCTGACATATATATCTTCCCAATTTCTTTATGTTGTGAAATATACTCGTGTGAGATTCGAACCAGGTCTAAAGTTCGAAAGTTTTAACTAAGAGCCGGTATTATAAACGATAATAATTTGCAGATTTTATTTTGTGAACAAGTAAATTAAACTTATTCTATAAATTGGGTAGTATAAATAGCAAATAAGGAAACTAAGCAAGTAAATCTACCAATTAATTTACACACTAAAAAATCTTGGTATTAAATGTTATTCATTGGTTAAATGCGATCAGCTGTTTGATCCACTGTACTTCATATAAACATAACTTTATTTTTAAAAGTTTATATTTTGTGTGTTTGATAACTTGAATTATTGTAATGTCAGATTTATCAGTTTCATCAGTGTCTTCGGTACTATCAGTTTCAGAAGTATCTGAATTATCAGACGATAAAAATCAACCGTAACATCTACGACGTTGCCGTTTGCTAGAAGTGATTCGCGAAAGTACCGATTCTTTCGGAATGTATTCGAATGATGAATTTAAAGCAAGATTTCGTTTAACAAAGCAGACATTTCAATATGTTTTAAATATTATTGAAAATAAGTTGAAACCTTATACAAATAGGTATAATTTCTGGAACGTTCCCTTTTTTTATCTTCAGACATTTTATAAATACAATAAAATATAATGTATGCATTAGCAAAATTAATTTAATATTAGAGGGAAGTGCCAAACCACGGAAGAAACTAAGCACAATCTACTAGTCTACAAATCTAGAGATTTGGCGTGATTTCACTGTCGGTGATTTAGTCACCACTCCGCCGGAACTGTCAGTTCCTTTAAATGTACCTATAGTCACGATGACTTTGCAATTTTATTATAAAATTGAAGGAATATCAACAACTTAATTTCAAAGGTTTTTAATTTTGTTGTAAAATAAACTTTAAATTAACAAATACACATATGTATAATTTTTGATTTGCTCTTTAATAAAAAACAAAAGACTATTTGCAAATAAAATAAACCAAAAATGTATAATACTAATAATACGAAAAAAATTATGCACTAATAAAACGAATCAAAACAATGTTTTAATAATAAGTAGGTAACACCAATATCTATAAAGGGAACAAAAAAAAAACATTTATTTTTGAGGTTCAATTCCATGCGCTAATTGTTCTGTGGAAGGTAGTGAGAGAATTCTGCTAGTGGATGGTTCTGATTTAATATTCTGTGTAGTTTTGACTGCATCAATATTTTTACATATTTTTCTAATTTTACAAGTCGGCAAATTTGGCGTTATTTGAACTAACGGATATTTTCGTACCATATGGCGTTTCAAATTACTAATAGAAATTTTGTAGTTGACGGCATGTTTGCATAACATACAAGTGGCTCTCTGATCTGTTATTTGTTCAAAAAAGTTCCACAAATATGATTTTTTATTCCTTGTGGCCATAGTTATTAGGCAAAATCACAGAAAATCGATAAAGCTAACGACAGTCTACAATAAAGTACACGTACAACGTGATGAGCGTTACAAACAAATGTAGATTTGTAACTACTGACTGATTGAATAGTAATAAATATATGTCACATTATTTTTTTGGTGGAGAATCCCATACGCATCAATTCCTGTTCAGACACCGACGTTGATCCGGTCGGCCGATATGGAGGGAACATACTCTGATTGAGTATTGTATATCATTGTCGGAGCCGTTCCGAAAAACCACGGCGATTTGTCTCGGTTGCTTATTCGGAGCTGTCACGGTTTGCCATAGCTCCATTAAAATCACCGGTACTACAAACCTCCAACAAATACAAACAAACAAAATCATAAAGAATTTTTTTTTTTTTAATTTTATGCAGTGGTTCCATCGTTTATCGATACGCTAAACTACAAAATACATAGCTATTCAAAGTTATTCTACCAATACTTATTTTACTTGAATGCATTTTTTATAATACCACATTTCAATTTATTCGTCAAGTTGTTATTCAGAGATTTATTCCCTGTTTATAATACCGGCCCTTAGTTAAGCTACGTTTTAGAATGTAACGGTGCAAACGGGCATAAGGATATAATTAAAAAAACAATTTGTATTATTATTTGAAACCCCAGAAATTTGTTAGCCCTTCTACTTATCTGTATCTAACTGGTAAATTGTTTCAAATAACTTGTCACTATATTAGAACATATAAGTGGCCGAACAAAAAAAAAATATGAAGTTAGTAACTGATTTAATTGTAAGTGAGCGTGGCCAGCAAATGTTTACTACATATTTTTATTATTTATTAAAGAAAGTGGATTATTAGTTATGTATTACCAAGAAATACACTGGACATTTTAAGAAACACAAAATACGCAGTGCTATAGTATATTAGTGTTTGTAGAAACTGTAATTCAATAATTTCAATAATTCAAGACCATTTGTGTCGTGTTCATTTTAATAATTGAAACTTTTCTTTTCAAATGTAAATGTCCTGGATCATTCCTTGGAACATAATCATCAAGCCAATTTGCAAAAGCTAAGTCGACAAGCTATAAATAACAGTTGCAAAAGGAAGACCGTGGATGACATTTGCCAACGACCATAAAGCATAATGACTATGGAGGTTTCGACTTCTTCGTATAAAGAAAATATAACAACTACGGATCTGGATTGCATACGGCGTAATATAAATCGTAATCAATAGATCACCAACATGCCAGTCACACCAAAACATGTACATGATGTCCAAGAAGCTCCGAATGCTATGGATTTAATAACAGACGGAAAACGAGCCATCTTTATTGGCTAATGATATTAAAAGTTAATATTGTAATTTTTGATTGTCCATCAAATATGAAATGTTTATTACAGTGTGACACAATTTCCATGAATGGAACGTATAAATATTGTACAAAATGCTTTTATCAATTATTTACAATTCACGGGTTGCGCCATGGACATTATATTCCATTAGTTTTTTGTCTTCTTCCAAACAAGCTATGCATAACGTATACCACTCTGTTCAATATGTTACTAATGTTATCAAACACTATAAATATTTCATTAAATCCTTAGAAAATAGTAATCGATTTCGAAATAGCCATTCATAATGCTGCCAGTCTGTTTGGCCGAATGCAAAAATTAAAGGTTGTGGATTCCATTTAGCACAAAGCTGGTACTGAAAAATTCAAAACTTACGTTTAGTAAACCTTTATAAAAGTAATACTGAACATGGAAAATGGATTCATTGGTTTACCTTTTCTCACTTCCGAAAGTTTAAGCGATTTTTCCGTTAATTATTTTATGCTCGACATTCTTGAATCTAATGCCTTTTCAAAATTAGCAGATTATTTAGTCGATTGTTATATTGCGGATACGTCTGTATTTCCTCCTTCTGTACGTGCTTCAAAAACTAGTAATTTATTTTTAACAACTAACTAACCCCTGTGAATCCTTTCACTCTCATTTTTTCAAAAGTTTTTACTATACTCATCCTAATATTCATGCCACCTTATCATTGTGAACTCAATCCACTAGAATTGATATGGGCAAATGATTAGTGTAAGAACTTTTATTGCAAGCTATTATAGAAAATGTTCAAAATGTTAATTGTAAAAGTTGAATTGAGCATATAATTAAAGAAGAAATAAAAATGTGCACACTAGAATGAATCGGAAATAATCAAATTCATAGATTCTAAAAGTGGTCTATATCAACCCCCAGGGGTCGATTTAATTCTATTAATAAATGTATAAAACTTAAGATGTGTTTTTTATGTTCTTCACGCCACAGTTACAAATTCAAATCTTTCAAAGTTAGTAGCACTATAAAACATGGCAGTGGTC
The DNA here is from genome assembly GCA_935421215.2 of Melolontha melolontha. NCBI lineage: Eukaryota > Metazoa > Arthropoda > Insecta > Coleoptera > Scarabaeidae > Melolontha > Melolontha melolontha. Next base: position 51,640,150 of record OW285236.1, read on the forward strand.
TATGAGACAAAAAAGTTTGGGTACCTCTGATCTAATTGAACCGTTTATTATGATTGCTTGGTTTAGTTAAAACTTTCGAACTTCAGACCTGGTTTGAGTCTCATACGAGTACATTTCACAATTTAAAAAAACTGGGAAGATATATATGTCAGGCATGAGTTTGGCAAGAACTTACCCTTCTCAGGGCTGCCCTGAAGACGGCCGTAAATGATTGTCGAAATGTCTCGGATTATTTAAATCCTGCAAACGATGGAAATAGCCCAAGCAACAACTTAATCCTTTCTTCATGTTTTCATTTTTCTTGTTTAACTTTTTTTGTCCATGTATTAAAATACAGAGTTTGCATGTTACTGCGAAACTTATAGATGAAAAGGTAACAGTTAAGTTAGCATCGCTTAGTAATCTTGTGAATAGATATAAGTAGAGCTGAGGATGTTTGCGGTACGGCAGGACCGTATGTAGTGCATCCCCACCAGCGTATAAACACGATGCAGCGAAACACTTTAGTTAGTCGTGAACTGGCAACGTGATCGTGTGTTGTCTTGAGCTCTATTTAATAAGTATGACGGACGTGCCCAAGCCAAGAAAGCGACCATTGTATAAAGACGTGAAGAAATTTATCCGAGACTTTCCCGATTTGTATTATAATGGAGCAAAAGTGGTTTGTAAATTATGCGATAAACAGTTACTTTGCTGGAACAAATACGACTGTAAAAGACATGTTGAAAGTGTACACCACAAAGACAAAAAAAATAATGTGCTGTCTAAAACGCAATTCATTTTCGATTTATTGACAATGCTACTCGTCTGCGATGTGCCAGTTCACCTGCTAGATAAAAAAGCCTTTCACGACTTTTGGAATAAATACAATTCCGACATAAAGCTACCGTCACGGAGAACGTTACTCACCTTACATTGAAAACAGAATGAAAGCAGTAGTAAATGATAAACAGTTATGGGTATGTGTCGACGAAACGACAGATCGAAAAAAACATTCTATTGTGAATATTATAGTGTGTGTACTAGATCCTGTCAAATCAACATTTCCCATTTTATTAGCCAGCAAAAGATTGGAAAAGTGCACTAGCGAAGTAATTACGAAGGTAGTGCTCGATACGCTACAAAAATTTCAAGTTTCAACTAATCAACTCCTGATGTTTATGAGCGATGGTGCTGCGACAATGCGTTCTGTAGGCCGTTCTCTTAAAGCAGATTGTGAGAGACACCAGAGCCAATCCTTACACGTTGGGGAAGTTGGTTAAAGGCGGCATTTTATTATGCCAAGTATTTCCAACAAATAAAATCTGTGGTTCTACAATTCAATCCTGCCGAAGCTGTAGCCATTAAGGAAAGCCAGAGACTCTTTCAAAACCCTTCCCTTGATGCAGATTTACAAACTATTTATAACGATCATATAGGATTGTTTAACGCAATCGAGAAATTTCAAAATACTGCATTATCGTTAGCGGAGTCACTGCAAATACTGGACGATGTACACGCCCAGCTATGCGCAGTAAATGACAACAAAAATGTTAATGTAATAGAAAAGTTCGAGAGTGTGATAAACAATGATTTTGATTTTACCAGATTAAAACAAATTAGTAATGGTGCAAGTGTAGATTCGGTTTCTATCTATAAAGATTATTTTAATTGTGCGTGTGTTACATCCGTAGATGTCGAGCGGTCTTTCTCAAAATATAAAAAAATTTATTCATCACGGCGTACATCGCTCACCGCTACAAATATGGAAACGTATCTAATGCTACAAACTTACTGCAAGTCTTATCCACTTGGCGCTATGCTATAATAATCGTAAATAAGGTAAGTGTGTTATTTATATACAGTACACATAACTGACATACCTAAGTGATATAAATAGCGAATGCATGTAAAGCAATAAAATCACGCATGCATCACCGATCGAAACAAGGTCATTATATTCGTGCGTTTAACTGAATACTATCCTGGCACACCGCAAACATCCCCAGCTCTAGATATAAGTTACGAGAAATAATAAGACTTCATTACGTAAAATGTACTTTATATTTATGATATATGTATATAATATGTCACTGTAATAGTATATTTATGTATATTTCGAAATGTGTTTTTTTTTAAATAAACTACAAAATGTAAATTATACTATGTGTTTTTTTACAGTCGGGCTCTATTAAACAAACAATTTCCATTTGTGCCCAGTTTACTTGTTTATGTTATGGACCAGGTAAGCTTCGCGCCAAAATAACCGTACTTTGCTGATTCACTGTATTAAATATGGCAACGGAAACATGAACATTGAATCACAATTTTTAATCTAGCTTAGTAGAAATTAAATGGATTTTGTTCTTATCCCAATTTCATAAACACTTCAGAATAATAAAGAAATATTATAAAGATCCTTTTTCAAACAAATTTTGTTGTAATCTTAGCTCAAAACGTATTCAGACACATTTGGCAAACTAGTAGCTCCAATGTTACCGATAAATAATGTTGTTTCTAATAAGTTTTTAAGTAACAAATGACATAGAAGATTAAAAGACAATTACATGTTGTTAATCTAATGCATGTTAGTAAGAAAACTTGTTTTTATAAAACAAGACTTATTGATAGTGATATAGGTATATAAAAACCAAAAAGTAATTACCTAATTTTAATCCTAATGAGAGGAAACTTGTTCTTATCAGGCAAGATTATTTGAAATTTGGGTATATATAAACTGAAATGAGAAACATTAAACGTAATCTGGTTAAACATCAGAGAATTGTATAATATCAACATATACTAGTAAATTACAACTATGTGGAAGGTACGTATCATTACTTTTAAAGAAATAACCAATTCCTCATTACTACAATTAATAATCTTATTAATGGATATGAGGAGACGGTTCCTTCTGAAATATAGTGTTTATAAACTCAATCATGTTCAATCATGTTATAAGGCTCCTTGTATCCTAAATATTTTACCACAAGTTATAATACTGGGATAGTTAATCTCAGTATCATATTGTGTGATAAATTATTTACTATGTAGATCAAGATAATATCTTAAAGAATGCAAAATTAAGTTAAACTGCAAATAAAATATTATAAACATATTTATTTTTATAAAATATATTTTATCCGCTTCAAAAATGCCATAAAGCATTAGATAGTAATTCAGAAGAAAATCTCGGAAACAATTTAAAACTTTTAGAGAGCTATTAAAAGAAATGAAATACAAAAAATAATTATTGAATAATAATAATCATGAAATTCATATGTTGAGATATATTACCCACTATATATTGTATTCTCCCTGACGATATATTTCAATATGAATATTTTAATTACAACGTTTGTTTATTATATGAAGAAAGTGTATTTACAACAATTTTAGAAACCACAATATTAATTATATCAAATATATATCGTATTGTAACAGCTTCAGTAATTTTTCTGTAGTAACAGTGTACTTTTTGTATATTCCTTTTTTGATATTTTTGTATAAATTAATATTATGTTATCATTATTTACAATTAGAAATAATTTATATTTTTCTTTAGTCAATTATCTTGGTTGTATTAGTCGTTCTTGCGCTCGGCGTGGCTGGAGCTCCTGAGGTCCAGACATCTAGCCGAATTAGCTCTGCAGCTCTTGCTTCTTTGGCAGGTTAAAAAAATGTATTATATTGAATAATCATTAAACATTGCTGAAATATTCTTGATTTTTCCTTTCTGAGAGTTGAGGTGGTAGATGTAATCTGAATATAGGAAGATAAATACTGATTTATAAAGTTCCAACCTTTCTGAACAATCTGAAAAAAAGTTCATGACATTTCGATCACCAGAAGCCAAAAGACAATGCATTTAAGTACCAGTAGTTTACATAACTCTGTTGAAAAATAAAAAAAACAAAATCATATCATTAAGTTCTGTAAAAAATAGATTGCATGTCGATGCGATAATTCACATCAAGCTTTGATACAAAATAATACAAATCTGTATAAAAACAAATTTGTATCTGTATATGCATGGTTATATGAGTCCTCTTGATTTTGTTCCGTGGTCGGAGTTGCCTCCATTTCCACTCCAATTTCATTACCCGGGGTTGTGTATGTTTTGTGTTATTGTGTGTCGTTGTGTGTTTGTGTGTTGCGTTTGTTTATCCTATATGGAATGCTCTGTGTTTTGCTACATTTTTGTGTGTTTGTGTTGACCTCTGTTTATCTGTTAATTTTTGATTTTTTTCGCGGCTATTTGGATATCGTTATCCTCTGCGCGTCTTTTAATTTGCTTAAGTCCGTCTTTTTTAATTAGTCTCCGTTTTGGATTTATTATTTTTCTTATTGTGGGGTTTTCGTGTGACTGTATTGTTTCTATTGTTTTTAGTGCTCGTTTGCATATTATTGTTTCCAGTGTTTCGAGTTTCGTCTCTTTATGTATCTGCGCGTTTGTCATGTATCGCGGTGCATTTATCGCGAGTCTAATTACCTTGTTTATTTTTCCTTGTACCGATTGTCTTTGCTTTTCGCTGGCTTGATGCCATATTTCTCCGGCATATGTTGCGCCCGCGAGTATTATCGTTTTTATTATTAATATTTTATTTTCCAGTGTTAGTTTGCTTTTGCCGTTTAGTATCGGGTACAGTGCGTGTGTTGGGAACCCTATTTTTCGTTTTTCAGTACGTATTTACCAGCTTTTGCTTCAACTACCAGACGCATGCGTTTCTGTGTAACCACTTTGTCAATGATAGATTTACGAAGCCTTCGTAAATCTATCATTGACAAAGTGGTTACACAGAAACGCATGCGTCTGGTAGTTGAAGCAAAAGCTGGTAAATACGTACTGTGTGTCCATGCATATACAGATACAAATTTGTTTTTATACAGATTTGTATTATTTTGTATTAAGTTCTGTGCTAAAACATAACAAACGCAACGGAAACGCATTGCTTGTATACTGTTGCTACTACCCTATGCGGTAAAAGTTTTCCTTTCGCGTGTTAGAACTTACTTAAATATAATTTAATTAACAAACGAATTACATTGGAATAGACAGATTGAGTACTAAAACAACTAAATAATAAAATGTTACATGATGGTCTTCTGTAACGACGACGAATCACTTTCCCGTAATTTCTAATATTTAAATGCTACCTGCCTAATATATTCTTTGTCCGGAAAATAAATGGAATTGGTCTGTTTTAACGTAAACTCACTAGATATATGAAGTGGACGTGCACCAATTGAACACTTTATTACACCCAGGTAAAAATTTACGCCTTTGCCGGACACACCAATTGAACACCAAGACCAAACGGAGACCGGCCAATTGAGCACTTTAGATTAGCGAATTGCGCACTTTGTTATGAGGTGCTGAATTAATGCAAAAAGTTATTTTTATCGGTCAAATAAAAATAAAAAAATCATAGTAGGTACTTTTTTTATTAAAGAATTTATCGGCAATAATTATCTTATTACACTTATTTTTATATTCACGATGATATTTTATAAAACACATACTGATATAGGTACTTAGTAATAAAAAAATTAGTTTACATTAGATAAATATAGTAGTGATAAGTAGAGCAGACCAATTTCCGTGCGCGCCTTGAGCGCCGGTATGGGAGTGTAATTCGTAATATATTAGAATATGCGATAGAATAGGGACGCAACATGAGCTTGTTACCGATATAAGTATAGCTCTACTTCTATACTTATACTTAAAAAACTCTCCGCATCTCTGACTTTTTTCGTTTTTACAAATAGGATTACTCATATTTTGAATTTTAATATAAACTAAGCATTGAAATTCAATAAGAGTTTTAACAAAAACATGAACATTAGGATGAGTATAGTAAAAACTTTTGAAAAAATGAGAGTCAAAGGATTCACAGGGGTTAGTTAGTTGTTAAAAATAAATTACTAGTTAGCAATATAACAATATAACAATATAACAATCGACTAAATAATCTGCTAATTTTGAAAAGGCATTAGATTTAGGAATTATTATTACTTTTATAAAGGTAGTAAACCTTTATAACGCAAGTTTTAAATTTTTCGATACCAGCTTTGTGCTAAATGGAATCAATGAAATCTTTAATTTTTTGCATTCGGCCAAACAGACTGCGCAGAATTATGAATGGCTATTTCGAAATCTATTGCTATTTTCTAAGGATTTAATGAAATATTTATAGTGTTTGATAACATTGGAAACTTATTGAACAGAGTGGTATACGTTATGCATAGCTTGTTGGGAAGAAGACAAAAACTAATGGAATATAATGCCCATGGCGCAACCCGTGAATTGTAAATAATTGATAAAAGCATTTTGTACAATAATTATACGTTCCATTCATGGAAATTGTGTCACACTGTGATAAACATTTCATATTTGATGGACAATCAATATGAAGTGGACGTGCACAAATTGAACACTTTCCGCCTTATGCATAGTCGTGAAGTTAATAGGGTGTTAGTACGGTATTAGTTAGTAGCTACTAAGAGCGTACTAAGATGCTTTTATCTTTTCGTATTCATAGTCGCGTATTTCATCATACTTAGTGGCTACTAACTAATAGGATCTTAGTAGAAAAAAATATATGGCAACCGTGAAAACGAAGTTCGCAGGCATGCGCATTTTGCATGAAGGAGACATTTAAAATAGTTTACCTATTGGAATTGTTGGTTATTTTAAATACGTTTTGAATAATCTTATTTGTTTTGATAAATTTTTTGATTTTTTGCTTTTAAATTTGATATAATAAAAATGTAAGTAAAATACATAATCTTACTTAAAATTTGTATTACTGAAATTATATAATTTTGAAAGTATGGAAGATTTAGTCGATGTACAAGCGGAGTTGGAATTCTCAATTTAATACTACAGCAACTTTTAACAAACAATAACCGTGGATTAACAGTAACTCCTCAGATACAATTTCTTGCAACAATCAGATATTTAGCGAAAGGAGCTTATGGTGATGATATAAGTATATACATATTTAACTGGCTTTGTAACATATTTATTACTGAATTTATTTTAGCGGAACAACATGGATTCACATGACAATATCCACAGCAATTTATTCCGTCAATAATTATATATGAAGATATTTTAATTAGTAGAATTTAACAATGTTAATACATAATTTATTATTTATTGAAATACTTTAGGGATATTTTGATATAATTTTTATTAGTATTAAATATAATATATACATTTATAAGTATCCACATCTAACAAATATTCATACCTACTTTATACATGATACAGTATTTACACGTAACTTAGATATAATTACACCTACTTTATCCTATATTTTAAATTACATCATCCTATTGTCATACTTATCTAATATCATATAATAAACATATTCAATTATCATTTTCACTCAATAACTTCAGCTCAGGTTTCAAGTAAACTTTTTTCAATACTGACTGATATTTTTCTTTGCTTGCATCTTCATCTGTTACCAATGTTCTCGAAGGTGCTTTGCATCGCTAACAAATCCTGTAATAAATATATCATATTACTTAAGTTAAATGATTCATTTATAACCAGCAAAGCGACACACACAGGGACAAATTGAAAATTTAGTGCGACAAAATTATTTACTTCATATGGATTCAATAAATTTTAATAAAACTAAGTACCTCAAGGTTTTTAGGATCGCTGATTACGAATCTGATGTTAGTTTTTAAAAATTCAAAATGGCGGATCCAATATGGCGACAATTTTTAAAAAATTGATCGAATTCGCTTAAAACTTATTACACGGGATTTTTGATGTCAGTTTTTAAAAATTAAAAATTCAAATTTCAAAACATTAGGCCTAATTAAAAACTTAAAACGAGAATACTTATAAAGAGCGGAATTAATAATTATATTTTTTTAAAGTTTTTATTTAAATTTGATCAACTGGTGATGATACTACTTAAAATAATAAGAATTATAATTAATTGTTTCACATTTTTTTTATCAAGATGACATACGGAGACATAATATTAATTTTTATTTAATTCTATATTAAAATCTTCATAATCTTGGACGTCGTCAAACTCCTGTTCATAATTCTCTTCTTCGTTGCCACAGAAAGTGGGCAGCTTTAGCATATTTAATACAGTTTCATTAAATTTTGCTTTACTTTTTTGCCTTTTTTTCGGTTATCGGTCACAACAGGGCCCGAAGAAACCAGCATCCAGTTAAATATGTCACTGTTGGTATTGGCTCTTGAAGTTTTTCTGGAGTGATATTGTCTTAAATTTTTATACTCTTTATGACTTGCTTCAATTACATCTTCTGACAGTTGGCCTACTGGTAAAGATTTTATAATATCAGCTCCATGAATTAAAATTTTATGAACAGTGGCACTCATTTTGTACCAGCCATAAAGTTTAATGGCCATTTCTGCTATTTCAAAGCAATAGTTTTTAAATACTTCTTCCTTGATGTAATGCCCACAAGAAATTATTGACAGTATATTTGCAAATCTTTCTATTAAGTCTTTATCAAGTCCAGTTATTTCTGAAACGAGCGAAGGATTCTTAAAAAAATTTCGTGCAGTATTACCGTCATTGCTATTGCCTCCACCTTGTTTCGGCTGGTCAACAACAAGGCCCATTTGTTCATAAAACTTAGTTGCTATTTCACCCTTTTTTTCTTTTACTTCTTGTTTTGCACTGTCACCTCTTGCTTGCCATTTCTGTAGTTCCAATTTGTATGCTATATGTAGTAAATATTCATAACATCTAATATGTGCATGTAGCACCGAAATCCCATACTTAAAGGTGTCTTCATTACAGACTCTATTCTTTAATTTTTCTAAATTGTTTAAAATTTTGGGAGTAGCTTTACAAACATTACACGCTTGTGAACTTGCAGTATCACTCAAAATGTTGACAGTCTTTCCATCCAGCATTGTACATATAGGGATATGTTTAAATTTTATTTCTTTACCGTCAAGTACGATTGATGTGGGCTCCAATTGCAATATTTGATTTTGAATTTCGTTATACTCTTCTTTCACATTTTGGACGTTTTCCTTTTTTATCTTGAATGAGATTGGTCGACAATGCTTGGTCGATGATGGTGACATGTTCTTCCAAAATATTTTGTCATTATTGCTATTAGATTCACATATTTGCAGTGGCACAATCGTACATAAAATTATAATAGAGTGCGCATATGCTGAATTATTCGCAAAATTTTGTTTATATATACTGTGTCCACCGCTGCCATCCAAGCCCCATTTATAATAAACTTCAATTGTATCACAGTCACATCACATCAGTCTGAACTTGAGCCAGACGTTGCGTAGTATGTGCAAGAAGATCTTGAAGCGGTACCACAGCCTCATTTTCGTTTATCTCAATATTTGCTGGATAACACTTTCTTTTGGCTTCTCCTATCACATGATATAAGGGATAAATATTAGCTCCTCTTTCTATTGCTCCAAGTCGCATGGTTATATAATCCTCTTTTGTCAATCCAAGGTCCACATTAAGAGCTAAAGCTTCTTCAGGATTGTAAGGTTTTACAGAAGCAGAAGATGAAGTATCATATGCCAATTTCATTCTTTTTAAACTTTTGGGTGAAGAATTGATGGCTAATTTTACAACATCAGCTGCACTTCTGTTGCCTGATTTCACCAAGCTTGTTTCTGCAGGCAAACATAATTTTTCTGAATTAAGATCTGATACAATTGCTCTTACATGTCTTTGCTTACTGCGATGAGAACTTTCTTCAAATGATTTTCTGGGTCTGCTTCGCATCTTTTGTTCTGAATGTGTTCCTACCGATAATGGAAGCAGTGGTGGTTGTATCTCCGGGAGTTTTAGGTTTTCGTCAAGCCAGTTTATGTGCTTCTTGTTAAAACGCTCATACATACAGTGTGTATAAGCCAAATGGAATAAATTCATTATTTCGGTTACTGTACATATTTATAAAAAATCCCGAAACATGTCATATTTAATTTATAAATTAACATTCTTCAACGTGAAAATGCGATCACTACCTTCAACCCCCATCGAATGACAGGTACAACCCCCATTTTTTTAAATGGGAAGTATAGGCTTGTGATATATCGTTGTAAAGGTCTCTTTATTCTCTATTCAAAAATGTTATAATTTTCATGTTTGTTGCAACAATTAAGATAGAATAAAATAAAATCATGTTGTTATCGAAATTCGCTACAATATACTCAAAAAATAAAATTTAATGCAAAATGTAAAGAAAAATTTTTAAACGCCAAAAGAAAATATGAATGTCAATGAAGTAGATGTTCAAAATATTCACCATGAACGTCTTGGCAACATCCTAATCTTCAATAAAACTGTCTTCTAACATTATTTAACATATCAGGCGTGATCGACCTAATCGCAAGAGTTATTCGTTCTCTTAAGTCATTTAAATCCAAAGGTTTAGTTTTGTACGCAATGCTCTTCAAATATCCCCATAAAAAAAAATCAAGTAAGGTCAGATCAGGTGATCGCGCTGGCCATTCTATCGATCCTCGCCTTCCTATCCACCGATTGGGAAATATTGCATCGAGGTACTGCCGGACATTACGTTGGTAAAGTGGTAGTGCTCCATCCTGCTGAAACCATATCGTATTCATTGGAACTTGAGGGTTTCCTGGATCAGGATATAAATTTGCCAAAGTTGGAATGACATCATTTTGAAGTAGTGCCAAATAACGATCGCCATTCAAATTGCCCTCAATGAAAAAGGGACCAATGATATGGTTTCCAACAATACCTGCCCAAACATTTACTTTTACTGGGTATTGTGTGTATTCTTCCCTCATCCAGTGAGGATTTTCCGTAGACCAGTAGCGGCAATTTTGCCGATTAGCATGACCGCTAAGAGAAAAAGTGCACTCATCAGAAAACATAACGTCTTCTAAATTGATAATATTGTTATCCAGCATGTCCATCATTCGCTCACAAAAATAAGTTCTTCTATCAAAATCGTCTTCCATAAGCTCCTGAGTAGATATCATTTTATAGGGATGCATTTTATTTTCTTTTAATATGTTTACTATCGATGTATGGCTAACATTTAATGTAGTGGATGCATGTCTACTCGATGTATGTGGGTTTTCCATAAACTCAAGCATCACATCTACTTTGATTTCATCACTCAGTGCATTGGCAGCTGGTTTTTTTATCTGCCTTACATGACCAAACTCTCGAAACTGCTTCTCTATCTTACTAATTGTTCCTTGAGCTATAGGCGGTAAATCAGGAAATTTCTCATGAAATAGGCGGGTTACTTCTTGTTGTGTTCGGGTTCTATCTCCGTAACCAATCATTTGTATGACTGTTATTTTATGCATTTCCGTTAATCTAACCATTTTCCAGAATTGTATTTTACGAAATTCAAACTAAAATTATCAAACTGTCAATTTAAATGACAACTTTTAAATACAAAACAATTTACTAAGGCGTTTTAAACAAACTGATGTTGCCACGGAAACTTTTTATAGTATTTTTAATGGATACCATCTAAAAAGCACATTGGTATGGTTTTTACTCACTTTCTTATTATGAAGACCTAAACGCGAAGTAAGTAATGCAATGATGCCTTTGATGTATGTATTAAATCTTTATAAACGCAAATGAGCATCTACTTCATTGACATTCATATTTTTTTCTGGCGTTTTAAATTTTTCTTTACATTTTGCATTAAATTTTATTTTTTGAGTATATTGTAGCGAATTTCGATAAAATGATTTTATTTTATTCTATCTTAATTGTTGAAACAAACATGAAAATTATAACATTTTTGAATAGAGAATAAAGAGACCTTTACAACGATATATCACAAGCCTATACTTTCCATTTAAAAAAATGGGGGTTGTACCTGTCATTCGAAGGGGGTTGACGGTAGGGATCGCATTTTCACGTTGAAGAATGTTAATTTATAAATTAAATATGACATATTTCGGGATTTTTTATAAATATGTACAGTAACCGAAATAATGAATTTATTCCATTTGGCTTATACATACTGTATAATTACACTCACGCCACTTAGTAAACATCTTTGAAACAAACACTTTCACTTCTTGTTTTATTTGTTTTATTAAATCATCAGAAAGCTCACTAACACCAATTTTGCCCAAAATATACTGTAATAGTTGTTCATTACACTTTGATGATGACAAATTATAAAATTGTTGGTTTTTCAGTACATTAAATAACTCTTTTCTCTTCATTTTCATCTTCTTTAAAGCACAGATCTCAGTACACCCAATGTAGTTACGGAATTCCCCTTTCTAATATATTTTCGTGCACACAAGTATTTTGTGAGAAGAGTGCACTGAATGAAAAATTTAGCTATTGCGGTTCTGTTAGTTACAATTTAGTTACGGAATTCCCCTTTTTATATTTTTTCGTAACAGCTTAAGTATACATCAGTGGTGCACACAAGTATTTTGTGAGAAGACTGCACTGAATGAAAAATTTAGCTATTGCGGTTTTGTTAGTTACAATTTAGTTACGGAATTCCCCTTTTTATATTTTTTCGTAACAGTTTAAGTATACATCAGTGGTGCACACAAGTATTTTGTGAGGAAACTGCACAGACTGAAAAATTTAGCGAATTAAAAAAAATGTCATTTGCATGTGGGATTTTCAGAATTAGGTGTACTACCTAAGGAAAATATGCTCTATTTATTGAAAGGGGAAACGGGGGGACCTCCACTTGACTTTTTTACACTTATTACTAGTTGTTTTTTTTAACTTATAAGGAAAAGTCGTGGAACTGTTTGGAACTTTTTTTATAGCTCTAGCTAAAGTAAATTTTTCAATATATTTCATAATAAACACATTATACTATATCTACACTACATATAATTGTTATTTTAATAATAACTGCAAATTAAATTAGATACCTGATGATTAAAAATATATTTAAAAAACTTTAAACTGTAAATTTACAAAAAATTGTCGAGTGTAGCAACAATAAACGCTATAGATGCTGCTGACAGGTATAAGTGCGTGTAACAGATAATAATACTTTGAACGCACGTACAGACTAATGTGATGCGTTAAAAAAATAAATACTTATAGGTTGATTGCGTACTGGTATATAGAACATATTAAGTGCAATAGTGGTTACATTTAACAAAATAAAAAATTCCATTTTTGTCGTCGTAATTCGGTTATTTGTCCCTACGTGCGACAGTTGGAAGAAATGGAGACTATATATAATTATTAATTATACAAGCTAACATTTATAGCACACCATCCACCAGCTACAGAAGTAATATTTCCAAATAAAACCCACATCATACCATAAATACATATTCAACAGACTTTTTCTCATCAGTTTGCTTCATTGCATCTCATGGGTATTTAGAAACAGCATTCAAAAAATAATAATAAAAATGATTAAAATTTTGTTGATAATGAAATTATAATGAGACACCATGCACTTCCATTATTATTAAAATTGCTGTATGCCGTTTATCCGTATACTTACATTAATGAATTCATTGTTATGATTTTTACTCTCAATTTTGTATCATTTCGTTATGTTTTGGCAGTTTGCGCTTTTTCTTTTTGTAGGTTAGCTTTAATAGACACTTTAAATACGGTCTCAAACGCTATTAGGGATTTAGTAGCCTACTAACGTTAAAACGTTGTTAGTACGCATCAAACGCGACTATGAATACGGGAATTCTTAGTAGGATGTTAAAATGGTCTTAGTAGCGTGTTAGTAGCCACTAAAACGACTATGCATAAGGCTGTTTATTACACCCAGGTAAAAATTTATACCTTTGCCGGACACTAATATCATTAGCCAATAAAAATGGTTCGTTTTCCGTCTGTTTAAATCCATAGCATTCAGAGCTTCTTGGACATTATGTACATGTTTTGGTGTGACTGGCATGTTGGTGATCTATTGATTACGATTTATATTACGCCGTATGCAATCCAGATCCGTAGTTGTTATATTTTCTTTATACGAAGAAGTCGAAACCTCCATAGTCATTATGTTTTATGGTCGTTAGTAGTTATACTATGCCGGTTCTGGCCCAAAATCCCATGTATTTTCTTATGGAGGTTCATTTTGCACTTTTTCAATTTGGACATATTAATCCGGGACACCTCTATATACACTCGTAGATCTGTTTACAGATCTACGAATGTATATAGAGGGTGTCCCACTGAATGTTCGGGGGTGAGTTTCACATAGGGGTGAGAAGCTTGCAAGGCGGTTATCGAGGACGCCTTATCGGATGTTAAATTATATCTAGCAACCCTAACATAAATTTCAGTTTCTAACCAATGACCATCGTCGTACTGTAGTTCAGAGGTATTTAGAAGAGAGATGACGTCACATATTTCGAATTATCCGAATTATTTATTTCCCCGAAGATGGAGTCACATATTTACAATTATTTGAATTTTTTTTATTTTTAAAAATACCAGTACAAGGAGTCGAACCATGGATATCTAGATGTGTATCAGCCCTCTTTTGCCATGAGACCACATGGGGGATAAGAATTAGAAATTGTAAGTTACATATGTAGTTCAACATATTTAAAATTTTTTTATATTTTTAACGTCGGGGTGTCGGGGAATCGAACTCGGGTCCTTTAGAGTGAGACGCCGGGATTCTATCACGAGACCACGCTGGGTAATATGAATGGGATATTTTATAAGTTACATATATTGTCTGACTTATCTCGAATTACTATAAATTATTTTTCCAAGTTAAATTAGAATTACTATCATAGGTAGATATATCGATCGAGTCTTAATAATCGTTAAATTTACGTTTAATTTGCATATAATTAGTATCAATTACTCCGTTTAATACTCAATATATTTGACGACCATAGTTTTGTGTGCAGGATATCGGTTGTAGTTCAACATATTTAAAATTTTTTATATTTTTGCCCAGCCCAGGAATCGAACGTGGGCCATGCTTCACATAAGCCGGCTTCTTAGGCGCTAGACCATACGGCCCCCCAGAATTTAATTTTTTATAACTTACCTATATTGTCTGACTTATCTCAAATTATTATAAATTATTTTTCCAAGTTAAATTAGAATTACTATTATAGGTAGATATATCGATCGGGTCTTAATAATCGATAAATTTACGTTTAATTTGCATATAATTAGTATCAATTACTCCGTTTAATATTCAATATATTTGACGACCATAATTTTGTGAGTAATAATGCTTAGTTAAAAATAAAACATAATTTCACATAGGATAAAATTTTATTTAGGCAGCATCTATTTTTTAGCATAATATACAGTAATATACAGAGCATCTAAGGATTACAATGCAAGTACATAGATCAAAACAAGTCTATACATGTCTTAACAGATATAGACTCGTAGTTTTGTAGGCAGGAGATCAGTATGGAAGGGACAAAGATATATAAATAATATTTCTACTTTAAAATGTATAAAGTGGTTTTAGGGCGCTTGCGTATATAAAATAGTAAAGCTATCACGTGATCATTATTATCTCATTAAATGAGTATATATAGCGGAGTATATGTATATGGTAATCATGCAATCAGTGTTCATCGTTGAGTTAAGATGCAATCCGTTCAACAAATTAAATCTTCGCTCTTCAATGCTAATATTGAAAATAATAAAGATGCTCTGGCTTCAGAAATTAAAAAATGTAATTCAACTCTCCGAGTATTAAATAATTCATTGGGTAGTGCTAAAAGTGTTGGAGAAAAACAGAAACTGATAGCTACCATTGCTCAAGTAAAGAGCTTCAAACAAATGTATCGAGCTCATCAAATAGCTGGAGGGAGTTACGCACCGAGGAAACGTACTACTGCTTCTTACCACGTTAAATGGGAGGATATCAAATCAGCGTTTCAAAACCGTATTCGAACTGGAGTTATAATTAATCTAAAACATATCGACCCCATATTATTTATGGAAGATGCTGCTATCCTATTTCAACGAAGAATTTCGAATGTGTTAAAGAAGGAAGAAGCCATCAAGGTGAACACAATGTTTTGTGGCGAATTCAAAATACAGAAAGCTGACCAAGAGATTAATGAATTAAAATATTTTAACACTAAAAATATTGCAATTTATCGAGACACCAGTCTAAAAGAATGGTTTGTTAGCTGCATACAGCAGCCAATTCTCGCCGATCTTGAAGAGTTTCAAGAAAGAGACAGCGGTTGGGCGTTATCAACAGTCATCAGTCTCCAGGTAAATATTAATAAATTTACGTCTCAACTAGGATCATCCTACATCGAATTACCTTCGCAAATTAAAATTAAAAAAGCTTGCATTAACGTAGAAAATAATGATCAAAAATGCTTCACATGGGCCGTTGTATCCGCGCTATATCCGGTGAGTAAGCACGCGCAAAGAACTACAAAGTATCCAAACCCTTCATCTGTGTTAAATTTAACAGGAATTCAATTTCCAATGACGATGAAGCAAATTCCACGGTTTGAAAAACAAAACGATGTATCAATAAATGTTTACATTTTGAAACAAAAAAATGAAAAATTCATCACCGTACCTACATATCTAGCAAAAATGAAACAAACTAAACATGTGAATTTGCTGCTTATTCAGGATACGTATTATGATGAAAATGCGGAAGATGATATTGAAAACAAGTTATCACCACCTAAATATCATTTTGTCTGGATTAAGAACTTATCACGCCTTGTATCCTCACAGCTATCGAAGCATGATAAGAAAAAGTATTTTTGTGATCGCTGTTTACACTACTTTTATACGAAAACCGCTCTCGATAAACATTACGTAGATTGTCAAGAAATGAACTACTGTAAGATCCGATTACCCACGGAAGATGACAAGTTTATTAAATTTAAAAATTTTAAAAATAAAGTGAAAGCGCCCTTCATTATTTATGCCGATTTGGAGTGTCTACTTGCACCATGTAAAATTAAAAATAAATATCAAGAACATCTGCCATGCAGCATAGGTTATTACGTAAAGTGCGGCTATGATGAATCATTATCATTTTATAGAAGTTATCGTGGCCAAGATTGTATAGAATGGTTTACTAAGGAACTCAAAGCTTTTGCAGAAGATTTAGAAACAGTATTTTTGTGCCCCATACCCATGGACAAACTAACATCTGATGAACGATATTTGTATGAAAACGCTACAATATGTCATATTTGTGAAAAATCGTTTAGTTCGGAAGAAAAGAAAAGGTTAGAGATCACGATCATTTGAATGGAAAATACCGAGGAGCTGCACATCAAGATTGTAATGTAAATTATCAAGATACACATACAGTTCCGGTGGTTTTCCATTACCTAACTGGGTACGACTCACATTTCATCATCAAGAATTTGGCTGAGGACTTAAAGGGACGTATAGATGTTTTGCCGACAACCAAAGAAAAATATATTTCATTCACTAAACATATCGATGAGAATATAATTAAATTTAGATTCATTGATTCTTTTCGATTTATGGCTTCAGGACTCAATACCTTAGCATCATATTTAATAGAATATCCCGAACTTATATCCGAATTTTCTAATCTAAGCGATGAAAAATTGAAATTGCTAACACGAAAAGGAGTATACCCTTACGATTATTTCGACTCAGAAGAGAAATTCAAGGAAACGAAGCTCCCCGAAAAATCTAAATTCTTCAATCAATTAAACGATCTAGATATTTCAGATGAAGACTATGATCATGCGCAAAAGGTATGGAGTGAATTTAATATCGAAAACTTGGGTGAATATTCAGACCTATATCTGAAGACGGATGTGCTACTATTAGCTTGCATTTTCGAACAATTTAGAAGTAGCTGTCTGAAAACATATGAGCTTGATCCAGGACTTTACTTCACCTTACCCGGATTCGCATGGGATTGTATGTTTAAACATACTAATATAATCTTAGAATTACTGACAGATTTGGATATGATTATGTTTATTGAACGCGGAATCAGAGGAGGGCTCAGTCAATGTTCTTATAGACATCTTAAAGCAAATAATAAATACATGTCAGATTATGATTCTTCCAAACCAGACAAATTTATAATGTATGACGATATCAATAATCAATATGGATGGGCAATGTCTCAATATCTGCCCTATGGAGGATTTCGATGGTTATCTAATGCCGAAAATTTCAATGTTTTAGATATACCCGATGAGAATGATATAGGATATATTTTAGAGGTAGATTTAGAGTATCCGCAAGAACTACATGATTTACACTCAGATTTACCCTTTTGTCCTGAACATCTAGCTGCTCCGGGATCGAAAGAAAAGAAATTAATGGCCACCTTATTCGGAAAAAAACGTTATGTTATTCATTATAAGAATCTAAAACAAGCCTTAAGACATGGTTTAAAGTTAGCTAACATTCATAGAATACTGCAATTTCAACAGCGTACATGGCTGAAATCATACATTGATTTAAACACTAAACTGAGATCATTGGCTATGAACGACTTTGAAAAAAATTTGTTTAAACTGATGAACAACGCTGTTTTCGGGAAGACGATGGAAAATATACGCAAACATAGTATAGTGAAACTAGTAAATAAATGGAAAGGACGATATGGTGCCGAAGCTTTAATTTCAAAGCCTGAATTCAAATCGGCGACTATATTTAATGAGAACTTTGTTGCTGTTGAACTCAACAAAACAGAGATCTATTTTAATAAACCTATCTATGTAGGAATGGCCATATTAGATATTTCTAAAACATCAATCTATGAATTTCACTATGATTATATGAAACCGATGTTTGGAGATAAATGTCAAGCAGCCTACACAGATACTGATTCGATTATCTAATCAATTGAGTGTTCAGATATCTACGATTTAATCCGTCGCGACTGTCATAGACGATTTGATACAAGCGATTATCCTAAAGATAATGTTTATAGTATTCCTCTTGTAAACAAAAAAGTTCTAGGTATGATGAAAGATGAGATGAATGGGGAAATTGTAACAGAATTTGTAGGCTTGAGATCTAAAATGTATGCTATTAGAGTAGAGGGTAAAGATGCAGTAAGGAAAGCTAAAGGGGTTAAGAAGAACATTGTCAAAAATCGAATAAGTTTTGATGATTATATAGAATGTTTGTACAATACTAACGAGAAATATGTGAATCAAAAATTAATTCAATCCGAAAAACATCAAGTGTATAGCAGTAATCAAACGAAAATTGCTCTAAGTCCTCATGATGATAAAAGATACTTAATAAAAGACAGTTGCAGTACGTTACCTTGGGGACATCGTGATATTATGTGTATAGAATGAATTATATTTTTAGCTTGTAGATTAATTATTCTATGTATAAGCAAGTTTCTAAACTAATATTGTATATGTATATTGAGGAAAGAAAATATTATGTGTATAGACTGAATTATATTTTTGTAGATTAATTATTTTATGTATAAACAAGTTTCTAAGCTAATATTATATATGTATATTGAAAAATAAAATAAAATATTTATTATATATATGTCTATTTAATATCCATACCAACAACCAGATCATGCAGGGGTATTAGAAGATCTATGTTATAGGGGGCAGGAAAGGCTGCAACTTTTAAACATCTCGAAATTCAAACATCCTAATTATACGAATAAAATTTTCATAAGTAATAGATAGAGGGAGGAAAATTATATTTGAAAGTGTTTTTAGCAGGGAATATACATTGTTTATGCAACACATATACTAGCTTTCTCAACTAAACTTTCCCTCATTAAATAAAATAATCAGATGCGGTGAATCGGTATATCCTTAAGTGATTTATAATCGCAAAGACTCCATGAAATTTAAGGTGAATACATAAAGGCTTAAACACAAGGTGTGCTTATTTTAAGTAGATTGGAAATTAAGTAGATGATAATATATACACTAGTCAATAGCTTTTACGCAGAATATATAAATTATATCTCGCAACCCATACATAATAATGATTAATCAATATAAAATGTCTTGAAATTAAATGTTTTAATAATTTTATTAATTACTCTTATTAGATATCAAGCCTTCAGCATTTGATCGCGTAGAAAATCTAAACGTTAAAATATGAATGAGTTTAATATTAGAACTTATATAAAATTGCATATAATATGAACTAAAAGGGAAGAAGAAATAGTTGAAGCTCCATTGTATGCTATCTTCAATTATTTATGGCTGTTAAGCTCATAGAAATTCGGTTCTGTTTATTAACATATTAAGATGTATATAACTATGTAAATTAGAAATAAAAAGAAAATATCAATTCATTTATGCTTTATTTATAAGGTATAATATATAGATAATATTAATAAAATCATAATATATTTTTATTGTCTATCCATGAATTGTGTGAGTTGTTCAACCCCCACCACTTCACGTATACTTTATTACGCCTCCACCGCAATATATTTTCAACGAGGTAAACGTCCCTATGTATAGTCTTCTGTAATTCTAGTTCATAGAAGCTGCCTAGTATTGGTCGACCGGATATATCCTCAAGTACATATGTTGTTCGATCTCGATGAACGCACGATAAAACATGTCTAATGATATTGTCCACTTTCCTAATTCTATTTTCAAAACGGCATCTGTAGGCAGCTACAGCTTTCATGCTATCGTTTTAAATACATGATTTATTAGTAATAATTATACTATTTTTTTCACTATTCCAGTAAGCGGAGCGTATTCTACAACGCTGTCGTGAATGATTAAACAGATGGCAGTAGTATTGTTAGGGAAAGGATTATCTGACTCAAATTCAAGTTTTATGTCTACGGTACCCGCTTTTATGCTCTCTGCTTGTTTAGAAACGTCTAAGACTAAGAAGGGGTAATCAATGAAAGCGTTATAATCTATTAGAGGTTGAGCGATCGTTCTCCCATAATAGGAACACTGAAAGGATGCATACATCCTATATGCTAAAGCGTATCGCTTAATATCCATTTGTAAATTCAGATTATTGTAAGGATAGGTCTCGGAGTTTAAGTATAGTTTTATATTACTGATTGACACGTGATCAAATCGACCAGCGTCAGCAGTTAAGTTATCCTTCCTATTTGTTTGGAAGGCTATTATTACGAAGCGCGGTTTCTCTAAATTTGTGCTCGTTTTAACACTCCACACATCTTTTTTATTGCTTCGTAAAGATGGTAGTTCATGCAGATCCCATTTTCTAAATGGCATGTAGATAGGTTTATTAGCGTTTAAAGTTTTTAATAAATTTAGACGAATTGAGTCGTCCATAACAATATGTGGAACATGCCATTCGACTTTACTGATATCTATTTTAGCTTTTTTTGTGCCATCTGCTTCAATATTTTTATAACAATTAATATCTAATCGGCTTCGTATCAGTATCAGCTCTTGGGAGGTATAGGCGACCACTTTCCTATAGTCTTCGAAGCATCCGACTATAAACCTTAAGGGAATGCATGCACTAAATGTATCACCTGATAATGTCGGCTGACTTTTATTTTCGAAAGGATACCAACCCGCCATTTGTAGAGACTTGCTCTCATTATCACTTAAAGACAAGAAACCTTTGATGGTAGAAGTTATACCAGGCTTATTACAACGATCTATTTCGATACCATTTATCTCATATCGCAGCTGATCAAACAGAAACGCGTATGCATTATTTATTAGCTCACAAGAGCCAGTCCCATCTATGTTTGGTTTAAATGTACCTTCAATATATATGTAGCTGTCACCTGGAATTGTGTATACATCTTGATTATTTATTGGTATACGTATTTCATCGTTCGCATTGAAGTTATTGGCGCGAGGGTAATATGTATGATATTCCTCCTTAGTAATCGCTTCGTCGAAGTTTAACTTTGCGTAAATGTCTAACTTTTCCATCGTTAACAACAAATCCTAATGATTGGAGGAATGTTAAATTTATAGGTGTTAGCACGTTAGTCGTCGGAGACTGTATGACCGTCGTCTGCTTATAAGGGGGTTCTTTATATGTTCTGTTAAACTCCAAACCCATTATAATCGTTTTAATTCTAAACGCACAACAATCTGCTCACCTCGAAAATTTATTGGATCTCCTTCTTGATCTAGCAACGTTAACGTAATATTGCTAATGTTTTTTGTTGTTGTCGGCAGATAGACTATATTCCGAGGTTCTATATTGATGCTGTAGCCAGGTTCTACCGCGGGCGAAAATTCGAAGAGTGTGTGTGAAGGACGTGTGTCATAATACGCAGAAGATACTATATTGCACTCGATTCTAATTGTAACAACCTTTATAATCTGTACTGGAAGGTCAGATTCGTAGGTCCTTTTAGCATGCAATTTGCTTTTGCTGAATCCTAACATGCGACCGATTGAATCTTCCTTAGTAAAATCTATAGAAAAAATACTATATAACTCACACCTCAACGTGTTGTTGTTAGGTTTTATAGATAGTAAACCGCTTTTATCTAATATGTTTTTGTTTGTAGACGGCAATCGGTTTTGTATATAAGTCTCTAAATCACTTATTTCATATGAGCCAGTGGGTATTTCTAACACCTCGTTATCATAATAGAATTTGTTATGTCCCTCATAAACATTTGGTATAGTATTGTAAGTGTGTAGACCTATAAGTCCCAATCCATATTCATATCGATCATCTAATTCAATCGGGGGATAGTAATCTGCAGTAAGCACGTGGTTAGTGCTTTTGAGTGTGAACGTGTTCGACATGATACTGAACTCACTATGTACTCTACATATAGCTATATAGAAATTCTAAACATAAATGTCCACAATTCTTTTCGTTAAACTTCTGATATCGGGGGTGATTATATTTGATTTCACATTTTTTTAGATATTGAACGAGTTCAAGCGGAGGTGATAAATTTCCATATGAGTCGAAATATTGAACTTTCAGTTTTCTCTTGGAATATGCAACCCAGTGTGTGCCTGGCCCTTCTTTTGAATCAAGATTAACGACTGCACACTCATTGCTTTTTGGTATATTCGGTAAGCTATTTCTCATAAAGACACCTCGGAAGTAGGGTAAATAATCTCCATACTTTAAAATGTCTACGTCTGAGAGAGCTCTGCGTGGCAGTCGATTTAAAAGTTTTTTGTTTCCTTATTTGATTTAAGATATAGTCCCATTCCTCTTTTATATGGTTTCAAAAACATTCCTTCGCCTTTTTTCCCCAAAGCAACTTCTTCCATAACCTTATTATGACGTTGCGTCTCTTCTAACACTTTTTGAGATGCTCTAGCTTTATTGACCGCTTGCACAATTCCGGTTACGCCCCCGGTAAGACCACCTAAAGCACTTAAGCCAGCAAATAGAGGTATGAGAGGAATGATACCCCCTGATTTCGGTAGAGGAATAACTCTAGGTGTATTAATATTTGTTTTACCCCCATTCTTCTTTATCGCGATTTTAGCAGAAGCGAGCGCTATTTTAGCTCCATCAACAATATCCTTCAGTTTAGTCTTTTTTAGGGCTACCTTAGCATGATAGACAACTCCTTTTCTAAACGGGATTTTTCTAACGAAGCCTCCTTCTATTCTGTTCCGTGTTTTCGCTATAGATGATCTACGCTTAGTCTTAATTCGATTTAACCCCATACCTAATTTTCTTTTAACTTTCATACTGTTTGTGACCAACCAAGCAGCTGCTTTTTCACCAAAACTTGCGTCCTTGGATTTGACTCGAGTCCACGCTCTTTCTTGCAGTATGTGATCGGCTTGATGACGTTTTATAGTATCACTATCCCTCGAATAAGCGATATCGTGTTATTTACATGCAGCGTCAAGCGGATTAATTCCTTGGTCGCCTCGGGCCATACGCTGTTTCAGTTTCGTACCTGGACCACAGTATTGATATCCGGGTAGATGTAATTCTACTGGTAACTTATTAATGAGTGAATTTAATATACCTCTACCCTCTTTGAATGTAGACATTTGAATGAAACATATATTAATGTATGATCACATTATATAGATTCAGTCTTGCGAAATGCGTGTCGTTAAACAGAAGGTAACCTTAAAGGTTCAAAATTTAGACGGTGGTTTGATAGACAATAAATTTAAACGAAGACATGGAGAAATATTACCAAATACTATCAGAGGTATAATATGTGGGCCATCTAACTGCGGAAAAACAAATGCTCTTTTGAGTTTGATTACCGAAGAGAATGGTCTAAAATTTAACAATATCTATGTTTATTCCAAGTCACTTTACCAGTCTAAATATCGATTTCTAGAGGCAGTGATGAATAACGTGAAGGATGTTAAATATTTTAAGTATTCGGAAAACGATAACATCATAGATCCCTGTAAAGCTTTAGAAAACTCTGTTTTTATTTTCGATGATGTTGCTTGCGAGACACAAGATAAAATTAGAACATATTTTTGCATGGGTCGACATAAGTCGATTGATTGTTTCTACTTATGTCAGACGTATACTCGAATACCAAAACATTTAATACGAGATAATGCTAATTTTATTATTTTATTTAAACAAGATGATTTAAATCTTCGACATATATATGCCGATCATGTTAACACTGATATGACTTTTGATAAGTTTAAAGAAGTTTGTGCTGAGTGTTGGAAAAATAATTATGGTTTTCTAACGATAGATAAAGATAGTAATATCGATGAGGGTCGCTATAGAAAAATGTTCGATTGTTATATATATTTGTGAACACAAGCATATTAGTCAATCAGTTAATGATATGCATATGGTTAAGAAGTATAACAATGGAGGAAGAGCAATCGTCAACCGATATCAGAGATATATGTTGTGATATATATTGGACACTCTGCGAATGTATTTCCTCATTTTTTATAAAGCTTTTCCGCTAGCTATGATCACACTTAATAGTATTAAAGTATGAAAACAACCTATCTGTCTCAATAGCTGTTTAATATCCGTTCGGACCTGTTCATTCCTGTTCCAGAGCTATCTAATATCTAATATCTTAAAACAGCTTATCTGTTTCAATAACCGTTTAATACCCGTTCAGATTTGTTCATTCCTGTTCTAGAGCTGTATAATATCTGTTTTATATCTATACAGACTTGATCATTATCCGTTCAGACCTGTTCCATATCTGTTTCGGAAGCTGTTCGTTCTCTGTTCAGACCTGTTTAGAAGCTGTTCAAACCTGTTCACTATCTGTTTCGGAGCTGCTTGCTATCTGTTTGCGAGACAGTCCTGAGGATGTCGCCGAAGAAAAGGAGCAAACGAAATGATAAAGATGAAATCACCTCTGAAATCATACGCGCTAGCGCTTCAATTAGAAAAAAATATTTGGCATTGAAATTAGGTCGTTCTGAATTTGACGCATTACTAACACACCATTTCAAACCAGTCACTGAACCCCTTAAAAAAGTTTTAGAAAAAACATCAGCACAGACTGAAATAGATCTGAAGAGTAAGATGAAGTCAGAGGATGAAGAGTCTAAACAAAATATAAGAATTCCGAAGATGACATCAAACACAAAGTCACATAGTCTTTCTATGGAGAGTTCCGATAGCCCTTATGAGGGACTTAATATAACTGATCGTAGCATTGAAAATTCCGACCTGTATTATTTTCCTAGAATCTACTTGGAAGGATTATTGTCCGATGTTAGCAGAGAATATGATTTAACGTTTGGTGTCCACGTTGATCCTGTGTCGGATAACTTTAAAATGGGTAAATCAAGTTTTACTTCCGATGGTCGTGATTTTGTAATCGATAACGTGCGATATAAGGGGACGCGAGGATTATGTGAGTTAATATTTAAGGCACATCCTAGCGAGTTTACGAGAGATGACAAAGAGCAGTATAGACGAATCTTAAAACAAACTAGTGTACATCATCGTGACTTTGATCCCGAAAAGCAAGTCAAAGGAAGCAGAAGCTATAAATATTCATACATCATTAAACCTTTATTGAATCTAAACACTTCATCGATGAATCTGGACACATCGTCTACGAGTGGATATATACAGGGGAGTGGCCATGTTGGTGAAGAATTAGTAGTGAGGAATGCTCCTTATCAGTATGTGTACTGGGATGATATAAACGAACTAGTTGATCGACTACGTTTACTCCTAGCATCAAAAACGGCCGGGCACTCTGGACATATAAATGAAATTGCCTCCATTGTTGAAGAGCTCAAGGAATCCGGCGTAATTGTATAATTAATCGAAGCCGAGTATTAATATAGTAGTACACTATTACTGTTCGTAAAAGCCAGTCAGTCATGAAGAGTATTGATAAATTCGGGCGGCATTTAAACAAAAGTGAAATAAAAAAATCACTCGCACCATATAACCTTCAGTCTATTTTATCTAAAGATATCGAGGGACATTATGATTTTAAAAATAAACGAATACGCAATATTCAGTCGCCTGTAGAAGATAATGATTCTGTGAATATGGCTTATGTTAATAAAAAGATACAGTCCAAAGTCCTTAATGATCATATTAAAAAGATTGAATCTTCATGTGCGAGCAAAACCTTTGTAGATACACAGATCGCAGCGGTTGATGAGATTATCAAAAAGAGTGTATCTGTATGTGCTAGCAAAACTTATGTAGATAAAAAGTTTACATCGGTTGATGAGCATATTAGAAAGACTATATCTGCATGCGCAAACAAAACTAATGTAGATAAAAAGTTTATCTCAGTTGAAGATAATTTTAGAAGGAGCTTATCGGTATGTGCAAACAAAACTAATGTAGATAAAAAGTTTACAGCGGTTGATGAGCTAATTAAAAAGATTATATTCTTAGGCGTAAATAAAAGCTATGTGGATAGTAAGTTTAAAGAACTTTTGGAAATTCTAAAATAGAAAACATCACCACTTGCTCGCGCTGTAGATCTATAAAAAATTTGAATCTACGTTGACGCATTAAAACATTTAACGATAGTAATTCTATATGAGCTGTCGAGCTGCGACTTCATTTACACAGATAAAGTTCAGCTGTAAACATCTAAGCTGTATCGATATTAAATATTTTAATAGAGAAATGAGTGAAATTAAACGTGACGTTGTAAACGAACTACATAAAACTGCTCGTAGATTGTTTACTAGGCGACATATTATTATTAAGGGTTTCGATGACTTGTGGCATGCGGATCTCATGGAATTTATCCCCTATGCTAGAGAGAATAGTGGCTATAAATATATTCTTACGGTAGTAGACTGCTTCTCGAAATATCTTTGGACGCAGCCCGTTAAAACTAAGACCGGTCAAGATGTGAGAAACGCAATGGAAATAATCCTTAAAGGGCCGCGACATCCTAAAAATTTACAGACTGATGCTGGAAAAGAGTTTTATAACAATAAATTCCAAAATCTAATAAAAAATTACAGTATAAATCATTATTCTACATATAGTTTAATGAAATCGTCTATTGCCGAGCGTGTAATTCGAACTATTAAGGAAAAATTGTATAAAGAATTCAGTATGCGAGGTAAATATAAATGGCTCGATATATTACAGACAGTTACCGAAAAGTATAATCATACTATACATAGAAAGATTAAAATGCGACCGTGTGATGTTACCAAGAAGATAGAAAAACGTCTGCTAAAAAGTGTTTATAATAATATAAAAATAGGTGGACTTCGGAAATTTAATGTAGGTGACATCGTTCGTATAAGTAGATATAAAGGAATATTTGCTAAAGGATTCACCGCGAATTGGTCTACGGAATTGTTCAGAATAGTTAAAGCGAATATTACAAATCCTTCGACATATATACTTGAGGATATGTCCGGTCGACCAATACTAGGTAGCTTCTATGAGCTGGAATTGCAGAAGACTATACATAGGAACGTTTACCTCGTTGAAAGGATTTTGCGGCGGAAGCGTAATGAAGTATACGTGAAGTGGTTGGGGTTGAACAACTCACATAATTCTTGGATAGACAATAAAAATATATTATGATTTTATTAGCATTACCTATATATTATACCTTATAAATAAAACATAAATGACTTTATATCTTTTTTATTTTAAATTTACATAGTTATATACATCTTAATGTGATATTAAACGGAACCAACACTTAATTTTTTGCTGACGGAAATCCATCGATATGATCGCCCTGGTCCAGTCGATTGTAATGTCTATCACAGGGTAAATAATCCTCTAGATCAACTCTTTCTCTATAGGAATCTTGTGCCAGTTTCGTCTTAAGGATCCTGTCTGCACCTTTGTTTGAAGAATATGAAGCGGTATGTGTTGGATTGCCGTTTTAGATATATCATCTAACATACCGAAATTATCTTCTAATTTTTGTATAACTTGATACACTTCATCTTCTTGATTTGCCATTTTACAATTTATATATATCAATGCGTAATATTTATCAACATACATTCAAGACGAACGCGAAAATACGACTGAGATGGGAAAACTATTTATCATATCCGTATACAACATAGCCCCCTCCATCACATACAATATCTTTATTGTAATCGAATTCAGGGTACCTATGTGTAGGATACTGGATTATATGTGTCTTCGGATATTGTCCACGTAAACTTAACACTCGTGAAGCTTCTATGTCGAAAACATATATATTCTCTAGGTAATCAGCCTCTGGTTCGAGTATTAAATAATATTCCTCGTAAATCGCTGTCTGTTTCTCACAATCTATATTAGGATTGCAATATCCTAGCACGTTCATTAAATCATCGATGTGAAAGTATCGTCTATTCTGATAACTGAATGCCGCTATAAATCCACAATCCCTCAATGTCAACTGCAATGAGAATAACCACTTGCGAATTTCGTTGGGTAAATCTTCTCCGATTACTTGTATAAATTGTTTATATTTTTCCATCGGATCTAATTTCGGACCCATTATACTGGATTATATTACGCGATACAAAAGCCACAGATCGAAATAAACACCAAAACCACTCTATATATTTTAAAGTAGAAATATCATTTATATATCTTTACCCCTTCCATACTGATCTCCTGCCTGCAAAACTACGAGTCTATATCTGTTAAGACATGTATAGACTTGTTTTGATCTATGTACTTGCATTGTAATCCTTAGATGCTCTGTATATTACTGTATATTATGCTAAAAAATAGATGTTGCCTAAATAAAAATTTATTCTATGTGAAATTATGTTTTATTTTTAACTAAGCATTATTACTCGCAAAATTACGGTCGTCAAATATATTGAGTATTAAACGAGGTAATTGATACTAATTATATGCAAATTAAACGTAAATTTATCGATTATTAAGACCCGATCAATATATCTACCTATGATAGTAATTCTAATTTAACTTGGAAAAATAATTTATAATAATTCGATATAAGTCAGACAATATAATATAACTTATAAAATATCCCATTCATATTACTCAGCGTGGTCTCGTGATAGAATGCCGGGACTCTCACTCTAAAGGACCCGAGTTCGATTCCCGACACTCCGACATTAAAAATATAAAAAAAATTTTAAATATGTTGAACTACAACCGATATCCTGCACACAAAACTATGGTCGTCAAATATATTGAGTATTAAACGGAGTAATTGATACTAATTATATGCAAATTAAACGTAAATTTAACGATTATTAAGACCCGATCGATATATCTACCTATGATAGTAATTCTAATTTAACTTGGAAAAATAATTTATAGTAATTCGAGATAAGTCAGACAATATATGTAACTTATAAAATATCCCATTCATATTACCCAGCGTGGTCTCGTGATAGAATGCCCGGACTCTCACTCTAAAGGACCCGAGTTCGATTCCCCGACACCCCGACATTAAAAATATAAAAAAATTTTAAATATGTTGAACTACATATGTAACTTACAATTTCTAATTCTTATCCCCAATGTGGTCTCATGACAAAAGAGTGCTGATACACATCTAGATATCCATGGTTCGACTCCTTGTACTGATATTTTTAAAAATAAAAAAATTCAAATAATTCTAAATATGTGACTCCATCTTCGGGCAAATAAATAATTCGGATAATTCGAAATATGTGACGTCATCTCTCTTCTAAATATCTCTGAACTACAGTACGACGATGGTCATTGGTTAGAAACTGAAATTTATGTTAGGGTTGCTAGATATAATTTAACATCCGATAAGGCGTCCTCGATAACCGCCTTGCAAGCTTCTCACCCCTATGTGAAACTCACCCCCGAACATTCAGTGGGACACCCTCTATATACATTCGTAGATCTGTAAACAGATCTACGAGTGTATATAGAGGTGTCCCGGATTAATATGTCCAAATTGAAAAAGTGCAAAATGAACCTCCATAAGAAAATACATGGGATTTTGGGCCAGAACCGGCATAGTATAACTACTGTCGTTGGCAAATGTCATCCACGGTCTTCCTTTTGCAACTGTTATTTATAGCTTGTCGACTTAGCTTTTGCAAATTGGCTTGATGGTTATGTTCTAAGAATGATCCAGGACGTTTACATTTGAAAAGAAAGGTTTCAATTATTAAAATGAACACGACACAAATGGTCTTGAATTATTGAAATTATTGAATTACAGTTTCACAAACACTACTATACTATAGCACTGCGTATTTTGTGTTTCTTAAAATGTCCGGTGTATTTCTTGGTAATACATAACTAATAATCCACTTTCTTTAATAAATAATAAAAATATGTAGTAAACATTTGCTGGCCACGCTCATTTACAATTAAATCAGTTACTAACTTCATATTTTTTTTTGTTCGGCCACTAATATGTTCTAATATAGTGACAAGTTATTTGAAACTATTTACCAGGTAGATACAGATAAGTAGAAGGGCAAACAAATTTCTGGGGTTTCCAATAATAATACAAATTGTTTTTTAATTATATCCTTATGCCCGTTTGCACCGTTACATTCTAAAACGTAGCTTAACTAAAGGCCGGTATTATAAACAGGGAATAAATCTCTGAATAACAACTTGACGAATAAATTAAAATGTGGTATTATAAAAAATGCATTCAAGTAAAATAAGTATTCGTAGAATAACTTTGAATAGCTATGTATTTTGTAGTTTAGCGTATCGATAAACGATGGAACCACTGGATAAAATAAAAAAAAAAAATTCTTTATGATTTTGTTTGTTTGTATTTGTTGGAGGTTTGTAGTTCCGGTGATTTTAATGGAGCTATGGCAAACCGTGACAGTTCCGAATAAGGAACCGTGACAAATCGCCGTGGTTTTTCGGAACGGCTCCGACAATGATATACAATACACAATCAGAGTATGTTCCCTCCATATTGGAGGGACCGGATCAACGTCGGTGTCTGAACAGGAATTGATGCGTATGGGATTCACCACCAAAAAAATAATGTGGCATATTTTTATTACTATGCAATCAGTCAGTAGTTACAATTCTACATTTTTTTAAAAGGCTTATCACGTTGTACGTGTACTTTATTGTAGACTGTTGTTAGCTTTATCGATTTTCTGTGATTTTGCCTAGTAACTATGGCCACAAGGAATAAAAAATCTTATTTGTGGAACTTTTTTGAACAAATAACAGATCAGAGAGCCACTTGTATGTTATGCAAACATGCCGCCAACTACAAAATTTCTATTAGTAATTTGAAACGCCATATGGTACGAAAATACCCGTTAGTTCAAATAACGCCAAATTTGCCGACTTGTAAAATTAGAAAAATATGTAAAAATATTGATGCAGTAAAAACTACACAGAATATTAAATCAGAACCATCCACTAGCAGAATTCTCTCACTACCTTCCACAGAACAATTAGCGCATGGAACTGAACCTCAAAAATAAATGTTTTTTTTTGTTCCCTTTATAGATATTTGTGTTACCTACTTATTATTAAAACATTGTTTTGTTTCGTTTTATTAGTGCATATTTTTTTTCGTATTATTAGTATTATACATTTTTGGTTTATTTTATTTGCAAATAGTCTTTTGTTTTTTATTACAGAGCAAATCAAAAATTATACATATCTGTAGTTGTTAATTTAAAGTTTATTTTATAACAAAATTAAAAACATTTGAAATTAAGTTGTTGATATTCCTTCAATTTTATAATAAAATTGCAAAATCATCGTGACTATACATATAAAGGAACTGACAGTTTCAGTTCCGGCCGCGGAGTGGTGACTAAATCACCGACAGTGAAATCACGCCAAATCTCTAGATTTGTAGACTAGTAGATTGTGCTTAGTTTCTTCCGTGGTATGGCACTTCCCTCTAATATTAAATTAATTTTGCTAATGCATACATTATATTTTATTGTATTTATAAAATGTCTGAAGATAAAAAAGGGAACGTTCCAGAAATTATACCTATTTGTATAAGGTTTCAAATTATTTTCAATAATATTTAAAACATATTGAAATGTCTGCTTTGTTAAACGAAACCTTGCTTTAAATTCATCATTTGAATACATTTCGAAAGAATCGGTACTTTCGCGAATCACTCTTAGCAAACGGCAACGTCGTAGATGTTACGGTTGATTTTCATCGTCTGATAATTCAGATACCTCAGAAACTGACAATACCTCTGAAACTGATAATACCGAAGACACTGATGAAACTGATAAATCTGACATTACAATAATTCAAGTTATCAAACACACAAAATATAAACTTTTAAAAATAAAGTTATGTTTATTTGAAGTACAGTGGATCAAACCGCTGATCGCATTTAACCAATGAATAACATTTAATACCAAGATTTTTTAGGGTTTAAATTAATTGGTAGATTTACTTGCTTATTTTCCTTATTTGCTATTTATACTACCCAATTTATAGAATAAGTTTAATTTACTTGTTTACTAAATAAAATCTGCAAATTATTATCGTTTATAATACCGGCTCTTAGTTAAAACTTTCGAACTTCAGACCTGGTTCGAATCTCACACGAGTATATTTAACAACATAAAAAAATTGGGAAGATATATATGTCAGACATGAGTTTGGCAAGAACTAACCCTGCTCAGGGCTACCCTGAAGACGCAAGTAGATTAACTGCCGAAACTTCTCGGATTCTTTCAATCCTACAAACGATGGAAATAGTCCACACAATTACTTAATTCTTTATTCATGTTTTCATTTTTCCTGTTTAATGTAATTAATTTTTAATAAATATTCAATCACGTTGTGACTTTATTGAAGTAGGGTTTATATTTAAAATTCAGAGGAAAGCAACGCTACAATATTAAATGTTGCCTTTGCATACAACGAAAACAGAACTGATAAATATTATATAGTATATTATATAATAAATAATATACCAAAAAAATTTAAAAACACATCCAGAATGATGTGATTGATCTAGTAACTGTTACAGTGTAAAAGTGCCTTGTTCATTTACTACTTCTAGTTTAAAATAAGATATAAGTAAATAAGGCGGCTTATAAATCGTACCTTGCTGGCTCACTGTATTAGATATAGCAACGGAAACATGAACGTTGAATCACAATTTTTAATCGAACCTAGTAGAAATTAAATGAATTTCGTTCTTACCCACAATCTCATAAACGCTTCAGAATAATACAAAAACATTATAATATCTTCTTTCAAATAAATTTCGTTGTAATCTTAGCTCAAAACTTACTCAGACACATTTAGCAAACTAGTAGTTCCAATGTTACCGGTAAATAACGTTGTTTCTAATCAGTTGTTAAGTAAGAAATGACATAGAAGATTAAAAAGCAATTACATATTGTTTTAATCTAATGCATGTTAGTAGGAGAACTTGCTTTTATCAAACAAGACTATTTGTGATATATATATATATATATATATATATATAAATAAACTAAAAAGTAATTAACTATTTTTAATCCTAATTAGTAGAAACTTGTTCTTATCGGGCAATATTATTAGAAATTTGGGTATATATAAACTGAAACGAAAAACGTTAAACGTAGTCTGGTTAAACATCAGAGAATTTTATAATATCGACATATACTCGTAAATTATAACTATGTGGAAGGTACGTATCATTACTTCTAAACAAAGAAGTAATTCCTCATTACTACAATTAATAATCTTATTAATGGATGTGAGCAGACAGTTCTTTGCGAAATATAGTATTTATGAACTCAACCTAAATAAAATAAACACTTGACTTAGTTCACTATGTTTTATTAGAAGTTTAGAAGTCTCTAACAATATTATTTCATATATTATACTATCAGCAAAGAATTTATCTCAGCTACAACTTTATATCTATATATTTATGTATCCTATTTGTGTGTTTGTCAGTTTTAGATTCTTAAAAGTGCTTTTTTTTTATTTTTAGTATTTCCAAGTAATTAAGTTTTTGAGTTATATTTATGTTATACAGCAATTTTATAGAATTCATAATAGAAATATTAAGGATAAATAAATTTTCCAAAATTTAAATAACTGGGGGTTAATATGTAATATCATAAAATCAAATCACTTTTGAATATTAAATAGATTCAATCATGATATAAGGCTCTTTGTATCCTTCGCATTTTAGTAAATAATTTACCACACGATGTAATACTGAGATAGTTAATCTACATTATTTATAATATATTATTATTATGTAAGATATTATGTAGATCAAGATAATATCTTAAAGAATGCAAAATTAAGTTAAATTGATACGAAACCTTAGAATCCATTTAAATTCAGTCTTTTTGCTTATTATTTGCGAACAAAACCTCGAAAACAATTGAAAACGTTTAGGAGACCTATTAAAAGTAACGAAATACTAAAAATAGTTAATTAAATAATCAAGCTCATGTTATTCATATGTTGAGATATATTGACCACTATACGTTGTATATATAACGAAATGTTTCAATTTGAAAATATTTTAATTACGATGTGTGTTTATTCAATGAAGAGGGTACTTGAAACAATTTTAGAAGTCACTACATTAATTATATCTAAATATTGTAGCAGTTTTCAGTTATTTTTCTATAGTAGCAGTGTATTTATACTCTTTTTTATATTTTTGTATTAATTAATATTATGTTATTATTAGTTATAATTGGAATTAATTTATATTTTTCTTTAGGCGATTATCTTGGTTGTATTAGTCGTTCTTGCGCTCGGCGTGGCTGGAGCTCCTGCGGCCCAGACAGCTGGCCAAATTACCTCTGCCCTTGCTTCTTTGCTAGGTTGAAAAATGTATTATATTGAATAATCATTAAACATTGCTGAAATATTCTTGCTTTTTCTTTTTGAGAGTTAAGGTGGTAGATGTAAACTGAATATAGATAGATAAATACATTAGAAAATGAAACTAGAAGTTTCACACTTCTGTGCTGAAGAATTAATGGCTTTATTATAGAAGTTTTGTTCTAAATATTTTCACTAAGTTTCACTTATTTCTATGCCGCTACTATCCTGTGTGGCACAAGAATTATCCAAAGCACTAAACCGGAAATAACAGAGTCCTGTTTTAGGTGTTGTATTTTGTATTGTCTACATAATAATTTAGTCTTGCAATCAAACATGTTTCCTGAATTATTTCCATTACTTTCATGAATTATAATTTATACAAATCCAATTCCGTTAAACTAACTACATTCTAAATAATAAATACATTGGATTGCAAATTAATTACATTTTCAGAACAAATTTTACAGAAGAGAACCTTGAGAAAGTATTGCTGGTAAATATTACTACTCCTTTACTCAACTTGAACCACAAAATAAACAAATAAAAATGTATATCGTATTTTGTAACCGTATATATACCCGTTTTATTATTATAAGTATAATTATATAAATAAAATTAAAAATTGAATTGATTCGGCATTTACTTGATGAAGATCCATAATTTAAAATAGAAATAAAACTACAGCTCTAATATTCACTTTTAAAACTTTAAAAGTGAAGATTAGAACTGTAGTTTTATTTCTATTTTAAAATCAAAAAACTTTAAAAATACAAATGTTCAGTAGTACGCTTGTGAGCGATGAGTTATCAACCTCTAGTGTCCGGTTTCTATTAATAACTGATATCTACATTAAAATTTAAAAACTTAGTTATTTATAGTGGTTCTGAAAGGTGTCAGAAATAACTTTCCAGCAAGCCTATTCTGAACAATTTACTATAATTCTATCGGATTATATGGAAAATAATATGCATTTATTAAGCAAAATATCTATTTTGAAAATTTCAGAGGCTCCTAATCCGTCTTACAACTATGGTCTCTTCAGCAATTTTATTGAAAATCATCTACAGTTTACTTTTTTGCTATACGCTTTATCGAAAAAAAAAATTGACCCGCCCTAAGCTATATAGCCAGACACTTTCAGTTAACGATATTTAATAAGCAAATATATAATTACGCAATATTAACATTCTTATAAAAAAACTCCACGAATACAATATGACATTCACCTTGATAGTTCTATCTTTTTAATAACGTTCCACCTGACCGTACAAGATGTTTAAGTGTGATCTTCTACGACCATGAACGAAAACAAAGGTCAGGAATTATCACACCAGATCCGTAGATCAATGACCTATCTTCTTCACTACGACAAAGTACACCAAAAAATTAAATCGCTTATATATTTCTGTTTTTTTTTCTATCATTTTCAAATGTTTCGCAGTATTTCTGACGTAATATTACAATAATTATTTCAAGTACAAAGAGAATAATACTAAATCACAATAAGCAGTAATTTTTTACATCCTTTCATTATATTTTCAATTGTAATGGGATTGACATGTCTGCGTGAGTCGGTTGAAATTGTTTATCATATTGCGACAGATGTTTTGGTTAAATGACTTCGTAATTTGTTTTTTCTTTTGATATAGAAAAATATCTTTTATTCTAGAATTAATAATAATAATACACTCCGCAAAAAAAATTATGAAATTAATACAAAGGTGTTTTTAATAATATAAAATATTATTAAAAATCTGGTGTGATCAACACAAATACAGGTTCACTATTAATATTTTTGTTAACGTGTCCGAAAATATCTCTCCCCAGAGACGTAGATACGTATTTCACCTTTCTACAGGCTCATCGGTACGCCCCTGTTGGAGAAAGAATATTTCCAGACACATTCACAAAAAAGAACCACATCACAGAAATTATGCAGACCGGGCGTAGAAGTAAATTCAGCGCTGCCTGTTGTCAGACAACCGAAGTACCTCGCCCCGTCCACATAACCAATGTGAAGTAACGACGCCTTTCCAAAGGTGGCACAGTCATCCCTCTAGAAACTGCATTTTGTTTGTGTCTTCACTCATACTACGGACTAACCGCATGTGTAATGTACCAAAATAATTGAAACATACATGAGTAGGTAAACCCCACCAGTTTTGTATAACACAAAGGTATTTTTAATAATATAAAATATTATTAAAAATCTGGTGTGAAGAACACAAATACAGGTTCACTATTAATATTTTTGTTCACAAAAATATTAATAGTGAACCTGTATTTGTGTTCTTCACACCAGATTTTTAATAATATTTTATATTATTAAAAATACTTTTGTATTA